>CM042137.1:103735050-103767411 GCA_023376005.1 Doryteuthis pealeii | reverse complement strand
GTGAATAACATGGAACTGGTCATTGTCATGTTAAAGATTTCTTTTGTTTTGTTTATATTTTTTTTTGGAAAAAAAAAAAAAAAAAAAAGTTCCTCATTTTGACTGGCATCAGTGGACGGGTGCCATAAAGATGACGACTGGAAAAAAATGATCGTCCCCAGGAAAGTTACAAGGTAGGATATGAGTGAAAACAAAAAAAAAAAAAAAATTTCTCTATTTAAAAAGAAAAAAAAAAAAAATTGTGTATAAAAAAAAGTGTAAAGAAAAAAAAAAAATAGTTATAATGAAAAAAAAAAATGTATATATATATATATATATATATATATATATATATATATATATTATCTGTATGTATGTATGTATGTATTGATGTTGCGTTATAGATAAGATGTAATCTGGAAGAAAATTTAGAAAGAACTTTATATATGCCTCTGTGCATGTGTTGTTTCATTGTGGAATAAGGAATAGGAATGAAGAAAGAAAAACCAAGATACCAGTCCACACCCCCACACTTTCCCCCACACACACCTCACCCACTCCCACACACTTACATACATGCATGCACACACACATACATGCACACAGATATATATCAGTTTTATATTCATAGCTATCTTTATCTTTCCTATATATAATATATTATATATATATATTATATATAAAAGATAGAGAAAGAGAAGAAAATGTTTGAGGATAAACCTGTTCAGAATATATATATATATATATATATAATATATTATATAATATATATATATATATATATAATGAGTGCGTATGTTAAATCGGGACGTGAGATAGTAAGAGGTACACAGGAAACATTGGAAGATGTTTATAATGATACTTTGGAGAATTTTCGCGCCAAATAGCTCCTACGTTTCGGCAGGAGAAAGAAGGTATAGATGATAAGTAATAATAGTAATGATATGAGTACTAGCATTAGTAGTTTTTTAGGATAAGAATAATATTTGTAGTAGTCATGATAGATGGTTGTGTTGGTATATTAATACTTAGTTGTATTGATGGTAGTTAGTGGGCAATGTGTGTGTTTTGGGTTATAGTATGTTAGTTGATGTAGAGATGGAACTTTTTCTTTTTCAGAAGGTGAGAAAAGGAATAGAAACAAGGGTGTGATAATGTGAGAAGAAAACTTAGAATAAAGAAAGAAAAAGTCATGGAATATTATTAAAAAGAGAGAGTAATGAGATATTAAAGAGAAAGAGAGAAAAGAAAGAAAGAAAGAAAAAAGAAAGAAAATAATAACA
This sequence comes from Doryteuthis pealeii, assembly GCA_023376005.1. Classification (NCBI taxonomy): domain Eukaryota; kingdom Metazoa; phylum Mollusca; class Cephalopoda; order Myopsida; family Loliginidae; genus Doryteuthis; species Doryteuthis pealeii. The sequence continues at coordinate 103,766,149 of CM042137.1, read as the reverse complement.
GAGAAAGAATTAACAGAAAGAATTAGATAGAAGGAAGTAAAGGTGGAAAAAATAGTACAAAAAAAAGAAGAAGAGAGAAATGAAAAATAGGAATAAGAAAGAAAAAAGGGGAAAAAATAGAAGGAAATAGAATAAGAAAAAGAAAAAGAAAGAAAGAAAGAAAGAAAGAAGAAGAAGAAGAAAAAGAACGAAAGAAAGAATAATGGAAAAAGAAAAGCAAGAGAAGGCAACAGAAAGAAGAAAAAAAAAAGAAAGAAAGAAAGAAAGAAAAGAAAGAAAGAAAAGAAAGAAAGAAAAGAAAGAAAAGATAATGCAAAAGAAAGAAAAAAATAGAAGGAAGTAAAGGTGTACAAAGAAACAAATAAAAATAGATTAAAAAAGAAAGAAGAAAGAATGAAAGGAAAGAAGAAATAAAGAAAATAAATAGAAGAAAGAAAAAAAAAAAGAAAAGAAAGAAAGGAAAAGTAATGTAAAAGAAAGAAATTGAAGGAAATATAGATGGGAGAAATAGTACAAATAAAAATAAATAATCACAAAAGAAAGAAAGAAAGAAAGAAAGAAAGAAAGAAAGAAAAGATTATATAAATTAAGAAAAGTGAGAATAATTATGAAAAAATAAAGAAACCTAAGAAGAAAAAAAAAAAATGGTGGGAAGGAAAGCAAAATGAAGTTGTAAAAATAGAGTAAAGGAAAAATAAAGAAAGACAAGGAGAGTAATAAACATTGGAGTTTTAGGAGAGGAGTAAAAGGGTGAAGAAGAATGTGCCCAGGAGGATGGGATGTTGTTCTGTTTTTAGAACTCTCCTCCTTTCTTTTTTTTCCTGCACTCACTTCCACCCACCTTCATCCCAGGTAGCAAGAAATGTGATGCAAAAAAAAGAAAAGATAAAAAAGAAAGAAAAAGAAAAAAAAAAAAAAAAAGAAAGAAAAAAAAGCAGGTTAAAAGGAGAAAAAGAAAAAATTGGGAGAAGTAAGAGACTAGTTCAAAGTAAGATTAAAAACAATAATGGCTTTAGAGTCTCACTTTAATTCTTAGTGTATACAATATGGCAGAAGTCTTAATTTGATGCTGTGTAAATGTTTAGGGAGGAAATAGAAGGCATAACAATTAACTTGGGTTGTACAGATATTTGCATCTATACTGATGTGGCAAAGGTACAACATCTGTAATTTGTAAAAAAAATATAGGTATAGATATACATACACACACACACACACACACAGATAATAATTAAATAATTATATAAAATTATTATATATATATATATATATATATATATATAGTAAGTAAAGAATAACAAAAAACTTAGAGATTAGCATTATAGTCTATTTCAGGATGAGTTGGGAGATTAGACTATTTGTCTAAGCTCCTGAAATAAACTATAATGCTAAATCTCTAAGTCTTTGTTTTCTTTTTACTTATATATTTGCTCTGTGACTCTAGCATTAAGAGCACACATTGAGCTCTCTAACTGTGACTTGTTTTTAAAAAAATAAAACTCTTGTGTTGTAAGGAAGATTTCTTCTCTGGACTTTTGGATTATTATATATATATATATATTATAATATATATTAAGAAATTTGAAAAAACAAGTGTTCCAAAAATAGATGAATTTATTATCGACACTTAAACGTTTCGATTTCTTTAAACCTTCATCTGGGATGTATTAAGGGTGAAGAAAATTGATGGATGTTTTATATGATGACAGGAGATAAAATTTAAATTCATCTCATTTTTGGAACACTTGTTTTTTCATTTTTTAATATTGTCGGATTTATTTCCAATTTACTCCCATATAATATATATATAATATATATATATATATATACATACAGGGTGTTCGGTGATGTTGACAGTTTCATAAGGAAAAGAAAAAGTGCTTAGTAACCTACAAAATTCATGGATTGTAAAGAAATTCAACAGGCACAGAAAATACACTACTGTCAATAAGTTTCACTCAAAATAACTGCTATTAGCATGCGATCACAGCCTCAATCCTATTCTGAGCCGGAGCAAGTGATGTTACAGTTCCCTGGGAAGGCTCACAAAAACTACCTTAATTCTGTCAATAACTGGGCTTTTGTAGTACTGGCCGATGATTGGTGTCTTTCTCAACAGTGCCAATACATAATAATCCATGGGTAAGATCTGGGGAGTTCGGAGGCCAAACATTTGGACGGTTGTAGTCATAAAAATTCTTACTTTTTCCAGAGGTATGGTAGGGGGCCGAATCCTGCTGCCCTTACATATAGCCTACCATTGTCTACCCTTATTATCCAGGGCTTGACTACAGTGTTTAGCAACTCCACGTAGGCACTCTGAGGGTCCCCAACACATTCTCTGCAGATTTTCGAGGAATTCTGCTGTTACAAACGCAATCAGATCATCTGTTATGTTGCTTTCTTCTAGTCACAGACTCGTAATCCCATTGCAAATCTCCAGTTCATGCCTGATTGTTTCTCTCAGTGTTCAGGGAGCATTGGGCAGCAACCATAATCTCCTATTTTGATGGCCAGCGCAGATCATCATGATATAAAGTTATTCTCTTCCATGATTCAGGTGGGTTTCAGTCATCCATTCTATCTGTCATCACGTATATGATGAAGAAGGGTCCAAGCTTTTAAATAATGCGTAGTGTGCGTCAATACCTCCAACTATGGAGAAAAATAACCAAATATAAATATGTCAAATTTATCCCGAACACCCTGTATATATATATATATATAATATATATATATATATATAAACATACACGCATGTTCAACATAAATACACGCATATTAATATAGTAAGTACATATATATAATATATATATATATATATATATATATATATTTATTTACTCATGTGCATAAGTATGTATGAATGAGTATATACAGCCTCCTACACAGAAACGTGAAATGTGAGTGTCTGTGTCTGTGTGTATATATAAATAGGTATAGATAATGACATGCATTAAAATAAATAGATGCAGATATACAGTACCATATATACATGAACTCATATACATATATATACATAACATACATACATAATACATATATATATATATATATATATATATATATATATAATCAATAGTAATGGTATTATGGATGATTTAAACTCATAACTTTAAGTTTCATGCTTATGCAATCCTCAGAAGGTCTCAACCATATCACTCATCTGAGGATGTATAAGTATGAAACAAAGTTATGAGTTTAAATCATCCATAATCCATCACTATTGATTATAAATCTGCTCTGCTTTATTAGCATTGAGCACTTTTATGCAATACTTTTCTCATTTATTCTCATTCATTCTATAATTATATATATAATATAATATATATATATATATATATATATAGATCAGCTCATCATATATAACCCCTACCACCACACACACACACACACACACACACACATATATATATATATATATATATATATATATATATATACATATATATATATATATATATATAGGCTTTTATTTATATTGGTAAGTATGTAAGCATATATGTAACCATCAAACACAGATTTATCAAAATATAGGAGTTTAAATTTATCTGAAGTGGTGTGTGTGTGTGTGTGTGTGTGTGTGTGTGTGTGTGTGTGCAGATAAATAGGTATAAGCTATTATTTATGTAGATGTGCAAAATTAAAAACTTAAAAAGTAAATAAATATAAATAAATATTATTCCTGTTTTATTGTTTCTGTTTATGTATGTATCTATCTATCTATCTATTATAAAATGGGTACAAGAGATAACCTACACGAGTTTCACCATAAGGATCTTCAGGGTTAAATCCACTGAATTAATCGAGACACCGATTAATAGAAGTCGATTTCACGTGTGTGGTCATTGCATTAAAATGTTCGTTGCTTATGGTGAAACTCGAGTAGGTTATCTCTTGTACCCATTTTATAATAAATTTGCTCTATTTGTATTGAGCACTTTGTATTTGTTATATCGCTGACTTACCCCCCTGAATTCCACACTTACTAACCATCGTGACCAAAGTCACCGGTAAGTCAACTTTTCCTTTATAAATATATCTATCTATCTATATATATATATATATATATTTATATATATATATGATGGAGTCTAGTTCTCAATGTGAATATATATTTGTATTTATGTCATTTATATATATCTATAATATTTATTTTTTAGGATTTTGTGTGAAGCATGGGCTGTGAAATGAATAAGAAACTCAGTTGGTGTTTAAGTGTTAAGTTTTGTTTTATTTCATTCTATATTTCGGAAGTTTGACCTTCCTTTGTCCACAGCCCATGTTTCACATAAAATCCCCAAAAATAAATATTATAGGTATATATAAATAACATATATACAAATATAATATATTCACACCGAAACTAGACTCACCAGATATACCAACAAAGAAGCATATGTGGATTTCTCAATGACAACATATATATATATATATATATATATATATATATATATATATATATATATATCTGTGTATTTGGGCAGCATTATGGTGAAACTCGAGTAGGTTATCTCTTGTACCCTTTTGCGAAATCAATTCACCAGGACATTTTTTCATTTATACATGTGGAATTAAACAAAAGGCAGGTCTCCTGTTTAACGATTTTATTGGTGATCTTTTCAAGCTTGAAAAGATCACCAACACACACATATATATATATATATATATATATATATATATAATCATGAAAAAGATAAATAAATAAAATCCCCCGACTCACCACTACAAATTACACAATTTCTGGATTATCTTGTTAGTCTTAATGATGACCAACACTTAAACCTGTTAAACTCCTCTTAAGAAACTGACCTTGTGTCACATCCTACTCATGCAGAGAGGTTGGTAAATATGCATATAGACATAAGAATCTCTTTTTAATATGGATTGGCTTGGTCTAAATCAGTTTCAAAATCATTGAGTAATTCATTCGGACCATATGACCTTTAGGCACCCCTTTTGCGAAATCAATTCACCAGGACATTTTTTCCATTTACACTATCAAAATCAGGTTATTTGTTAGGGGTTAGGGTTAGGCTTTAGGGATTAGGGTTAGGTGTTAGGGTTAGGGGTTAGTTTTATAATTTAAAAAAAAACTGTAAAAATCATCTGTTAACAAACAACCGGATTTTGACGGTGTAAATGGAAAAAATGTCCTTATGAATCAATTTTGCAAAAGGGGTGCCTAAAGGTCATATGGTCCATTCATTCTATTAGACCTACTTATCAGTGATAAGATAAAATTAAAATTCTTCCAATCCATAGTCGTATCAATGCTACTTTATGGCTGCCCAACTTGGACTCTAACGAAGAACTTCAAGAAAAATCGAGATGGGAACTACACAAGGATGCTGCATGCTGTCTTGAACAAATCTTGGAAGCAGCACCCCACAAGAAAGCAGCTATACAGCCATTTTTCCCCTTATCACAAACACCATCTGAATAAGATGAACTGGACAGGTACTGCTGGAGAAGCAAGGACAAACTCCTTAAGTGATGTTCTGGGGACACCAATACATGAATACACCAACATAGGCCAACCAGTAAAAATCTACATCAATCAGCTCTGTGCAGATTCTGGATGCTGTGCAGAGGACTTTTCAGGGGTGATGACCAATTGGAATTGTTAGAGACAGAGAGAGAGAGAGTCATGGATATCCATGCTGCCAGCATGAACTGATGATGATGACACCCATTTATATAAAGACTAGAAGGGCTATCTGGCATTACCAGGAAGTGGGGAATTACATCATGAATGATAATATATTAATAAATGTGTTCTATAATATAGTAAGTAAAAGTAAAGTCGGCGGAGTCGCCTATTGTCGGCATAAGCTTGACAGCAAGCAAGTCTATAACCTTTTTGGTAGCACTAGACCAGGGAGATTTTTTTGATTGAGCGCCACGCCTACCATCAGCTCCTCACTTTACCACTCAGATCCAGTCTAGGCTACTCCTGCACTGTTAGTGAGAGCCGGTATCAAACCCAGGACCTTGTGGTCCATGAGGCAGATTTTCAGATCAAGTCTCCAATAGGCACCCCAAATCATCAACTTAATGAAAGGTTCACATTTTAACTCGTCCCTGGTGACTTCATTCCAAATTTTTGAAAATAAATGAACAGACGATTTTTTGAAATTCTACTGTATCTGACAAAAACAAATTTTACAAATTGTGTGATACTATTTCTGAACAACATCCTTTTATTTAAATAAACATAAAAAAATATTTTGTAAATAAAAACTGTATTTTTATTGAGATAAACATAATTGCATTTCTCTTTGATTAAGTAAAAACTATTTTAGTATAAAAACGTCTTTCATTTTTTTTTTAAATTTAGCGTAAGTGTTGAAAATATTTACTAACTTCTGATTAAAAAGTATTTATACAAAAAAAGATTTTGCTATTGAATTTTAATTTGATTACATGTACCAACCATCTATTTATTTAATTTATCATAAGTTCAACACCTCCATAAACTTCTGATTAAAATCATTTGTTTACAAAAATTTGGAAGCAGAAGTTACTGGTGATGAGTTAAAATGTGAACCTCTCATTAAATTGATGATTTGGGGTGCCTATTGGAGACTTGGTCAAGATTTTCTACCGTGTGAACTAAACCAACCCCTTATTCTAAATTAATTAATTAATTTTCAATTCCTTATTAGTGGATTTTGGTTATACTCAGGTTTCATTAAATCTTATTAATTAGTTCATTTTTAGTACATTTTTAAACAGTAAGTGCATCCCACACTGAAAAAATTCCACTTGAATTTTCTTTTATTAATGTAAACACAAAATTCAAGAGCTAATAACTTAATTTTTCTGTAATTTAAGAAAATAACTTTTATTTCAGATTTTTCTCCAATGTTTCTTCTTTTCAAAGATATGAATTTTATGAATATTGATTAGAGCATTATATGTCATTAAAGAGTTCTTTGTTAATAGGAGTTCATTTTTTGACAAGTTCATGGAAGAAGAAGACAAGAAGACAATGGTTTATTTTCACACATTACACAATATAAACAATATCATAAAAAAACGTAATGCTGGTTGTAGTAGTAATGTGTGTAGGATGATCACTAATTAGAATTGAGCCCATTCTATTAGTGATCACCTCAGTTGTTTGTTTTTTAATTTTGTTTTGGCTGACTTCTGATTTAGGTTGAAAATTAAAACGGAAAGTTTTTTGGTGGTAACCAATGAAAGTCTATGAATTAACATTTTGCAAATTGGGTTACGGTTTTAGGGGATTAAGGTTGTTTTTAATTACGTATTGCTTAAAAAAAATAAACAACAAAAACCCCAAATTACTATACATTTGAATTAACCATAGAAACTGATTATTGAACCCATTATTGAGACAGTTGTATATTGTTGGTATGTATAATTTCAATTAAACTTAGTTTAAAAAAATATTTTTCAACATTAAATGTATAGTAATTTGGGTTTTTTGTTTATTTTTTTAAAGCAATACGTAATTAAAAACAACCGTAATCCCCTAAAACCGTAACCCAATTCGGAAAATGTTAATTCATAGACTGTAGTTAAACTGTCATTGGGTACCACCAAAAAACTTTCCGTTTTAATTTTTAAATCAGAAGTCAGCCTTTGTTTTTTTTGTTGTTTGTTTTTCATTTTTTTACATAGTTTGAAAGTTGATTATAGTGACAGTGGGTTATAAGTTTACTTAAAGATCTACCAATGTCAACATGAGCAGGAAGAAGGATCTAGTAATGATTGTTCCAGAACTAAGTAGATGTTTACCCAACCCATTCACCAGACATAGGATGTGACACAAGGTCGCAAGTATGGTGTATCCAGTGCAGATCAAACTTGCTATTCAGTAGTAATGGATCTGTGAGACTAGCTTGCTAAACATTACACCATGATGGGACACCCTTGTTTCAGAACTAAGTATATGATATATAAGTATCAGTGTGGTTAAAAAGATAGTCCTCAACAATTTCCTTTTATTCTTTCCATATAATTTCAGAACAGCTATTGGTAATAAGAATAAGGTTTTCAATATGTCCTCACCCCCCCACCACCAATTTGTCTCTATTTCTGTTACCTGCTGAGGGGTGATGACTTTTTTTAGCACATACACCTATGATCACAAATACACTGGTTTTGATACACACACACACACACACGTGCGCACACACACACACACACACACACACACATATATAATATATATATATATATATATATATATATATATATATATATATATATACTGGAAACTGATGGTTACCATTCTTATCTCATAAAACCTCAGTGGGTACTCCAAGAATATGGCCGGGTGCCAACATTTCTCCTATACATACATAAATATACATAAATATATATATATATATATATATATATATATTAACTTAGGGCCGGGTTAGCTCAGTCGGTAGAGCGTTCGGCTAGAAACCACAAGGTTCCTAGTTCGATATTGGTCCTCGCCAACTCAGTGTATGAGTAGCACAGGGATCTGTGCGGTAAAGTAAGGAGCTGATGGTAGGTGTGGCGCTCCACCTCAGATGCTAAAAACAATCTCCTGACTGGCTGATACCGACTTTAGGCCACCCCGACGACTTTATTTACTTACTTTATATATATATATATATATATATATATATATATATATATATATATATATATATATTATGGACTCTCTCGTCGATTTCGACGCATGAGGGTTCACACACACAAAACACCCACACAGTGATTTGTTTATAGTGAAGGCTTGTGTTGGACCATCCACACTTTTTGGCACAGTCGATAGGAAAGAATTAGTGCATCAAGGGTTGCCACAAACCCAATCAACGACCAACCTCAGGAATTTTGAATTCAGAGTAATCCCTCTCCTAGACTGGTTACCTACCCAAGGCTGAAGAGTCCAGGCTGCCCTACTATTTAACCCATAGCTGGAGGGAGAATATATGGATTCATATATATATATATATATAGAGAGAGAGAGAGAGAGAGAGAGAGAGAGAATTAGTGTGAATAATATGAGGATCTTATTGTTGTTGTTGCTGTGTGTGTCTGTCAATTTAGTCAAGATTAAATGTACAGGTAATATAGCTGGATTACTGTAACTGATCTCATATTTATATACTTGCACAGGTTCCAAAATAAGGGGTATATCAATAATATTCAAATCCCATGATTATACTGTATTCAGTTAAAAAATTAGCATTATTCTTCTGGGTGTTGTAATTTTTTTTCTACCTGTTACATTGGATGGAAATTTATTAGTCATAGTGTCGATGTTCAAACATTTCGGTTTATAAAGAAACCTTCTTTAGGACCATTTAGTAACTAAAGTAAGGAGAAAAAATGATGTATGTAGTTAAAAAGATGGTGTGAATGCGTTTTTAATTTTTTTTACGCATTTTCCAAACTCAGCGTATTCAAAAAACATCCACCATCTTTTTAACTACATAAATTTTTTTTTTCTCCTTGACTAGTTACTAAATGGTCCTGAAGAAGGTTTCTTTATAAACCGAAATGTTTGAACATCGACACTATGACTAATAAATTTCCATCCATCATAACATTCCATGTTTGTTATACATTTCTCCACATATTGTCAGATTAATTTCCTCATTTTACTCCTATTGTTTACATTGTAAAAGTATTTAACAAAAATGGCCATAATTTCCTTCAAGCTTTGCTTTTGTGTCCTTGATTTTGCTATGTAAATCAATTTTTTTTCCTGGATAATATGTTTTATCTCTTAATTGTCTATGTTGTAAAAGTATAGAAAATGGTCATTATTACCTTCAGATTTCAACTTTGTTCCTTGGGTAACACTAGTAAATGCACATTTTTATCTGGATAGTATGTGTTATTTCTTAATTGCTTATGTATTGAAAATGGTCATTACTCCCTTCAAACTTTGTATTTGTGGCCTGGTTTACACTATGTAACACAAATTTTGTTCCTTGATAGTATCTGTTTTGTCATATTTGTCTATGTTGTAAAAGTATAGAAAAATGGTCCTTATTCCCTTCAAACTTTACTTGTGTGTCTCAGATAATTGAATTTAGAAGTTAACCATTTTCTACATAAAAATTGGCAAATTTGCATATTTTAATTTGAGGAGTAAAGGATTGGGTAAATCCAACAAAATGTGGTTGAAAATAGAGGGAAAATGCGGATAAAACAACACAACAACTAAATTCAAATGATATTTTGTGAGGCTTTTTGAAATTTATTCAAAATTGGTTCCACAGTCTACTTTTATGCTGAAAAGGAAATTTTTAAGGTGGGAAGACGATGGGGGGCGGGGGGCGTACATAGTGATAAGATGAGAGGCAAAATATATCTACGAAAACATATATCTGTGTGAATATCACTTATTTGAATAGTAAGCGAGTTCAAACTCCAATCATTCTATTCCATTCACTTTTGATCTAATACCATTGGGAAAGGTATGAACCCTCTCATTCTCTACCTATGGATTAAATAGTACCACTATTGTTCTTCCGGAATGGCTTTAGCATTAAATAACTTATGAAAGTTGATATGCCATTAAATCAAAGAAACCAAAATCAAACCAAATCAGTTTCACATATCAACCCTGAATATAGTTTTCCATCATGTTTTTTTTTTAGATTTCCTCACCCAGTTCACAAAAGAAAAGTTTGAAGAGAAAAATAGGTATTTTTCCACTTATATTAGGCATATTATATTGTTGGGAAGAAATAGACTCGTTGACCTGAGTTCAAATCCTGGATGAGGCTATTTGTATTCACATAATGCTAACTATTCATCCTCCAGCTATAAGTAAATAGTAGGGCAGATTGGGCTCTTTAACCATGGCTAGATAACCAGTCTAGGAGGAGGAAAACTTTGAAAACAAACCTGTTAAACTCCACCTAAATCTCTGTGTCAAATCTTACTCGTGCATAGGGGTTGGTAAATGTATAATATTAGACATAAGCAATTGAGAAATAAAACTTTCTGCCCAAGAGAAACAAAAAGTAAAAGTTTTATTTCATTGTATTATTATTATTATTATTATTATTATTATTATTATTATTATACACTGATTTACCCAAACGTATCTTCATCTTAGTTGCTATTATCTTATTATAATGGAGATTGTGTGTCTGTCTGTCTGTAACCAAAACTATATCAGTACCCAAGTCACAATTCCCTTAGTAATTTACGTCTCATTCTTCATGATTTTATTTCTATTTAAACCTCAGTTATTAATAAAATTGTTTTACATTATTAATACTGTTGGCTTTATCTTGCAATTGTATTCATTTATACAACAAAGTAGCAGGTTACTGTGTTAACGAGAAGGCTAATTTGCATATTGATCTAAAAAATTTGATTTTAATAAATATGTGCTTGGTATTATTGATTTCTAATTGCTTGGTTTTATCTTAATCAATATGAGCAAAAATCTTGGAGATAAATCTTAAAACAAATCATTAACAAGAAGAAATAATTGTAATTTTATTCTTTACTTCCTATTTTAACTAAATAGTTAAATTAGGAAAATTTAGCAATGAAAGACAGGAGTGATTGAAAATAATGGAAGAGTTAGTTTCAAAATTGTTCTATTTTTCATCAAAAAGAATCCATTAACAAGAAGAAATAACTAATTTTATTATTTACTTCCTATTTTAACTAAATAGTTAAATTAGGAAAATTTAGCAATGTAAGAAAGGAGTGATGGAAAATGATGGAAGAGTTAGTTTCAAAGTTGTTTTATTTTTCGATTATATCCCCCACCTCTGTTTCAAATCCTTTTATCTGAATTCTTATTTAGTTTCATTAGTCTTTCTAATTTGATATATTTAAATACATTAAAACTTAAATATATGCACCTGGAGGGTGCATATTTTTGCTAGTAATTACAATGATTTTGGCCATTTTACTCAACATATAATATAACTCACTCAATCTTTTGTCTTTTCTCTTCGAAGAATCATTATCTATCTATCTATCTATCTATTTATATATATATATATATATATATATATATATATATATATATATGCTCCCCACCTAGTGGAGGGGATTTTGGCCATTTTATTCAACATATGATATGATATAACTCGCTCAATCTTTTGTCTTTTTTCTTTAAAGAATCATTATCTATCTATCTATCTATCTATCTATCTATATATATATAATATATATATATATATATATGCTCCCCATCTAGTGGGTTGAGTATTTAGGAGGGGATTTCGCTGATACCCACCAAGTAAGCTTAAAAAGTCAACGCTCTCCCATAAAAAGAATGGAGCATTCTCTAGTGGCCTTTAGATATATACAGATGTATGTATTTATGAGTTAAAATCCTCCTCCCAGTCTGAACATGTGGATGGCCGAGTGGTTAAGGAGCCTGACTGATGATACATGGATCGGGTAGCCTGCAAGTGTCTAGCCACACTGAAGAGACGGGATATGTCGAAACACGGTATCTGTGGATGACTATAGTAACATTTTGGAAATTTCAAACCAAACATTTATTCAATCTATGGGGGTTGGATTGACGTCATTTTTGCTTTCCATGTTTGAATGATATATTGTTAATTGTTTGTCGTTTGCTCTTAAATCATTATGATAATCAGTTTAATTATCATAATAATCATCATAATTATGCTAATCATTTTGAACCAAACTCTTTATTCAGTCCACAGGGGTAGATTGTTTTCCATGCTTATAGGATATCTCATATCAATTAATTATTCCTAGTTAACTTGTCCTTTTGAAAATGAGTATTTTTAGTCCATTTTAGTAGATGATCCTTGATGCTATTTCCTCAAACAATGTAAAAGATCTAAATTTTTGGTATCAGTATTCAGTATACTAACACACAACTTTCGCATAGATGGAAATGTAATATTTTTAAAAAAGTGAAAAATCGACCTACCATAATGACCAGCTATCTCCTGTACTAATCCATGTGTGTCATGGCTGATATCCCATTTCTGGTCCTAGCCCCCACAATGCACCTGTCATGGGAGGCAACTGTTCCCTGTTTATCTGCTGTAGCTAGAAACCTTAGGGGGGAATTTCAAACTGAACCTTTCATTCAATCCACAGGGGTAGATTGTTTTCATTCTGCTGTCCATTCTTATAGGATATCTCATATCAGTTAATTCTTCTTAGTTAACTTCTCCTTGGGATGTGGTTGGTCTTTTACACCAAAAACCAGAGGAGATAGCATAAAAATTCCATAAATTTTAAGCTCTCTCAATAATACTAAGGTGACTCAAATATTTTGCAATATTTTGGTACATGTTACTTTGCAGCGTGTACATCTCATAACTGAAGCAGTTTAAACTGTGGTAGGTATCCACTGTCATTAGTAGTATCATGGTAGTCCGTGTACTGACACATTGCGTATTGCTTCACTCTCCGTGTGTGATTTCAAAGCTGCATAGATGAATGTACAACTTAGTCTAATTTGGGAACTTAAGCTAGACCATATGATCTTTAGGCACCCCTTTTGCAATTTCGATTCATAAGGACATGTTTTTCATTTAACAGACGATTCTTAGAGGTTTTTTTAAATTATAAAACTAACCCCTAACCCTAACCCCTAACAAACAATGGTGTAAATGAAAAACATGTCCTTATGAATCGAGATTGCAAAAAGGGTGCCTAAAGGTCATATGGTCCCTTAAGCTTTACGATATAAAAATTGAATGTGTGCTTCTTATAATACATTAGAATGCTCAGAGTAACGTTCATACATAGGTAAATATATACATCAATAAATCCTAACAAAGAAGTACAACATAACAACAATACAGACTTTATTGTCTGAACACGTGGAACATGACATACACAACATTATACAAACAGATAGGATGAAAGTCCTTTGGAAGTATGAAAGAGTTCATAAAGAATATGAGAGTCACTTAGTGATAGTTGGGGGTCAAAGCCCCCCACTTAATTGATAGAGACACTACATACACCACAGACAATAGTCCGAATAACACAGATAATACTAATCTTCAAGCCTCATTTCAAACATTTAGAGAAATAATACAGACTTTATTGTCTGAGCACGTGGAACATGACATATATGATGATACAAACAGAGAGGATGAAAGTCCTTTGGAAGTAAGAAAGAGTTTATAAAGAATATGAGAGTCACTTATGAACAGAGACTCTATGTGTCTAGTCCATCTTTTGTGGATGCCAGACCAAGAGAGAGAGAGAGAGGCAGAGGGTTTCCCAGGCTGAGTTTAAATAACCAGCTAGTAGTGTCACCTATAGGCGAACCCTTGCGGTAAGGGAAGATAACCCTTTTGGACCGCGAAAGCAACCAAAAACAATTGTTGTGAAAAAAATCACAGTACAGTAACCAGATGGTTCAACATTGGCATTAGATAGCCCACAAAGATTGATATACCATTAAATAAAGAAACCAAGAAATTTCACTCAGTTTGCAACAACCATGATGATCAGGCAAGGTCAGGTAGGCCTAAAACCATGGATTCCGTGGCACTCAGAGAGTATCAGGTGAGTTCAGCATCTCACAGTCTAATGTGGTTCATCACCATCACAACCTGAGCAAAAGCATCTGGAGCTGCTGAATTGTGCCTCACATTAACAAAATATTGCAAAACTTTTGACTCATACTTGTATAATAATAATACACTTGTACTTAATCTTCTGACCATTATCATCTTGCAACACCCTCTGGTAAAAAATGAGACCGTCCAAATCATCCAAGATGAAATGCAAAAATTTAAATTCTGATTATCTGGTGTCACTTATCCCCCAAATTCTTATTTCTTATGAGTGTTGTCACCTCAGCTCAATAATGGATTATTCCGTTTTTATTATAAAGAAAGAAAGGGAAGATATAAGACATGCTACACAGAAAAAATATAAGAAAGAAAGAAAGAGAGTAGGGGAAAGATAGAGAGAGAGGGTAAATACACAGAAGTGATAATGCTAATCTGTTTCAATTGACCATACTGAAAAAATGAAAAGAAGAAAGAAAGAAAAAAAGAGTGAGAAAGAAGGTTAATTCAAGATAATTACACTTTTCACATATCAAACTATTTTACAATAGCTCTTTAGTAAACCTATCAAATGTTGTAATAATTAAAATATCATACTGTGGTATATCCACAGGTCCTGCTAGTACTAGTATAATCATATATCATAATAAGAAACTAAATTTTTGGAAAGTAAGTTTTTTTTTTGTTTCCTGTAATTGAAATATTTTGAGAGTTGCTCTTGAAGAATAATCAAGGGGTGAAGAAGGGGAGATGAAGAATAATCAAGCTAAGTTCCAATTACCATCGAATTGGTAAGACACGGCAACAAGCAGTTGTAACTTAATACAATCCCGTCCTGTCATAATTCCACTGCAGAATGACAGGGTATTTATAAAACTCCACAATATCATAGAAACCAAGCAGCCAATCAGAACTCAGGGAATGGAATCACCCAAACGTATGAATGGACTATTCTTGATTTCTATAAATACCAACTGTCTTGAACACTGCTTCAGTTTTGCTTAGCTAGTTGCTGTTATTCAAACCAACAGTAGACTAACTGACTTCAATAGCCCTGAAATAACACTGCCCACTACAACTACTCGATCTATCATGATATACGATTTAGGTGGATGGTCAGATAATGAGAGAGTGACAAAAATAAGGTCCAAAGGTAGACCACAACTTAGACTCATCTTGTCACCTGGTTTGGTCATGGGAGTGGTACACAAGGTATATCAGAAAAGTTCCGGAACTGGTGTCATTCTTCAATGTGAGGGGCATCATCCACTGTGAGTTCTGACACAGGGACAGATAATCAACCAGCAAGTCTACAAAGAGATACTGTGACATTTGCTTCATTCAGTATGTGAGAAGAGGTGAGAGATGTGGCAGGAAAACACGTGAATGCTTCACCATGACAACGCACCTGCCCACACTGCCCTGAGTATCAGAGAGTTCCTGGCCCAGAAGAACATCACTGTGCTGAAGCAACCTCCCTACTCGCCCAACCTGGCTCTGTGTGATTTTTTTCCTCTTCCTCAAGGGGGTCATCAAGGGAACCCATTTTGAGGATGTGCATGACATCAAAAAGGCTGTGACGACAGAGCTACGAAGAACCACAGAAGAATCCTTCCAGGAGTGCATGCAAGCATGGCAGAGAAGGATGGGAAAGTGCATTAGACTCGAGGGGGGCTACTTTGATGGGGATAACTTGTAGTTTGTAGTTTGTAGTTTGGATTTGAAATATACTTTTCTGACATGCCTCATAGTATATCTGGGACAGGAATATCCCATACCTCTCCAGGTCAGTTTGGATTTCAGAATTTTCCTTCCCCTAGAGCAATTAACATATCATGGTTAAAGAGCCCAGTCTGCACTATTAATTACCCATAGGTGGAGGGGAAAATAGTTGAATTCATACCTTTTCCAGGGGTATTAATGCTATGTGAAATGCAAACAGCCTCATTCCGGATTTGAACTCAGGGAGTTGCCCACTTCTTATGACAATATCTGTTACACCACAAGTGTCTCCACAAAGGTAGAGTCTATAGCAAATTATTGTAATAGGTTACTGTAACTAAATATAACTTAATATTATAGTAGAGGAGTCTTCCGGATATCTGCGATAAAAGGTTAATGTTGAAATGAATTATAAATAAAATATGCAGGCAGATAACAAATAACTGGAGGTTGGGTTGTCTTTTTATGTATTTATATATTTTTGGTAATTATCAATAATTTACAAATATGTTTTCATGTGTGTACTAATTTTGTATGCATACAGTGTATATAAATGTTATATATATTGTATATATATATATATATATATATATATAAACGTTATAACTATACATATATATATATATATATATAATATATATAAGGTCGTCGGGATGGCCTAAAGTCAGTATCAGCCAGACAGCGAGGGAGTCTATCCCCTTTTCACTAGTGCTAGACGAAGGAGATTATTTTAGCGTCTTGGAGCACCACATCTCCAATCAGCTCCTCACTTTAACGCAGAGATTCCTGTGCTACTCATACGCTAAGTTGGCGAGGGCCTGTATCGAACCAGGAACCTTGTTTTTCCTAGCTGAACGCTCTACTGACTGAGCTAAACCAGGTATATATATATATATATATATATATATATATATATATATATAAACAACCAGAAAGTACTGTACAGGCTCATCTCTGCTTAACTTCTTTTAACTTGTGGAACCTGTGTTTTCACTTTGATTTTACTGTAATTAATCTCCAATAATAGTCAAGTCAAAATAAAAAACAAACAACCCGTTAGAACAATAGATAGTATTATTAGAATGAAGACTGTTGCAGTGAAATTTGACTATATTTACTGCACCCTGCCCGTAATGAATATGTCAACTGTATCTCCAATAGGTGTGCTGGGCAGGATACTAAACTGCATCTGGTGGTGACCACCAATTCTTGAAAGTGTGGAGTTGCCTCTTCATTGCTATTATGCCCAGATCTGCTCTGACTCTGAGTGTAGTACGTGTCAGGGTCCCATCTATGGTTCAAATATTTTTTCAGTATTAGATAGAAATATTCAATACCATATGCATAATTAGTATTAGATAGAAATATTCAATACCATATGCAGATAGAATTATGCATAATTAGAATTAGATAGAAATATTCAATACCATATGCATATAATATATGCATAGTATGCATAATTAGTATTAGATAGAAATACTCAATACCAAATACTCAATACCGTATGTGCATGAGTTATTTGCATTAAGAATAATTACTTGAAGCTATAACTGTTTAAAAGGATTATTATTATTAGTTACTTAAAACTAGTTCACATGCCTAGGTAGCAATATCTCATCTACAGAAAACATTTTCATGACAGTTTCAGAAACTCATTATCGACCCTATCTGTCTATGTTCTTTGAACAGTAAAGATGTTGTCTTTGACCATACCAGAGAACGGTGTATATATATATATATATATGTGAACACTTTTGTGGGTAAAATAACAGACAAATGAAAATTCTATATTTTGACAATGTAGAATTAATAAATGTATCAAAATATGACTTTTTGGTGTAGGGAGAGAATAAATAATTATCTCCCTTAGAGAATGGGTGTGTCCATTGAGGGACTCATGATATGTCTCATGACACTCACAGAAGCCCATTCTTGGCCTCTTTTCCCTCTGTTCTTTGAATAGGAGAGACATGTTTTGGACCCTGCATAGGAACGGTAAAGCCATGTAGCAATTTTACTTTCCCTCATCAAGTAAGCTTCTTTTTTTTCCATTTTTGTACCCTTTCCACATATTACTTGTTCATGGAACAATATGTGTATATTTTTATAACTGTTGGGATAAGTTTGTATATTCTTTCAGTTATTTTATAACTCCAACATAAACAAAGGGGAAACACTCTTGACTGATAAATTATTCATTTTCCCATTAAACTAAAACTAACCCTAACCCTAACCCTAACCCAAAGCCCTAAACCCTAACCCTGTCTTCTTTTTTCCTAGTAGATCAATAAATAAATAAATAATTTATCAGTCAAGAGTGGTTCCCCATTCTTTATGTTGGAGTTATAGGAAATAACCATTCTTTATTTTTGATACCATTGGTATGTATACCATCTTATTATAATGGAGATTGTGTGATTGACTGTCGGTAACCGAAACTATATCACTACTCAAGTCACAATTCCCTAAGTTATTTACATCACATTCTGTTTGATTTTATTTTTATTTAAATCTCAATTATTAATAAAATTGTTTTATGTATTTATACTGTTGTCTAGGAGAGGGATAACTCTGAATTCAAAATTCCTGATGTCGGTCGTTGATTGGGTTTGTGGCAACCCTTGATGCACCAATTCTTTCCTATTGACTGTGCCAAAAGTGTGGATGGTCCAACACAAGCCTTCACCACTATAAACAAATCTCTGTGTGGGTGTTCATTGTACGTATGAACCCTCATGCGTCGAAAAATCGACGAGAGAGTCCATAATAAAAGGTTAAATGTACTTGTATGCACAAATGCGTTTATCTTGTCTTTCCTTCCGTTCTATTCAGTGTCAGTATATCACTATGTTAATATTGCTCCTTGGTAAGTGAGGACTTGACTAACCATCTTCCTTAGCACCAATCATACGAATAGTCACTAGGAGTAACATCATTGTTTCTAACATCCTATTGAGAAATTTTTAAAGTCCAGAGCCCAATTCCTATAAGGATATATAAAAAAAATAGCTTAACTCTTAACATCCTGTTGAGAATTTTCTAAGTCCAGAGTCCCATTCCTATAAGGATCTGTCAAAAATGTCTAAAAATGGGCCTGCTATTTCCCTTAAAATGAAGACTTCTAAATATGTTTAATATTATATTTAAACAAAGTCTATCATTTGGGGCAGATTAGGAAAACGAATGTGACTTCTGGCCGGGTGGAATGAGGTGGTATAGGATGTTAAGAGTTAAAATGGCCTTTTCATTTAAAGTTACCTGTTATTTCTCATAAATCAAAGACTTCTAAATATGTGTAATGGTCGGTTGGCCACCTTTCATCTACGAGAGACGATGGAGTAGTGTCAAATTTTTTTTTCATTTATTTATTTTTTTAACTTGAACTACATAGCCTGGGCGGATTCATATGGAGGAAAAACTGTTGCCCATGCAGCAAATTCTCCCTCTCCACACTGCCGTTGTGATCCAAAGGAAAGGTAAGGTAAGGTACCAATGCGGTTTGTCAACGGTAGTGTCGCAGGAGTTGATGGGTAATACTGGATTTTAGCATCACACTACTTTAGGGACTCCGGCTCCTGATTTGTTTTTGGGGTTTACTCCCCTATGTGTAATATTACATTTAAACAAAGACTATCATTTGGGGTAGATTAGGAAAATGAATGTGACTTCCGGCCGGGTGGAATGAGGCGGTATAGGATGTTAAGAGTTAAACCATGAAAATATTCTTTATTCTTGGTTTCCATAACCTCAAAGACAGAGTACTAATGATCTAAAAAGTTTCAACAAATCATATTCACACACACACACACACACACATATATATATATATATATATATATATATATATATATATAGAGAGAGAGAGAGAGAGAGATAGATAGATAGATAGATAGATCCCATTATGAGTGTGTCTATTTGCATTCATCTGGAAAAAAATTCATTTTCCCCTCAAGTTGGCTGTATAAGTGAGTTAAATAAACATGGGTTAAATGGAAAAACACAACAATAGTTATCTCCTTGACCCACAACTTTCTGGTTGTTTATCACACGCTGCTCAGCTGCAGTTAGAAAAACACCAGATGATGCTCTATAAGTAATCTATCTCACTTTGTATTTTGCTATCTACCTATCTATTTTGTTCATAACTACCTCACTATCTTCATATCTATCTATCTATTTGTATTTGGTTATATCTAAATATGTTTATAACTATATATCTCACTCTGCTCATCTATCTATCTATCTATCTATCTATTTGGTTATATCTAAATATGTTTATAACTATATATCTCACTCTGATCTATCTATCTATCTATCTATCTATCTATTTGTATTTGGTTATATCTAAATATGCTATCTATCTATCGTATCTATCTATCTATCTATTTGTATTTGGTTATATCCTCATATCTATCTATATCTATCTATCTATTTGTATTTGGTTATATCTCATAACTATATATCTCACTCTGCTCATATCTATCTATCTCTCTATTTGTATTTGGTTATATCTAAATATGCTATCTATCTATCTATATATCTCATAACTATATATCTCACTCTGCTCATATCTATCTATCTCTAAATATGTTCATAACTATATATCTCACTCTGCTCATATCTATCTATCTATCTATCTATCTATTTGTATTGTATATCTCACTCTGTCTATCTATCTATCTATCTATCTATCTATTGTATTTGGTTATATCTAAATATGTTATAACTATATATCTCACTCTGCTCATATCTATCTATCTATCTATTTGTATTTGTTATATCTAAATATGTTCATAACTATATATCACTCTCATCTCTATCTATCTATCTATCTATCTATCTATCTATCTATCTATCTATCTCTTTGTATTTGGTTATATCTAAATATGTTCATAACTATATATCTCACTCTGCTCATCTCTATCTATCTATCTATCTATCTATTTGTATTTGGTTATATCTAAATATGTTTATAACTATATATCTCACTCTGCTCATATCTATCTATCTATCTATCTATCTATCTATATTTGGTTATATCTAAACATGTTTACAACTATATATCTCACTCTGCTCATCTCTATCTATCTATCTATCTATCTATTTGTATTTGGTTATATCTAAATAGTTCATAACTATATATCTCACTCTGCTCATATCTATCTATCTATCTATCTATCTATTTGTATTTGGTTATATCTAAATATGTTTATAACTATATATCTCACTCTGCTCATATCTATCTATCTATCTATCTATCTCTTTGTATTTGGTTATATCTAAATATGTTCATAACTATATATCTCACTCTGCTCATATCTATCTATCTATCTATCTATCTATCTATCTATCTATTTGTATTTGGTTATATCTAAATATGTTCATAACTATATATATCACTCTGCTCATATCTATCTATCTATCTATCTAACTATCTATTTGTATTTGGTTATATCTAAATATGTTCATAAATATATATCTCATGCTGCTCATACTATCTATTTATCTATCTATCTATCTATCTATTTGTATTAAACTCCAGATGATGCTCTATAAGTAATCTATCTCACTTTGTATTTTGCTATCTACCTATCTATCTTGTTCATAACTATCTCACTATGTTCATATCTATCTATCTATCTATCTATCTATCTATCTATCTATCTATTTGTATTTGGTTATATCTAAATATGTTATAACTATATATATCACTCTGCTCATATCTATCTATCTATCTTTTTTTTAAAAATTGAAATAGATCACTAAGTAGGACTGTGCCTATTCTAGTAGTGACCACGTTTTGAATTCAGAGTTTTTCCTTTTCCTAGACTGGTTGCCTAACCAAGGTTAAAGAGCCCAATCTTCCCTACTATTTACCCATAGCTAGAGGGAGAATAGTTGGATACATACCTTGTATCTATCATACCTTATATCTATCTATCTAGGAAGCGCGTGGTGTAATGGTTAAAGTCATGGGAAATCTACTTGTCGCCCTGAGTTCAAATCCTGGACATGGTAATTGCATTTCACTTAGCGCTAATACCCTTGGGAAAGGTATGAATCCTACTCTCCCTCCAGCTATAGGTAAATAGCAGGGCAGACTGGGTTCTTTAACCATGGCTAGGTAACCAGTCTAGGAGAAGGAAAACTCTGAATTCAAACCTGTTGAACTCTGCTTAAGAAATTGACCTTGTGTGGCATCCTGCTTGTGGGAGGAGTTGGTAAATATCTATCTATCTATCTATCTATCTATTTGTATTTGGTCATATCAAAATATCTTCATAACTATCTACCTTACTATCTATCAAACATGTATTAATAATATCATCATCATCATGTCATGCTAGTAGCACGGATCTCCATGACAGTCTCTCACCAACCGTCCCTATAACTCATTGCCCCCGGGCGGTCCTCTGCACAACATCCAGTATCCACACAAAGCTGATCAATGTACGTCTTTGATGGACAGCTCACACACAACGTTGGTTTCCACAGGAGAACATCACTTATGTTTGTCCTCACTTTTCCAGCAGTATTCAGTGTGTCTTGTTCATCTTACTTGGATAGTCTGTGAGATAGGAGGCAAGTGGCCACACAGCTGTTTTCTCGTAGGGTGTTGTTTCTACAATTTGTTTAAGATTGCATGCAGCATTCTTGTGCAGCTCCCATCTAGCTTATTCTTCAGGCGTCTCGTTAGGGTCCAAGTGGTGCAGCCATACAACAGCACTGACACAACCACAGCTTGGAAGAATTGTCGCTTTAACTTGTCAGTGAGATCGAATTTCCATATGACTGATAATCTCTTCATAGTAGACCATACAAGTGTAATCCCAAACATAAAGCCTCCAAAATATTTAGAAATCACAGAAACATTTATTGTTTATTGTCAATTATATTTATCTCATTTTAAAGTATAAACATGTTTCTATTTTTCTCTATATATATTTACCAACCCCTCCGCATGAGCAGGATGTGACACAAGGTCAATTTATTAAGCGGAGTTCAACAGGTTTGAATTCAGAGTTTTCCTTCTCCTAGACCGGTTGCCTAACCAAGGTTAAAGAGCCCAGTCTGCTCTGCTATTTATCCATAGCTGGAGGGAGAGTAGGATTCATACCTTTTCCAAGGGTATTAGCGCTAAGTGAAATGCAATTACCACGTCCAGGATTTGAACTCAGGGCAACGAGTCCATTTTCCCATGACTTTAACCATTACACCACGCGCTTCTATTTTTCTATATAATGGCCATTTCGGTTGAAGCATTTTTGTAGGCACAGTGTCAGTTTTAGAATGCCCATGTCATACCAGCTCATCACTATGTCATTGAGGAAACATTTGAACTACGCTGTCATTGCAATCCCCAATGCCACTTATGGACGTTTTTGACATCCATGCATAACTTGCCATATACTTCCATTAATTGGTGATGAATTTCAATCATTCTAATTCCTTTTGCATTCTAAAACCGAATAACTGCGTGAACTTTTCACTAAGCGGTAACGTCAATCAGGAGATCTATCAGAAACAACTACCAAGCTAAGACTTACCATGATAGTGAGGCTCATGCACAACAAACACAAAAGTGTTACCAATAGCTTCACAAACAGTTTCCCTGCATCCTCAGCACTTTGAAGACCTTACTTTTGGGATTACCCTTAAACATACATGTATGCGTACATAACATATCTTAAAAAATTCACATGTACAAACGCAATCTTGTATAAACTGCTATATGTATTCATATATTTAGACACACACACACACATATATATATGTGTGTGTGTGTGCATATGCAGCATGATATATATATATATATATATATATATATATTTGAAACATCTTCACCTGATGATTGCATCGCATGAAACCAATATGGTTGTGAATGTTCCTTTGTCACTTAATAAATAGATATGTAAAACCTTTATATATTTATCTTATTATATTATATAACAACTCTATTTTATATTGAGCACTCTACCAATAATACTGCCTTTGGTACACCATTCCAGCAAAAGCTGAAACAGTGACCATCTCACACTATAGTATATATATATATATATATATATATATATATATATATATATATATGTAAGTTGAAAAATGGAAATGAATCCGACGGTATGTTGAAAGGAAAAATAAATAAAGGAAAGAAAATGTTGAATGGATAAAATAGATTTACTAACACGTGTTTCGGCCAGTTTGTTCATGTACACATGTATTCTATTTATTATTATTTTAAATATAAAATAAAATAATAATAGACAATTATAAAATCTTTAAGCATACAAAGAATAACGGCCTTCATCAGAGTAAAATGTTTGGTATTTGAAGTTAAAGTGGTCAAAATACAGAGAATTTTGAAGTGTTTGAAAAAAGAATTTTTTTGAAATTATTTGAGAGACGCTCCACAGCAATAAAAAAAATAGTGATGGTTTGTATGCGGTTATGGTTAGAGAATATTTTTGGTGTAATGTTAGGTGGAATTTTGATATTTAATGTTTGGGGGGAATTTAAAGATTTTAAATAAAATTTGTTATTTAATTTATGAGTATTGTGTTGGTGGTTTATTTATTATTATATATATATATATATTCATGCTGCAAAAAAAGAAACAACAGCTGTGCAGCCAAGAAAGTCTCCCCAGGAGTGTATGGGTGTGGCACTCCTGCAACTGACAATTTTATTTGCTTTCTGGATGAATTAGACCTTTCTGGCCAAATTTAGGCTAAAATTTTATGCTCTACTGCAGCAGCACCTCCAGGTAGATAAGTTTGAAACACACGCTGAGCTCAAGGAGGTTTACATACAATATTTCATCAAGGCCTTCAAATTAGCTGAGGATTCTAGAGGTAGAATGTGTTATTTCCTGTTTAATTTTTATTCCAAGAGTTCCAGGTCTCCATCAACAAGGGGGACACTCCTGTGGATGCCAATTCTATTTGCTTTCTAGTTTTTCATTGGTGTGAAGCTACTCTGAAATTTCTCTTTTGATATGGTGTGAAGCTGCTCCATCCTATTTCTTTTAATGTCCTTCTCATCCGTAAATATTAAGAGATTATTTTTCTATTCAGGTAAAGAAAATCGTTTCATTTCCTATCTACCACAGAACATTCTAGAAAAAGAGGATCAAAATAACACCCCACCACATACACCATTTAAATAAATTAAAAAAGAGATACAATTTTGTATTTTTCAACCAATCAGGGCACGATAAAATATACACGCCAAATTCTGGTCAAAAAACATTGGGGTACTTCGGTGATCCACCAGTTTCTTATAAATATCTGACTTTTAGAAGTATTCACTAGACAGTCAGTGCTTATTGTTTGCACACGACACGAGTAAGTCTTGCTCACCACTTTCTGCCTGTTGAAACCTTTTCTTCTCATGACTGTTGAAGTGAGTTAGCATACTGTTGGTTTGAGCAACAAGCTAAGTACAACTGAACCAGTGTCAAGACAACTGGTACTTATGGGAATCAAGAATAGTCCACTCATGCATTTGGGTGATTCCATTCCTTGAGTCTTGATTGGCTGCTTGGTTTCTATGATGTTCTGAGGCTTCATAAATAACCTGCCATTTTGCAGTAGTCTTTGAAGCAAAACAGTTTTGTATTAAGTTACGACTGCTTGCTGCCTTGTCTTACCAATTCGATGGTAATTGGAACTAGTATGATTATTCTACAATGACGACAACTACTACTACAGCTGCTGCTGCTGCTGCTGATTTAAACCCTGAACTGTCTTTTTTAACTGTTCAAACGACTGCTTGCTGCCTTGTCTTACCAATTCGATGGTAATTGGAACTAGTATGATTATTCTACAATGACGACAACTACTACTACAGCTGCTGCTGCTGATGATTTAAACCCTGAACTGACTTTTTTTTAACTGTTTAAACGACTTGCTTCTAATATTGTTGTAAATTCATTTAAATTGCTTTATTCATGTCTGTTTCGTGTTTATTGAATAAAGCCTTTGTATGTAGCCTTTTGTTTAATATCATTTTTATCTAGGCATAAGTTCGTTACACAGGTTACAAGTAAAAGTTGCTCAGAGCTAATATTGATCATCATCATCATCATCATCATGTCACACTAATAGTATGGATACCCATGACTCTCTCTCACCAACCATCCCTATTTGTCATCCCACCAGGCAGGTACTCTGCACAGCATCCAGAATATGCACTGATCGATGTTGGTTTTTTCTGATCAGCCTACATTGGTGTGTTCATATGTAGGTGTCCACAGGAGAATGTCCCTTATAAGTTCATCCTTGCTTCTCCAGCAGTTTCCATCATGTCTTGTTTGTATTACTTAGATGGTTTGTGTGATAGGAGGCAGGTGGCCATACAGCTGTTTTCTTGTGAAGTGATGTTTTCAAGATTTGTTCAAGACGGCACACATAGTATTCTTGTGTAGTTTCCATCTAGCTTTTTCTCTAAGCGCTTTGTTAGAGTCTGAGTGGTGCAGCCATACAGAAGCACTGATATGGCTTCAGCTTGAAAGAATTTTTGCTTTATCTTATCAGAGAGATTAGATTTCCGTATGATCAAATATCTGTTTATAGCAGTCTAAGCCTTTTCTATGTGTATATTGACATCACTTTCTTATGTAGATGAGATAAAAGTGTTGTATACTCTCTTTCCTTACTTTCTTACTTCTATTCTTCTAGCGTCTCTTCTAGCGTCTCCTCTAGCATCTCCTCTAGCGTCTTTTCTAGCGTCTGGACTTCATCTTGGGGACTTCGTATCTGGTCTTCCATTGGGGATTTCTCTTTATCAGAAGCCCTGTGTCATTGGTAGTTTTTAGATAATAACACAAGACTTCGATTTACTTTGATCATATTTTATTTCGAAATCCCCACCAGACTACCCGCGCAGATTGAGTTGAAGCGTGCATAACACGACTTACCACCATCGTGGTCTTTGGCCGATCTGACTAAACAAATCTCTTTCTAATCTAAACCGGAAGAGGGTCTTCTCCACCGATTCTCACGGTATCCACCGAAGGATCAGGATGAGGTCAAGCCTTGTCACTCATCCTTCAAAGCCACCGGCTGCAACTTATAAACAGCCATTTTGGTTTCTACACTACTGTACATAAATATCAGGAATCTAATAATTATGTAACAAAAGGTATGAAGACTAAATCAATATTTATAAAGACAGAAATAAATAATGAATGAAATGTTAATATTCTTCTTGATATTAGACAGAAATCTTTGGTGAAAGCATCTCTGAAACTTCCCCATACACTCAATAGAGATAGCTCGATGTGTTCAATTATAGATTAGCTGGATCTATTATTTTGAGAAGTAGTGTGAAAAGTGAATTAGAAATTGTACTCGGATACTCGGAGACATTGGGCCAAATTGCAATGACACCAATCAATGAATAAACAATGTAATGCACCAGTTATTTTATTTGAAAACTCTTACATTTTTTCAGGTCAGTTAACTATGAACTACGTATCTTTGAGGCGTAACACAGATTCACAAACATATACGGTTCAAAGTTAATTGACCTGAAAAAATATAAAAGTTTTTTAAATAAAATAACTGATGCATTATATATTTTATTCATTAATGTATCAAACTTGAAAATTTCATTAAATTCGGACAATTCCTTAATATTTAGTATTTTTTTTTTTCTTTCGGCAGGGTGACATACGGTGGTGGAATTTATGTCCGTTAAGTAGGATTTAACCCTCTTTTTTTTCTTTTTTAAGGGGTCTAGATCACTGTCATTTCGACTCTGAAGAAAAGCCATATATTATTCTTTCTTTTATCTGCCAACTTTTTAACAAACTCAATATCATATATTTGGTGCTGATTAGTTGGATTTTATGGCATGTCAACCCTTGTTGGGATATTTTATGCCAAAGACATTCTGTTTTATTCATTCTTAATTTGCATTGAAAAATTTTTTAACGCAATTTCTTTAAACACATTTTTCTTAACTCATCTTTCTTATCACGTTTTTCTATTTAACCCATAGATGAGACCCTAACAGGTATTAACACTCAGGGGTCAGGGTGCAATGAAGGGGTACTCCACACTCCCCAGAGCTCCAGAATTGGAACTTCATAATTAGATGCAGTTTAATGTAATACCCAGTGTCATATAGGCAGTATGTTATTGTATAAATTTTTGTCATTTTTTAAACATGGGTGTGTGTTGCAGTTAGTTATTTACCGGGTGTCTCCTTATTTTGTCCTCATTAAAAAAAAAGAAGAGAAAAATGTGTAAGAGAGAGAGAGAGAGAGAGAGAGAGAGAGAGAGAGAGAGAGAGAGAGAGAGAGAGAATGAATAATATATAAAGAGAAAGAAAGAGAAATATCAACATTCTGAGAGAGTAAGTGTATGAAAAGGAGGATGTGTATGATAATTAGAATTATCAACATTAAATAATTTTTGTTTAGATAAAATATAGGAGAAACACAACTATAGGAAGTGTGTCTTTGATGTTATTTTTTTAATTGTTCTCAATTAATTTCGACTTTAGGTCATTGTTAGCGGAAAAGTTTTTGTGGAATAAATGTTTTTTTTTAGAAAGTTTTATGGAGTTTGTGTGGTTTTATGTGGTGTTAGGGTTTATGGCTATTTTTTGTGCATGTTTGTTTGTTGTTTCTTTTATAATCTTATTATAATGGAGATAGTGGGTTTGTCTGTCTGTAACCGAAACTATATTATTAATCAAGTCACAATTCCTTTTGTTATCTATACCACATTCTCCATGATTTTATTTTTAATTTAAACTTCAATTATTAATAAAATTATTTTACATCAATAAGACTGTTGACCATATCTACAAACTATTAACATGCAATTGTATTTATATATACAACAAAATAGTGGTTTACAGTGTGAATGGGAAGGCTAATTTGCATATTGATCTTAAAAATTTGATTTTAATAAATATATGCTTAGTATTATGGATTTCTAATAGTTTGGTTTTATCTTATTGAATATGAGCAAAAATCTTGGGATAAATCTTAAAAGAAATCCATTAACAAGAAGAAATAACTGTAAATTTATTCCTTACTTCCTATTTTAACTAAAGAGTTAAATTAGGAAAATTTACCAATGATAGATGGGAGTAATGATAAATGATGGAAGAGTTAGTTTCGAAGTTGTTCTATTTTTCAATCATACCCCCTCTGTTCCAAATCTTTTTATCTGCATACTTATTCAGTTTCATTAGCTTTTCTAATTTAATATAATATTTTATTATATCAAAACTTAAATACTTGCACCCGGAGGGTGCATATATTTGCTAGTAATAATAATAATAATATCTTTTCAGCTAGTATATTAGGTCTGAGACCTGTCAGCTGTTCCTTATAAATATTCATTTTAAATCCACAGAATATTTAATATCATTCCACAGATTATCCAACTTTGCCTTGAAGGAGTTTAGAGATGGGGCATTCACTACTGATGAAGGTAGTTTATTCCATGTATTCACCACTCTGTAGCTAAAATAATTTTGTCTTGCATTTGCTTTACAAGATTTTTTAAGGAGTTTTAATTTATGTCCCTTAAACCCCATATATGTAGTTCTTCCTTCTTGTGGGTTGTCAGAAAATGAATTTCTGGGGTGGTAAGAGGTTTTATGTTTTAAGTTTAAAAGGTGGCTGAGGTTATTCCTGGTGCATGTTCCTAGGGTTTGCTTTTAACCCCACCTTATTAGGTGGTTGTGCTGAAAAAGGAATTCAAGGGAAGAAAAAGGAAGAGATAAAGGTAGTTTTATGATTTTGGCTTTATTCACGGGTTATAGCCACCTCGTGGCAAGGAAATATCTCCCTGGCTAGTAGTGGTGTCTAGACACAGTTAAGGCCTAAGTAAAAATGACGAAGAGATTCTCTTGGGGGTCGGAAGTGGGTCCTTTTTCCTCCCACATGCTCGGAGGGTTCTTCCGGTGAAGGCTCATGGGAGTTGGTTATTTTTTTGGTTTTAATTTCATTCTAGTTCTATTTTAATCCCCACAAATTAAAGGAAAGGAAAAAAAGTGGCAGTGATGATCGGGAATTTTAGGTTTCAGACTTTTATTCTAGGTTCAAAACTATTTTGTGCAGAGGAAATTTCTACATGTGCGAGTCGTAGCGTCTGTGTCTTAATAGATCCATCATGAAGATATTTTGATACTTAATCCATCATGAAGATATTTTGATACTTAATCCATCATGAAGATATTTTGAAAACAAAAAAAGTAACAAATAAAAGTTTGCTTTGGTTTCTTTGTAAATTTTTTTTTTTTTGCTAGATTGGAGGTATATAAAAAACAAACAAATTCAAATCAAATTTCTGT
This sequence comes from Doryteuthis pealeii, assembly GCA_023376005.1. NCBI lineage: Eukaryota > Metazoa > Mollusca > Cephalopoda > Myopsida > Loliginidae > Doryteuthis > Doryteuthis pealeii. Next base: position 103,735,607 of record CM042137.1, on the reverse strand, counting down.
TAGAAATATTTTTTAAAACTTTAAAATACATTTTGTATTTTGAATTGGTCATTGAAACTATTTTTAAGCTTCAAGAAAATATATTCAATTACTTTAATTTTATCATCATCCTCTTCTGGGAGGTCCTCTGTGTAGCACTGTGGTGCCAATATTTATATTATGGGCCAGTTGACGTATGGGGTACAATATATACAAAATGCAGACATTTTGCATATATTGTGCTGGTTTAGCTCAGTCGGTAGAGTGTTCGGCTAGGAGCCACAAGGTTCTTGGTTCGATAGCGCCCCCTCTAACTCAGCATATAAGTAGCACAGGGATATGTGCGGTAAAGTGAGGAGCTGATGGTAGGTGTGGTGCTCCACCTCAGATGCTAAAATATTCTCCTTGGTCTAGCGCTAGTGAAAAGGGGATAGACTCCCTCGATGTCTGGCTGATACCGATATTAGGCTGCCCCGACGACTTTACTTTTTTTTACAACATATTAAAAAAAGAAGATATGGGAAAGACGATATTTTTACCAAAATATACAAAATAATAACATCTTTAAAATTTTGGAC
>CM042137.1:103642550-103732550 GCA_023376005.1 Doryteuthis pealeii | reverse complement strand
GTCATCTGTTATAATATTTATTTTGACCAGAAACTCATAAAACAAATGAGCCTGGCCTCCTTCAGACAGATTTTACAAATAAATGGAATTTCAATAGAAAATCCTTCACCAGAATTAAGTCTTCTCATACGCTCATATAAGAACACAATTTTTATGACAAATAACAGCAACAAATTTGAAAACAAATGACATGCTGAACAAACCCATAAGTAACATTTTCCTGTTGACACCTATTCATGGACATATCTGTTGACCTACATCAGCTCTATGCAGATTCTGGATGCCGTGTCAGGAGCAATGACCAATAGGGACGTTTGGTGGGAGAGAGTCATGGGAATCCATGTTGCCAGCATGACCAAATGATGATGATGAATCAATATTGAATTAGTACTGAAAATCTTGATAAAATTTAATTTGATTTTTAAAAGATTATATTATTTTTATTTGTGAAATACATCATTTTTTTGTTTAAAAATAAAATTCTAAAATAAGTTTTCCAAAACAAGCATTTCTTTTGCTTATTTATCTCTCTTTCTCTCTCTCTCTCTCTCTCTCTCACTTCCATTTCTTTCTATCTCTACTCTTCCAATTCTTTTCTCCCCCTCCTTTCTTCTTCCTTCCATACCATCTCTTTCTCTTTCTCTCTCTCTTACTTCCATTTCTTTACTCTTTCTCTACTCTTCCAATTCTTTTCTCCTCCTCCTTTCTTTCTTCCTTCCATACCATCTCCCTCTCTCTCCTCTTTCTCTCTCTCTCTCCCTATTACTTCTATTTCTTTACTCTTTCTCTACTCTTCCAATTCTTTTCTCCTCCTCCTTTCTTCCTTCCATACCATCTCTCTCTCTCTCTCTTTCTCTCTCTCCCTATTACTTTCATTTCTTTCTTTCCCTACTCTTCCAATTCTTTTCTCCCCTCCTTTCTTTCTTCCTTCCATACCATCTCTCTCTCTCTCTCTCTTTCTCTCTCTCCCTATTACTTCCATTTTCTTTCTTTCCCTACTCTTCCAATTCTTTTCTCCCCCTCCTTTCTTTCTTCCTTCCATACCATCTCTCTCTCTGTCCTCTCTTTCTCTCTCTCCCTATTACTTCCATTTCTTTCTTTCCCTACTCTTCCAATTCTTTTCTCCCCTCCTTTCTTTCTTCCTTCCATACCATCTCTCTCTCTGTCCCTCTCTTTCTCTCTCTCCCTATTACTTCCATTTCTTTCTTTCCCTACTCTTCCAATTCTTTTCTCCCCCTCCTTTCTTTCTTCCTTCCATACCATCTCTCTCTCTGTCCCTCTCTTTCTCTCTCTCCCTATTACTTCCATTTCTTTCTTTCCCTACTCTTCCAATTCTTTTCTCCCCCTCCTTTCTTTCTTCCTTCCATACCATCTCTCTCTCTCTCTCTCTTTCTCTCTCTCCCTATTACTTCCATTTCTTTCTTTCCCTACTCTTCCAATTCTTTTTCTCCCCTTTCTTTCTTCCTTCCATACCATCTCTCTCTCTCTCTCTCTCTCTCTCTCTCTCTCTCCCTATTACTTCCATTTCTTCTTTCCCTACTCTTCCAATTCTTTTCTCCCCCTCCTCTTCCATTCTTTTCCCCCCTCCTTTCTTTCTTCCTTCCATACCATCTCTCTCTCTCTCTCTCTCTCTCTCTCTCCTATCACTTCCATTTCTTTCTTTCCCTACTCTTCCAAATTCTTTTCTCCCCCTCCTTTCTTTCTTCCTTCCATACCATCTCTCTCTCTCTCTCTCCCTATTACTTCCATTTCTTTCTTTCTCTACTCTTCCAATTCTTTTCTCCCCCTCCTTTCGTTCTTCCTTCCATACCATCTCTCTCTCTCTCTCTCTCTCTCTCTCTCTCCCTATCACTTCCATTTCTTTCTTTCCCTACTCTTCCAATTCTTTTCTCCATCTCCTTTCTTTCTTCTTTCCATACCATTGAAGTAGATGATAAGTGTCTCATGTTTAGCATTATTGGTTCTTCTCTCTCTTCAATTTTCTTTCTTATTATATTGGCCTTCTTTTCTCTCTGATATTTAGCATGTTCTTTTTCTTTCCTTTCTTTCCTCACAATCAAAAAGGAATGTTCCATTATTTATCTGAGGTGATGACAGGGCATAACATTCAAACATTAGTTCATGTCTTCATAATCATGTTGCTGACAGCACGGATTCCCATGACTCTCTCTTGACACCTGTCCCTATCGGTTATTGCTCCTGGCAAGTCCTACACTTGACATTCAGTATCCATTCAGTGCTGACCAATGTAAGTCTTTACTGGTTGGTCCACTCTGATGTGTCCACAGGAGAACATCACTTATGAGTTCATCCTTACTTCTTTAGTAGTGGGGTGATTCCATGTCAAATCATCCAGAAAAAAGTAAAATTGTCACCCAACCCTTCAATTTTTCTGAATTTTTTTTCCAGGTGTAGACTATGTTAACCTTAGACAATTCCCAAAATTTGATTTCCAATTCCAAAAATTGGCGGAGTTATGTCGATTTTCAGATCTCCAAATTTTGTGGGCTTGGCAAAAAATAGTGACTTTTTGTAATATTTTTGTCTATAAAATGAGTTCTAGAGTTTCCCTACTACTAAAAATTGGTTTATGATTTATATAGTTTCAAGTAACTATTCTTATTTAATAATGCTCATTTAAAATGTGATGAGTTCGAGGCGGGCACAAGACAGTGAAGGCATGAGTATCCTTGAGGCCGCAATTTGTAGGTTGTGAGTCTCGTGGCTGGCGAGACGAGAGTTGTGACATGTGAAAATCTCGGCCAGACCTAGTATAAAAGGAGACGTTTGGACAGAGCAAGGAATGGTGGCGGAGAGTGAACATGACAGGATTAGTTTGTCAAAATTCGTCTTCTCAAGGTTGCGAAAAGTAAATTTGCCTGTGATATGTGTTTCTTGTAGAATACCGAGGTGAAGCTTGGGCGTGGGCATCAGAGCAAAAGGCCAAGTGTTACGTTGTCTTTGGTAGAATCACATACTCAAGACAAATTTGTCATATGTATAACATAACTTTGAGTTTACTTACAATGTTGTAATGTAAACTTTCTATAAGTCTTGCAACTGTGCAGTAGGGTAGGTTGATTTTTCACTTTTTTAAAATATCAAATTGTCCATCTATGCAAAACTTGTGTGTTAGTATACTGAATACTGATACCAAAAATTAGATCTTTTACTTGCACTATTGTTTGAGGAAATAGCATCAAAGATTGTCTGTTACAGCTTAATTAATGAGGTAAAAGCAGCATATCAGAGTGGTAGTGATGGGGAGGACACACTTTCAATTTGAATTTTATTTATAATATCTAATTCATTTCATTTTAATAAAATAGAATAACATTTCTGATTTAAATATTAAAAATGGTAAATTTTCTAACCAATTTCTAGGCTAAATTTTGCAAAAACCAGGATTTTTAGTGCATTTTAGGAGACGATCTTTGATGCTATTTCCTCAAACAATGGTGCATGTAGAAGATCTAATTTTTGGTATCAGATATGTCTTTCAACATCATACTCCCCTTGCCAGGCTGACCCTATCAAAGATGATCAAACTCTGATCCACCTACCACCTTTGAAACACTAAAATACATTTGGCTTAATTAATAGGTGATTGTATTAAGTTTTTAAAACAATCATTTGACATTTGGTGTGATAATATATAATTAAACTATTGATTTTAATTTTTCTATATATTAGATAATTTTACCTCTTTAAGTCAATACTTTAAATGTATGGTCCTTACTACATTTTGGGTGCTGGTAGGTGTCATCAGTGATGTAATTCTACTTGGGTCCCTGGGAAGTTTTGGGTCTTTCAACATCATACTCCCCTTGCCAGGCTGACCCTATCAGAGATGATCAAACTCTGATCCCCCTACCACCTTTGAAACACTAAAATACATTTGGCTTAATTAATAGGTGATTGTATTAAATTTTTAATGTAAATATTTTTTAATGTGGCTTGGTCAGAGTTGCAATCATTTTTATTCATAACTGTTATATCTCTTAATTACGCTTTTTATACTAAAGATGTCAATTTTATATATTGCCCAACCAATGAGTGGTAACTACTCAATAGTATCTTATTTTGTACATGTATATAATAATCATGTAGTAACAGTAGGTCATAACATGCAGAAGGCTGGATCAAGCTAAATGCTTATGTTATTTGGTGCATATCGCATAAATGCATCCTGGCCTCCTGCCCTAAAAAACGCTAAGCGGTGCCTGCTGAAAATTTAACCCGTGCTACTATTGAACTCCTAGCTGTTTGAAGCCATTTTCCCCAAAAAGTTATTTTTGAAACTCGGTCATACTTATTTAAAAATTCGTGACAGTTGTTTTGAATGAGAATAAAATGAAAATACTGAAAAAAAAAAGATAATTTAAAGGGGTAGTGGGGAAATATTTACATTTACTTGTCGATAAAAAACCTGGGTGGTGGCTTACTTTTAATACCTTCAAACCACTGAAAAAAGTTATTTGTCAATAAAAACGCCTTCAAACAGCTAAAAAATATTTTTTTTATATCCTGAGATGTAAGATATACAAAATTCATGATAAAAACAGTGGAATATGTTAATATATAACAATATTTGTTTTATTTATTCTCACAGACAGGGAAATACAGTGGATGGTTTGGATACAGTTTAGCTATGTGTATCATACGTGTGGTCACGCATGGGGCCAGTCATTGTCTTCCTGACTGTTCGGATTTTGTCTCCCTCCTTGTTGGGGAGTATCCGGTTTGAATCGTTAGGGGGAGATAACTCTCCCTAACAACTTTAAAGGGGGGGGGTAAAATATTTACATTTACTTGTCGAGAAAAGACTGGGGAGGGGTAAAATATTGCTTTCATATTGCATTAACTTTTTAGGTAAAAATGCCTTCAAACAGCTAGGGAGTTCAATATTAGTGCGGGTTGGATTTTCAGCAGGCACTGCTTAGCGCTTTTTAAGGCAGGAGGCCAGGACGCATTTCTGTAATAAAACCCTGTTATTTTTTTAAAGATTACTCTAAATTGGTTGGTTGGCCACCTTTCATCTATGAGAGACGATGAAGTAGTGTCAAAGTTTTTTTCATTTATTTATTTTTTTAATTTGAACTACATAGCCTGGGTGTATTCATATGGAGGATAAACTGTTGCCCATGCAGCAAATTCTCCCTCCCCACACTGCCGTTGTGATCCAAAGGAAAGGTAAGGTAAGGTACCAATGCGGTTTGGCAACGGTAGTGTCGCAGGAATTGATGGGTAATACTGGATTTTAGTATCACACTACTTTAGGGACTCCGGCTCCTGATTTGTTTTTGGGGTTTACTCCCCTAGCCTCTTAATTTTAATATAAGATTCCCTTAAATATTCCTCTATATGTTATTTCTCTAAAAAATTATTTTGATTTTCTAAAATAATTCCTTTAGATATTGTCCGTCAATCGACAACAAACTAAACATTATTACATTATTTTTTCATGATGAACTGATTATTTTATTTTATACTGTAAGTGTATTTTTTAAAACAAGACAAGTAACCATGTGGCATTTTGATTCTAAATTATTTCATTGACATTTACATCAAGGATTTATTGACTTAATCTAATAACAATAATTGGTTATTTGCATAGATGAAGTAATAAAGCCACAGATAAAAATGATTTTATCAAGAGTTAGAAACAATGTAAGTAAGTAAAGTCAACGGGGCGGCCTAAAGTCGGTATCAGCCAGTCAGCGAGGGAGTCTATCCACTTTTCAATAGCACTAGACCAAGGAGATTGTTTTTAGCATCTGAGGTGGAGCGCCACACCTACCATCAGCTCCTTACTTTACCGCACAGATCCCTGTGCTACTCATACGCTGAGTTGGCGATGACCGGTATCGAACTAGGAACCTTGTGCTTTCTAGCCGAATGCTCTACCGACTGAGCTAACCCGGCCCGGGTTACTCTACCTACATTAGTTTATCAAAACTTTCAAGGGGCTGTGCATCTAAAGGCTTGCCTAGGGAGCCAAATTATTTTGCACTGGTACTGCAACTGTAGCACAGAAGATTCTACTAATTAATAATCAGTGAATTGGAGAGCGTGGTGGTGTACTGGTTAGAGTCATAGGAAATGGACTCGTCGACCCGAGTTCAAATCCTGGATGAAGCCACAGTTCACATAGCACTAATACTCTTGGAAAGGCATGAATCCAACTATTCTCCCTCCAGCTATGGGTAAATAGTAGGGCAGACTGGGCTCTTTAACGTTGGTTAGGCAACCAGTCTAGAAGGAAAACTTTGAATTCAAACCTTTTAAAAATCTCCTTTTGGGGTGGTCACTACTAGAATAGGCTCAGGCCTACTTAGTGATCTATTTTCAATTTTTAAAAATTTAAATTTAGAATGACCGATAGATTCTTTTTTGTAAGTCTTTTTGATAGTATGGCTGTGATGTGTGCTCAATTTTGTTATTACAATGAAAATTCCAGTTTCTTTTTTTTTTAAAAATCTTAGTATGCAGTTTAACAAATAAATACTATAATAATCATTTCTTTTTTTTTTTGCATACTAAAAAAAAAATTCAGACAAGTTGCAATTTTAGAAATACTTGCAATTTATTCATTTAATGAATTTGGAATTCAATTTTAATAGAATTTTTTTTTCTTTCTTTCTTTAAAGATGCGTCATGAAAAAAATGCAAAAACAAAACAAACAAATAAACAAAAACAAAAAACAAAACACAGACGAGTTTCTTTTGCAATTCATCATAAAAATAAAACCTACTTACTTGTACATTAGAACTCCGCTTAACTAAGTATCAAGTAAGTAATATATAAGTTTTTTGGGGCAATGAGTGAATATCAAACTGACAATACACAACGGTGAACACAGAAAAGCCAGGTAGGTAGTTATGAGTTAGTTACTTACCCTTTTTTTTTTTTTTTTTACCTCTGTTATGAAAAAAACAAACAAAAAACAACAAACAAACGCGCGCACACACACACACACACACACACACACACACACACACAGAATTACTCAAAAATAATTTTAACACAAGTTTTTTTCTTTTACGTTTTATAAAACACTTAAAAAGTGCGAATGAATTATGATGACAATTGGCACAATTATGCAGTTGTGGTCCATACAACTCTTTAAATAAAAAACATCTTAATTATTTACTATTAGAGGGCCTATTTAGCCCAGTTGGTAGAACATTCGCCAAGGAATCACAAGGTTCTGGGTTCAATACCTAGTCCCAGCCAACTCAGTGCGTCAGTAGCACAACCATGTTATTTGATCTGTGCAGCAAAGCATTAGGGGCTGATGGTAGTGGTGGCGGTCCACCTCAGCAAAACAATCTAGTCGAGTCCTTGCGAAAATAGGATAGACTCCCTTGCTTTTTGGCTGATACTGACAATAGGCCACTCTGCCACTTCTACTACTAATATATATATATATATATATATATATATATATATATATATATAGAGAGAGAGAGAGAGAGAGAGAGAGAGATGCTGATAGGTATGCATCCTGTGTCCCTGACGCACAAAAATATAAAAGGACGCAGTAAAATCTTATCCATGCATCCCAATGTTTTTCTTTTTTCTTCCCTTATCATTTTAAGCTAACTGTAAATACATTTCAATAGTTTCTTAGAAATGAATTACACAGGATAGGTAACAAGGTAGGAGTTAGACGGCTTTAGTTGGGACCCATAAATTTTCCCAGGGGACTCATTCAAAGCGAATATGTATGTTCTAGGATGCACTAAATCAAAAATCTATCAGCATCACTGTATACACACACACACATATATATATATATATATATATATATATATGTATGTATGCATAATAAAATACAGATTTAATATATTTGATTTTATATTCAATTACTTTTAATTATAGTTTCAACATACAACTTCCTTTTTTTTTGTTTTATATTTAGTTAAAAAGTGTGAATGAATAATAATGATGATGATGATGATGATGGTTACAGAATCTTAGAGTTGTGGTCCCATTTTTGACGTCACCAATTTTTGTGAAGCCTTTTCTTCAGTCCTCCCACAACCACACATGTTAATTCATTTGATTATTAATGAATTATTATAAAATTGTAACTTTATTTAGCGCACTTGCTTAGGGATTGGAAGGTTCCTTGTTCAATACCGGCTCTAGCCAACTCAACCCATGAGTAGCACAGGGATCGGTGCGGTAAAGTGAGGAGCTGATGGTCGGTGTGATGCTCCACCTCAGACGCCAAAACAATCTCCTTGTTCTAGCGCAAGTGAAAAGGGGATAGACTCCCTTGTTGTCTGGCTGATACTAACATTAGGTCACCCTGTCAACTTTACTTTTATCTATTTGTTATTTGTTTATTATGTTTATGATGATGATGATGATAGTGGTAGTGGTAGTGGTGGTGATGGTGATGATGATAATAATAATGATGATGATGATGGTGGCGGCAATGATGGTGATGATGATAATGATAATAATAATAATAATAATTAGTATTATCTACGTTATTTGGACTATTGTCCTCATCTTCATTGTTATCTGTACATCAAGCCTAATCTCAAACATTCAGCGAATTAATAATAATAATAATGATGATGATGATGATGTTGATGGTGGTGGTAATAATAATAATAATAATAATAATAATAATAAAATGTTCTTAAGGAAGCTAACTTTCTTGAAAGAGAGTAGGTGGGGAGGCAACTTTGGCAGTCAGCAACAGTGAAATTGGTGGGTAGGGGGAATTTGATGAAGTTAAAAATGGGATTACGAATGTATCATTGTGTGTGTGTGTGTGTGTGTGTGTATATATATATATATAGTGGCAAACTCTGTAAAGGGAGGTAGAACAATTTTTAAACTATTGCCAAAAATCAGGGAATTGTCTGATTTTAATGAAATTGTCACTACTTTATTCATTGATGACTTAATTTTATAACAAATAGCTTATACTATTTAAAAAAAAAAATTTGAAAAAAAGTTTTTATCAATACAGACTGTTAATTTGAAGAAAAAATGTTCTGGTTACTAATTTTTACATTTCTAAAAAAAAAGATCAAACCCTGAAGAACATATGAAAAATGAAAAAATTAAATTAAAATTCAATACCCGAAAAAAGTGATTTGAAAATCTAATATTTTTTTTTAACTAAAAAAATAATCTATGTAGCATGTTTTTTTTTTTAAAACAATATTTTTCTTTGAATTGATGCAAAAAAAAAAAAAAAAAGAAGTATTTTTTCAGATTCAATTGGCCTATTTTATCTCACTTAAGAATTTAATAGTTTGATTTGGTTTTGTTTTGTTTTATGGCATATCAACCTCAGTGGCTCATTTAATGCCGATAAAGTTTTGAAATAAATCAATTCTTAATGAATAATATAATTTTTTTATAAATACATTTTTCTATTTAACCCATAAATGGGACCCTAACAGGTATTACCACTCCAGAATTTAATAGTGAATATTGACTTAGACATACATGCCACTAGACGTTTATGTTTAGTGGCATGTATATTTAAGTCAATATTTTCCCCAGAGAAAAAGCTCTATTTAATCTATTTAAAAATGTAAGTTTAAAAATGCGCCACTTTGTGCAACATATTTTCCAAGATTTTTATATATCTAAAAAATTATTACTAACAATAGTTCTTTTTCTTTAAGGAAGACTAAAGGGACATAAGTTATTTCCCTTTCTTTTCAAAATATTGGGATTTTTAGTCTGGGGCTTGAACCAACTGTTCAGTGCCCGTATCGTTGTTGTGTTGCTATTTTTTCTTATGTGTTTTGGCTATGCCATGTAACTTTTTTGTAGGAAATTTTCTAACATCTAGGCATCCATAACTTTGCTAAATTGTAAATTAATATTCATTGAAAAATTAAGTTATTTTGAAAAATTGAGATAACTTGACCATGGGTTATTTCCCTTTTTGTGCATCTCTATAAATAACTTAATAAAATTTCCGTAAATTTGTGGTAATATATAGAAATTTAAATTCCCTATTTAGACCACGCAGACCTCAGCACTGTTAAGATTAGGAGCTAGAATAATTAGAAGAGTCTTAGAGACTTGCTGTCACTTAGACTTCAGGGAAAAACCAGTTAAAACTGGTTTGGTTTGGTTTGGTTTGTTTTACGGCATATCAACCTCAATGGGTCATTTAATGCCGATAAAGTTTGGAAATAAATTCATTTTTAATAGATAATCAATTTTTTTTTATAAACACATTTTTCTATTTAACCCATAGTTGGGACCCAAACAGGTACTACCACTCCGGGTCAGAGTGGACCAAGGAGCAATGGTGATGAAGGGGTGCTCCACATTCCCCAAACCTCCAGAACTGGAACCTCACCATCAGATAGAGTTTAACGTCATTCCCAGGACATGAAGACCCTCAGCCACCGCCTTCTAGCACCCATATGATAAAAAGGGTTGCGGGTTGCCATAAGGCCAATAGGGTTGGGGCAATCATATAGATACTAGGCTTGACATGACCAGCCGATTGATCGGAGGGGGCCTCTCCGACCGCCCGTCTAGCCTAAGTAGGGGTCTAAATGGAATGTTGCATGTCATGGACTGCTCATCCACCAGGATTCCGTCCTTAAGCATCACGGGTAGCCACCCACGGTCAACAGGTGGCCCCATTGGGGAGTTCTTACCTCTCAGCAGTCGGTGTATTCTAAAGCCCCACCGACAGGGCTTAGTTTAAACTGGTGTGAAAAACTTGCAAATAGTTTTTAAAAAACAAAAAAAAAAAAAACCCAAAACCCTAATCTTAACTACTACTATTACTATTAATAATAATAATAATTTATGTAATTTAATTGAACAACTTAAATATAATGGACAAAATGATATCCCTCAGCTTAGAAATCGCAAAAAGGGGGCGCTCTAGATATTTACTTGAATGATTTTTTTTAAGTAAAAGAAATCGACCTTTTTCGAAAAATAAAATTCCTGAAGCTTGTTTAAAGAGAGAGAAAGCCCATGGTTTTGTGTAAATGTTTCTCTTGGCCGTTCACATGAGTTGTAACTCGAAGGTAAAGTAGTCGTGTGTTTTTGGTGTCCTGCCTAAAGGCTAAAAAAGAAAGCAAAGATAAATAGAAGAAAAAGCAATACAATGCTTCTTTCTTTAGTCCTTTTACAACAACCAACTGTGTACCAGAGACGCACTGGCAGCCGCTGCATATGTGGGGGAGGAGAGAGAAGGAGAGACAAGCGGAGACTTGGAGCGAGAGAGAAAGCACAGGCTCTAATTGGAGATACGGAAGGTAGATGATGATGAAGAGAGAGAGAGAGAGAGAGAGAGAGAGAGAGAGAGAGAGAGAGAGAGAGAGAGAGAGAGAAGATAAGGTTGTAAAATCTGCTGAAAGACGTAATGGAAGAACAAGATTTAAAGTGAGAGTTAGGCAAACTCAAAGAATTTAGAGATATAAGGTGAAAAAAAAGAGGTAAATAGCTGAGATAAATATCTAGGTAGGTAGGTAGATATAGATAGATAGATATGAAGAGAGATAAGCAGCTCTGCTATGAACATATCTAGATATAACCAAATACAAATAGATAGATAGATAATATGAGAGAGAGAGAGAGAGAGAGAGAGAGAGAGAGAGAGAGAGAGAGAGAGTTTTAAGGAGACAGAGAGGACACCTGACGTGGTGTAATGGTTAGCAAGCTAGATTAACAGAACATTGTTAGTGAGTTCGATTCTCACTGTGTGTCCCATACTTCTGACCTTGTGCTGCAACCAAGCTTAGTAAATAACTATAAGGAGGTACAGTACAGACAAATAGATATGACTGAGATAGATAAATAGTTATAAATGAATAAAATGAGGGGGGGGGGTTAATAAGTTACATATAACAACAGAAAGTAAAGAGATAGATATACATACAGAGACAGAAAGTTCTTACATGGGATGTACACATTGTACAAAATAGGACGGGTTGTAGAAAAGAAAAAAATAAGACAAGTAAAGGGAAACGTGTAAAAATGAGCAGCTAGGTAGTTCTGGTACATTAAAGAAAGTTAGAGAGAGAAGTGGGAGGAGGAGTAGAAATAAAGAAAGTGGGACCTTTTTTTCTCACCTTGAGAGTCAAAAGGGATTAACAGAGAGAGAGAGAGAGAGAGAGAGAGAGAGAGAGAGAGAGAGAGAGAGAGAGAGAGAGAGAGAGAGAGAGAGAGAGATTACAGAAATAATCGTGCACACCGGGCCCATCGCCAAGAGGGGACGCACTCCCTTGAAAATCACAAGCTCCACCGTGAATGCGATGCGAACTAATTGTGTGCTAATTCTTACAACTACAAAATAAACCATTTTTACTCCCCCCATATGTACTCGCGGCCCCTCAAACATAATTGATCCCCACCATTCGCAATATATCCTGGCGACGTGCCTGGCGCACACGCATATATATATATATATATATATATATATATTTTTAGAGAGAGAGAGAGAGGCAAATAGATAGATAGATAGATAGATAGATAGATAGAGAGAGAGAGAGAGAGAGGGGAAGGAAGGAAAGAAAGTTAAGATTTCATTACTTGGTACGGTGGGCTACTTTCTTTGGGAGAAGACGTTGAGGTAGGCACCATACACAGAAGTTAGGTGATATACCACAAGGAAAACATGGGGAAGACTAAATAAATGAAATTCATTCATCGCTACGTCGGACGCTTTACTGACTAAAAAGTACGAAATAAATAAATAAAGTAGGAGAAATCTGCAACAAGTGATGTATTTTGGTTTGTTTTGAGAGGGTTTGTTATAAAATTAAAAATTAGGGAGAAAACATAAAAGTTAAAACAACTTCGCAACAAACTACCGGGGAGTCATGGTTAACAAGTAGAGTGCCTTTAAAATGAATTCATAAGTGAATTTGAGCCTCACTAGGTGCCACTGCTACTTTTTAAAAAAAGTAACTGTATCCTTGTGTTAGGAATAAGCTAAGTTTAGTAAATAAACCTTACCAGAGAGGTTTTCATACGCGCGAGAATATTTACGTGTGTAAGAAGGTAAGTAAAAAAAAAAGTGAGAGAAAATTCAACCTCAGAAGAGTCAGGGAACTATAAAGAACTTAGGAAGGGAGTAAGAAAAAACAAAACAAAACAAAAATAAAACGAAAACAAAACGGACTTGGACTGGAAAGTAGTTAGAATCAGGATTCTTCTTGGAGCCCCGCTTCTTGGAGAAGGCAAGAAGTAGCAGAGGAAGAACATTAAAAGATAGGTGAGAGAGGTATATACGTGAGGGACTGATTAAGATCCATTCACCAAAAAGAAAAGAAACCCTTCTCCCTCACTTTCTCTCTCCCAACTAGCATACACATGTACAGAAACGGAATAAGTAAAGGGTAACGAGAGCAGAGAGAGAGAGAAAGAGAGAGAGAGAAATAAAACTTTTTAGATAAGAGACTGACAGTGAGAAAGGGTGAGGCCCACAGAAGAAGAGATAAACAGAGATAGAGAGAGAAAGATAGCTAGATCGCAAGAGGGGGTGTTGGTGGACGTAAAGGAAAGATAGAGAGTGGGTTAGAGAGCAAAAAAAGATTTTGTAAAGGGAGCGGGGGAGGAGCCAATGGATTGAGGTTATAACAAAATGGCGGAGCTACTGCGAGGCGACTGTGGGTGAAAATTTGTGCCGTTCTTTCGATCTGCCTGGGCAGTACCAAAGCAGTGAATTTATAAGGCCCCGATATTGGAGACTAGTCCTGGAAACTTTTAAGGTGATTATTATAGATCTTTTGAAAAAAATTAACTATTCGTTCGAGTTTATTTAATTTTCCCGGTTATATTTAAATAGCGTGTAGTATTGATAAATAACAACACGAAAAAAGGGGAGAGAAAAGTTTTACGCGCATGCGCGCTCGCACATGCATAAAAACTTTTTTTCCGGACTTTTTTTTAATTTTTTTTAACTCCTCTTCACTTGTTTACACATCTATCATCTTTCTTTACACCTTTTCTCCGTGTCGTCTTCTTTTAAATTTATATAAATGTGTTCATTTATATTATTTTATTTTTTTAATTAATCATTTATCTTCCTTTTTTTAAATATTAAAAAAAAATTCAATTCCTAAAAGATTTCGTTTTTATATTAATATTTCTTTAATTTCTGGCTAAAATTGAAATGCTGAATTTTATTTTAAAGAAAAAGAAAAGAATCAAGGAAAAAAAGAGGAAAGAAAATCTCGTTTATTTAAAAACAAACAACTTTTGAAATTTTAATATAAAAAATCGCTATTTTTATCTAATCCTGTAGTGTTATTATTTTAGGGTAAGTTAGTTATGATATTAATTAATACTAAGAAAGTATATTGGCTACCTACAGAACCCTCTTGTATCTTTTTTTTAATACCCATTTTATTTTGGGAGCTTAGCTTGACTATTACTAAAATATTTCTTGAAAAAAACAAACAAACAAAACAAAACAAAAAATACAAAACAGAACTCGTTTTCATATTTCCAAATTGTTTACTTTTAGTTTCATGAATTTTTGGGGAGATATGAATTTTGTGGTGGAACATACACACATTGGATGAAAAAAAAAAAAAGCAAACTAGCAAAATAAAATAAATGAGATTATTTTTGCCTCTGACTAATAATGCCCATGAATAATTTCTGAATTATTTTGGATGTGGTTTGTTTATTATTTTAACCTAATTGCTGCTTTTGGAATTTAAGTAAAAAATCTGGTAAGTTTGGATTATCTGATGATGACAAAATCAACCGACCTATTTCATTAAAAAAAAAAGGCCCGTTTGGCGTTTTCTCCGTTTTTAACATTTTTGGCTTCTCTGAGAAAGTCGAGGTTTTGGTATATTTCTTTATTTCATTTTATTTATTTTTAATTAAGAACAACCTTTAGAATATATTTCCTTAACGATTTATCTGTTTTCGTTTAACTTTTAAGTTATCACCTTTTATTACTTTTCATTGGATTTTTGATAGGTTCATTTCTAATTCAGGCACTATCACCTGTAGATGATCAGAGAATTTGTCGATCGAAACCGATTTGAAAAAGGTTGCCAAAATGATATTGGAATAAGTTATTTTGAATAAAGATGTATATTTAAAAAAAATTTGTTTTCAAACTAAACTCGAACTGTTTATATATTTATCTCGTAAAACTTAAGTATTCTTCATTAATTGTAATTGATTGGCAAGTAAATGGCAATTGTATTGATTTGAATTTCATGGAAATATTATCGCAATTTTTTTTTTTTTTTTTTTTTTTCAAAAGAAAAATTTAAATTGACATTACTTAACTTTCGTATTTAAAGCGAATTTTATTTTGAAGGCCTAATTCGTAGGTTATTTTTAAAGGTTGATATTCAAATATAATGGGAAGGATTAAGATAGTAGTAGCAACCCCTTACTTAAAAAATTCCATAATAATTTCACGACCATAAATTAAGGGTCGACCCAGATCGACTTGTACACGATATATGCACGACTTGTATACTGGATTGATTGATTGATTGATTGTTATTATTATTATCATTATTAATAATTATAATTACATCTTTTAACTCCCGTTTTTTTAATGACCAAAACTAAAGCAAGTTATTCATATTTAGAAAGTTTTAAAAACGCAGGTGAACTTGCATTTATTTATTTATTTATTTATTTTATTTAAAAGAATAATTTTCGAAAACTTATAACAACTTTGTAAAGTTTAAACATTTATAGCCATATTGAGCTTTAAAAAAAAAGTTGTTTAATATAATGGTCTATTTTTGTTTTTTTAAAAAACTTTAATGTATTTTACAGAAATGTTAGATTTAAGTGCAATGTTAGTACTTGGGACCTTGTTGATGATTTGACAAGTTTGAAATAGACATGACAACTTTTGAATAATATTGCGTTCCGAAATAATTGAATTGATTTTCTGAGATCTTTGTTGTTCAATAAGATTAGATTGAATTAATTATTTTTTTATTTGCGCTTTAAGGTTTGTTAAATTATTTATTATGTAAAAGTGAAGTTTTATTTATTTATTTTTTTAAACAAATGATTTCGACGATGTTGTTGATGTATGGCACATATAATTTAATTGTGCAATGTGCATACATTGTATGCACATTGCACAATTACATTATTTCTTTAAAATTTGGAGAGTGAAAATGCTATTTAAATAGCTACCTTATATTTTTCCACACATACGCACACATTACCAAAATCCAGAGCAAAAACGGCACATCATAGCAGGATTTTTAACTTAAACTTAGAGAATAAAGCAACTTCCAGTCCAATTTGAAACTGAATGATAATTTTTGTGGGCCCTGCGTTCGTGCTGAACGTATTTTTTTTTTAATCAACTAAATTGCTAAAACAGCAGATCACAGTAGTAAGATACTTTACTTAAATTATTACTTAAAGAATCTTTATTTCAAAACTTTGTCGGCATTAAATAACCCACTGAGGTTGACATGCCGTAAAACAAAACAAACTTAAAGAATCAATTTCCTGGCCAATTTACAACTGAATGATTTTTTTTGTGAGGTCTGCAATTAATTGCGCTGAACGCCATTCTCCATATGACGGAAATGCAAATGGTAATTTAGAATCATTCACTAGTTGGGTAGCAACAATCAATGGATCGTTGTTACAATGGGAACCCAACGATTCACGGTTAGTCTAGCAATATAAATAAATTTCACATTATTCCTTTATTGCTTCTATACTCCGATTAGTTGGGCACCTGACGTGGTGTAATAGTTAGCAAGCTAGATTTGCAGACCTTTGTTTGTGAGTTCGTTTCTCACTGGGCGCCCTATACTTCTGGCCTTGTGCCACATCTAAGCTAAGCTTAGTAAATAATAACTATACTTCAGTTGGTTGGGCACCTGACGTGGTGTAATGGTTGGCAAGCTAGATTTGCAGACCTTTGTGAGCTCGCTTCTCACTGAGTGCCCCATACTTCTGGCCTCGTGCCACAACTAAGCTTAGTAAATAACTCCTCAGGTTAGTTCGTAACTTCTCAATTTCTTTGAACCCCTCTAGGCCATTTTTTGTTTAAATAATGGAGACCATAAAATACCGTCAGTAAAATCTTATGATGAGTATATTTTTTCCTTTTTCTTTAATCGCTGTTCGTATTGAATTCATTCAACAGGTTATTTGATTAAGAATACACTAGGTACCACCAATTTTACCCTGTGAAATTTACCCCCCCCCCCTATATTTAACACAATGAAACTTGCAGAAAAATGTAATATTTTCTTGAAAAATCTTTTCCCATTCGAAAGAAAAACATTAAACAAACTCCTAATGATTTAAAAAAAATTTCAGCTTACGGAAATAATGAAAATTATAAACGAAAAACAATGTTTTCATTTTTGCACTGTTAAATCAACTGAAATTTAACGTAGCTAAAAACAAGTTACGATCTTTAATTGTTTTTTACGAGATTTTTGATAAACAAAGTTCGGAAATATTTATTTCCGTTTTATTCAAGATGGCCTAAACTGATCACATGACTGAATTGGTGATCCCTAGAATACACAAATAAAAAAAAATTGACATGAAAACACCCAAGTCGAGTATTTGTTTACTTTTTTAAATCACCTTTTACTACTTTTTTATTTTTGTTAGAGGGTGAATTAGAAATGAACAACCTTTGAAGTTGTCGATCGAATAGCAATAAATGATCAAAATAATATTGGAAAAATTATTTATAATAAATGTGTTTTTTTTTTTTTTTTTTAAATTTGTTTTCAATCTAAATTGTTTATTTATTTCTCTTGTAAACAGTATACTTCACTAACTTGTAATTGGCAAGTAATGGTTAAAAAGGAAATTTCATATTTTGAAAAGGCCTTTTTAGTTTAGTTGACCATTATTAAGAGGTACCACCAATTTTCCCCGTGAAATTTACCCCCCCCCCTATATTTAACACAATGAAACTTGCATAAAGGTTAATATTATCTGAACATTTTTTGGTCCATTCGAAAGAAGAAACATTAAACAAACTCCTGATCATTTAAAAAAAAAAATCAGCTTACGAAAATAATGAACATTATAAACGAAAAACAATGTTTACCTTTTTGCACCGTTAAATCAATTGAAATTTAACGTAGCCAAAAGCAAGTTATGACTTGAGGCTTTTTAAAAAATTCTGTGAAAAATCAATTCATTTTTCACGAAATTTTCCAGAATTACTTAGCTTTTGATGAAAATATATCAGAAATAGTTTTTTTCTAAAATATATTAGGGGAAATATTTTTTTTTACGAGGTCTACCTATTTTATTTTATGAAATATGAAAAAAATGAACCGACAAAAAACGATTTTTACTTTTTTTCTATAAAGATAAGAGTCTGAATAATTATATCAGAAGATTTTTATAAGTTTTAATCCGAGAGTTTTTTTTTAGTAAAAGAACCATTAATACAGAATTCTGCGAAAAAATATCAATAAAGAAACTGACCGTGTTGTAAAAAACCGGACTGTTTTACTTATTTTTCAAGATAATGTTGAGTAATTTTTCTCCAATCGGATAATTTGATTTTGAATGAACTGTTTTTCTTTGTAACAACTCTTTATGTTCGTTATTACTTTTTTGCGAGATTTAAAAAAAAAGTTAAAAAATATTTACGTTTCTTCCTTCAATATGGCCTAAACTGATCACGTGACCTATTTTGGTGGTACATAAAATTAGTGTTTTACTATTTATTTTATTGTATACCAAATAATCTATATGTTTTAATCATAAAATGGTTTAATCGTTTTGTACTAACTTTTATATAGTTTCTTCCTTTTCTTTTGTTAAACTGTTTACACACACACACACACACACACAGATAGATAGATAGAAAGATACACGCAAATATATATATTATTTATATTAGAATCTAATAATATATATCTAATAATTAGATATACACATAAAGACATATATATATTATTAGATACACACACACACACACAACACACATATATATATATATTTATATATATATATATATATATATATATATATATATATATATAAATATGTCTGTATTAGGTATCAATATCGAGTCATGTGATCAGTTTAGGCCATATTGAATAAACGAAAGTAAATATTTTTGAATTTTTAAAAAAAATCTCAGTTAATTTAAAGATCAAATTATCCTATTGGGAAAAATTACACCGTTATATTAAAAAAATAAATAAAACAGTTTGTTTTACTTGCAAAAAGGTGATTTTTCTGTAGAAACCGGGACTGCAAATTTACATATTATGTCTCTTTGACAATTATACATTTAAATGTATGGGTGGCTGTATTCGACGTAATTGTTTTCTTGAGCATATTCAATAACCGATTTTTTTTTTGTGGTAGTATCAGAATAACTCCGGAATATTTTTTAGTTGAACTTATAGTGTAATTGAAGTAAAGACAATAAGTATTAAATATTGTCAGTTTTGCTCTTCCGTATATTATAAGAATCAAACATTACTATTCAACAATAAAAATTACAAATTCTCTTAAAAATATTAATATATCGTGGATTGGACAAATTTTTAGTTCACCTGAATTCTAAAATTCAGTGTTTAGACATCAGTGAAAAATTCGATTTGTACACACAAAAAAAAAAGAAGATTTTTAAACATTAAAAAAAAACAAAAAATATTTAAAATCTCTTAAAAATTAATTTAACATTTTTTTCTTGACAATTTAATAGAATATAGTTACGTATCAATTAAAAAAGCAAAAAAAAAGTTTTCAAATAATAATATTATGACATTTGTTAGCACTTTTTATTTCAGAATTCATGATTTTTTTTTCTACAAAACTACTGCCTTGAATTTTATACAAATCTATTGATATAGTTATTCAGACTCTTATCTTTATAGAAAAAAAAAAAAATTAAAAATCGTTTTTTTCCGGTTCATTTTTTTTCCATATCTCACAATATAAAATGGGGGGTGGCGAGGGGTAGACCTCGTAAAAAAATTTCTCCTAATATATTCTAGGAAAAAACTATTTCAGACATATTTTCATTAAAAAAAAAGCGATTCTGGAAATTTTCGTGAAAATGGGATTTTTCATAGAATTTTAAAAAATCCTCTCGTCGTAACTTGTTTTTGGCTACGTTAAATTTCAGTTGATTTAACGGTGCAAAAATGAAAACATTGTTTTTCAATCATAATTTTCATTGTTTTCGTAAGCTGAAAATTAAAAAAAAAAAAATCATCAGGAGTTTTTTTTTTATGTTTCCTTCTTTCGAATGGACAAAATATGTTCAAGATAATATTAACCTTTATGCAAGTTTCATTGTCAAATATAGGGGGGTAAATTTCACAGGGAAAATTGGTGGTACCTACTTTGATCTTTGTTTTTTTTTCCTGCTATGCTCGAGAAAGCATTCTCAGATTTAAGCGAAGGAATAAATGTTGAATTCAGAACACACACACACACATAAATCTATACATACACCCGTATAGAGGTATATACACACAGAACCTCTACTAAATCACTGAAGTGTAGTAGTACTGGTAAAATGTAGAATCTTTCCTTTACTTTTTTGTTGTTCCTACTACTTTTTGGCCACTTTCCTAATAAGAGAACAACGATAACAATAATTAGCAGAAACGTTAAGGAGAAAGAAAGTCAAGTAAGCTGTTTGGATTGTGTTGTTGTTATTGCTTGGAGTGCAAAATCTATGTGCTTGCTATACTTATGTAAGAAGAACAAGTATAATTTTGAATTTCGACAATCGCAAGCATCAAGCACACGACTATACTGCAAGTACACCATCTAGTTCATTCAATGGTAGAATATGGGGCTGAATAGCCAGAATCTAAAAGTGCCATCCCCTAAAATACCTCACATATTGGCAATTCTTTACTTTTGCTATAGATTTCTCATGAGGGTTTTGTGTCTTAACTTTAAGATCTGACAAGAAAATAACAAGGTGTTATAGCGGGTTTGGCCCAGTTGTAGAGTAAGGGTACGTGTAAAGTTCTATGCTAGGTACTACTTTCAGAGACTAAGTAGCTATGCTCAAAAAGCGCACTTTTCATACCGGTGCAAATTGTTAAAAAATATCTTAAAACGTCAATAAAAAATGGAAAATTAACTTTTTAATGTTTTCTTTTACGTTTAATATAAAGAACAATTCCAAGTTTATATGTTAAAAAAGGAAAGAAAAAAAACATTTCTGTTACATATAACGTAATTTTTTGCATTTTAAATAAATTTGAGATACATTCCTAATCTTTGTTGACATAGTTATCGTATCTTGACACGAACAATTAGCCAACGTAATTTTCTATGGAGGATCATATATGTAATAATTTTTAGTCTGGAACAAAAACAAATTACCAATTTGTAGGTACCACCAAAATAGGTCACGTGATCAGTTGAGGCCATATTGAAGTAAATATTTTTGAACTTAAAAAAAAAAAATCTCGCAAAAAAGAAATAACGAACATAAAGAGTTGTTACAAAGAAAAACAGTTCATTGAATTATTTTTCCAAAAATGTAAAATTCATTTTCATACAAAAAAACAAAAACAAAACTGAGCAAGAAATTTGTACGGGGGACTAATGCACGAAAAAACAAAAACTAACGGGAAAAAAATTAGCCTTTTCAATTTAGTAAACATTTATTTACAATAAGAGTTCGTCTTTTATTACTTCATATACCGAAAGTTTTATTAAAATCGGATAGTTAGTTTATTTTATGATTTTTAGAAGAATTTCCTGTGTGCCGTGCCCCCTTATCCACAGGTGCGTGAAAAGGAGCATACCTATATTTATAAGAAAAAAATATTTGTATTTGATAAGATATCCCCCCAAAAGAAAAACTCTTAAGAAATAGCTACATAAAATATGTAAATATCAACCTACAATGACTGCGATTCCGTAACCTCTAGGCATAAAATAACCCTTGACGGGTTAGCATAGCATTAAAATCAATCAATCAAACATGTTTGTATCAAATACGCACTCAGGTATTACTAACGCTTTAATCCACCCTGGCGTTTGCATTGGATGGAGGGAGGGGGGAATTAATAACAACTTAATTCCTGGGGGCCTTCCCCACAGGTATCACTTATCCTCCTTGTCTAAAACGGATAAGGTCTAAGTTTGTTGCTGGACGCTTGAGAAACTACTGAATGGGAATGTCGATGGAACTAAACAATTTTTGCCCCCTGTCCAGCAGGATTTCCGATTCCAGTGGGGGGGGGTATCCCTCACACTAAACCAACACTGTGGCACATTTTGGCCTAGTGGGGAACCAAATAAATACCCATTTAAATCAAAGAGTTTTCTTTTAGATTATGCGATAATCCACTGCCCCCCCCCACCCAAAAAAAAATGGGTGCTTTTCCAGAATAGTCCACCAAAAAATTTACAGTAATTCCGCGGTATTTCAGAAGAAAAAAAAAACAAATTTAATACTTAGATTCACCTTCCAGAGTAAGTTTCAGTCATTTACTTTCTTTTTATTTTACTAGAATACCTACAGTTAAATCCCAAAATTACAATTCCGCCATCTACACATTCTTAGTGGTTGGAAGAGAGGGAAAGACTAGAGAAATATGGTCGATGGACGAGTTTCAGCTAGCCGAAGATGCAATTTTAGTATGTAAATATTCGGTAAAGAAAATCATTGAAACTTTTTATCTGGATGGTAGAATGTAAGCATTATATCTACGTAGCGCTAATACCCCTGGAAAAGGTACGAATCTAACTATTCTCCCTCCAGCTATGAGTAAATAATAGGTCAGACTGGGCTCTTTAACCTTGGCATGGTAACCAGGATTGGAGAAGGAAAACTCTGAATTCAAACCAAAGCTGAGTGTATCCTCTGCAGAGGGGTAAGATCACATCCTCCCAAAAGGGGTATCTGATGGTGAGGCTCCAGTTCTTGAGATCTTTTGTAATGGAGTATGGAGTACCCCTCTATTGTCATTACTACCGTGTCTACTCTGACCTTTTAGGGTGAAATAGATTTGTTTAAAAAATATTCGTATTCGATGGGACCGTGTGTAAAAACAACAACAAAAACAAAACAAAACAAACTCTATTTCTCTGAACTTTAGTATTATTTGGATTATTCGGACTATTGTCCTCATCTTTATTGTTATCTGTACAACGTTTCGGCCGATGTGCCCTCCGGCTTTCTTCAGGTATTTCTTGTCGGGCTCGGGAACCTTCCCGAGGCCGACAAGAAATACTTGAAGGCCGGAGGACACATCTGCTGAAACGTTGTACAGATAACAATAAAGATGAGGACAATAGTCCGAATAATACTAAAAGAAACAACTACACAAAATATGAAAATATAAACGTACAATAAGTGCGATTCTCTAACCTCCAGTCATAAAAAAACCCCTGGGCACTGCCCAGTGGGCATGTTGACATGCCGTTAAAATCAATCAATCGATAGTAGTCCTGTGACTACGTACCCGGGCTTTCTTTTAGTCAATTTGTTACTTTTATTTATGTATTAAGAAAACTTGTTGATTCTTTTGTTTTTATTGTGAAAAAAAAGCTCACCCCCGCAAAAAATATATTTTTATTTATTTATTTATTTATTTTTAGAAAAACAAATTATCAAAAGTTTGAAGACAAAAAGAATCACGATTAGTATGTTTATTTCACGAGTCTATAAATCGCCTCAATTTTTAGATTAAAAATGATTGTTTTGAAACTAATGTCCGATATCTATTTCTTATTATAAAGTCCCCCCCCCCCCCAAAAAAAAAAAAAAGAAAGAAAGAAAGCAAACTAAATAAACAAACAAAATATAGTAACCCCCTATATATTTTCAGTGCATACGCAACTTCACACAGAATAATATAAGTAGCCTATACCAACTTTGTAAATTCTGTTTTCTCTTTCACCGCGATGTTGAATATCAATTCGAAGTTCACTGTTTCTTTCGCGCGTGTGTGTGTGTGTGTGCGTTGCGCGCGAGTTGCTTTCGTTGCGCTTATCTCTTTTTTTATTCTTAGTTTTACTCGTAAAGATTTACTTTTAACTAACTTTTTGGGCACTAGGTCAAACTGATGAAATGGGAGCAGGGAGATTGTTTTGCGCCACTCCACCAAATGGGGGGAAAAGTCTGCCTGTTTTTGAAATCCTGCCTTTTACATGGGTTCCAACACTGACCATTGGCTATGGGGAAGAGTAGGAGAAGAATGTTATTCGTTACTCGTCCTAAGCCCCCCCCCCGGCACACACGTCTTAGATGTACCAAGTCGATCCTTAAATAAGATAATGAGCGTCATGATCTGTACCTTTCTTGATAGAAGAGTTCGTAACGGCATAGTTCAGGGTGTTTCAATAAATTTGATATCATTTGAGAGGTGTTTCCGAAAAATTCATATAATTTCATAATCTAATAACGTGACAAATTCTCATTCAAATGATCTTAAAAATTTTAACAGCATGTGTAGAAAAAAACTCAAAATTCTATGTTTAATTGTTTGAATATCAAAAGTAAAACATTGCGACACAAGGTCAATTTTTAGCAGAGTATTGCTGGTTTTGAATTCAGAGTCTTCCTTCTCCTAGACCGGTTGCCATGCCAAGGTCAAAAGGCTCTGTCTGCCCTACTATTTACCCATAGCCCTGAGGGTGTGTGTGGATTCATACCTTTTCCAAGGTCATTAACACGGAAGTGAAACGCACATAGCTTCATCCAGGATTTGAACTCTGGTCGCCGTGTCCATTTCCTAAAAGGATAACCGTTACGCTTCCGCGTGAGTATGGAGAGTGATCTGTTGGATAAATTGAGCCGAGTGCCTATGTCCATTGACAGGGTGAATCTGCCACTGACCCGAAGACCATGTCTCTAGTCGTTTACAATGCACAGCATCACGGAAGCGGCACACAACTTCAAAGGGATATTGTTTCGTGATAGGGTCTATTGTATTAGATTCGTCCCGGATTCCTGCTCTTAATAACGCTATTTAACGCTTTTCTTTAAAAATATACCTCCTAAGAAATTTACCATTCACTCTTTTCTCTTTTGATATGCTTTTTATAGGGAAAATAATTTTGATATTTTTTTATTTACAATGCCCCAATTAAAATGCCCAAGTTTAAATTTATTTATGTTGTCTCATTTCTTATTTGTATTTTATCCAGGAGGGGAGGGGGCATTGTAAACCAAAAAACGGTAATTTATGAGGAAGTGCGTCCCGGTCTCCCGCCTAAAAAACCGCTACCCGGTGACTATCAAAATAACAACCCCAGCTCGTCGTAATTCTTGTTTATTTATCGTAATTTGTCGTAATTCTTGGTTAGATATGAAGATGGATATATAGTTTGGAATAGACTGAGATAGATAGGTAAACAAACAAAATAATATAGATAGATACGAACAAATGGAGATAGATAGATATTTTCGACAAGTAAATGTATTTGGGGGGGGGTCGCTTCTTTAATTCTTGTTTATTTAAACTAAAACCAAGACATTACACAAACATAAAAAAATCTTAGTATTTAAAGTAATATAGATAAATATGAACATATTGAGATAGATAGATATGAAGATGGATAGTTTTGAATAGACTGAGCTGGGTCGCAACTCTTGAGGCAGGAGACCGGGACGCACTTCCTCATAAATTACCCAAAAAACTAACCGGCAAAGAAAGAAGGGGGGGGGGAGAAAGAAAGTGGCATACAGTGATGTTGATAGCTTTTTGATTTAGTGCGTCCTGGGACGCACATATTTGCTTTGAAAATTTTCCGGGAAAATTTATGGATCCCAACTATAGTTTCTTAATAAATTGTAGGATTTTTATTCATTATCTGGGGAAATAAAGCTGTCTAACTCCTAACTTGTAACCTATCCTGTGTAATTCGTTTCTAAGAAACTATTGAAATGTATTTTCAGATAGCTTGAAATGGTGAGAGAATAAAAAAGAAAAAACACTGTGACGCATGGATACGATTTTACTGCGTCCTTTTAGATTTTTGTTCGCCAGGGACGCAGGACGCGTACCTATCAGCATCTCTAGGCATGGCATTATTAGGAATAGGAGTCTGGAATCTAATACCATAGCACAGGTGACAGTTTGACTTTCAGGGATATACTCATAGTGAACTGTACCACTGCCTCCGTAATCTATTTCGTAGGCTTCGACTATACCGCCTTTGATAAGGGGGGGGGGCGTTACCAACTCGTTGGTCTTCTATGTCTTTGGTGATGACGGAGATTTTCTCACAGTTAACTGAGCATTAGTTTCAGGATCTTAGCCATGTATCTACAGGGTTGTTCGTAAATCTTGTCACCCCTATATATTGTTTTAATTTTCATAATTTTTTGTTTTAACACTATATAATTTATGTAATCATTTTACATCTAAAAATTATTTTCTAGAATTTCGGGTTGTACCATGTAATTATTTTACCTATAAAAATATGTAGGGGTGACAAGGCTTTCTGATCACCCTGTACAACTATTATAATGGTTTTAAAAAGTCTGAATCAGTTTCTGCACCCTGAAGCAACTAGCCAAGTTCAGAGAGAGACGGACGTGCCTGCAGTCTCTTTTTTTTTTATTAGAATAAATACGACGGCGCAGTTTCACGCTGTATCAAAAGAGGAAATTCAGAGGTGCTTCGATGGAAAAAGTATCTATAACGAGTGAGTTGAATGCCAAACGACTATTTTAAAGGAAATTAATATTTCATTCATTGTCTATTTCGGTAAATACAGCTTCAGTCTCAATACTGTAGGGATACAATGAATAATTATCTGACATAATTACATTTCCGGTAGGGAGTCACATAAGCTTTTTTATTTAGAAATCCTGCTTCGATATCTTTTCACCTCTGCTCTTTGAACAGCCGAGACTTAGTTTATGATCCCTGCTATATTACATCCCTTATTAAAAAGATGTATTTTGTACAATTTCCACGGCTGACTTCTGATTTAGGTCGGAAAATTAAAACGGAAAGTTTTTTGGTGGTACCCAATGACAGTTTAACTACAGTCTATGAATTAACATTTTGCGAATTGGGTTACGGTTTTAGGGGATTAAGGTTGTTTTTAATTACGTGTTTTTTTTTTTAAGCAATAACAAAAAAACCAAATTACTATACAGTTAATTAACCATTGAAATTAATTATTGAATCTATTATTGAGACAGTTGTTTGTGTTAGTATTGCAATGTATAATTTCAATTAACCTTAATTTAAAAAAATATTTTTCAACATTAAATGTATAGTAATTTGGCTTTGTTGTTTATTTTATTTTATTTTTTTTAAAGCAATACGTAATTAAAAAACACTTTAATCCCCTAAAACCGTAACCCAATTAGGAAAATGTTAATTCATAGACTGTAGTTAAACTGTCATTGGGTACCACCAAAAAACTTTCCGTTTTAATTTTCCGACCTAAATCAGAAGTCAGCCACTAACGCTAATATTGGTCCTTGGAGGGTGGGGACTCTACTAAAACATCTACCCCGCCACCAAGTATCCAATAACACTAAAAAAAAACCTTTTATGAGGGCATGTAATTTAGTATTGGTAAAAAAAAAAACTGACATCGTTTAAAAAAAATTACGTCCCAATTCTCATTTTGGTTATTATAGTCATAGCATTTCGGCCGTTTTTATCGATTATGATAAACACCTGAAGAAGGCCGGAGAGTACAACGATCGAATTCTTATGACTTTTAATAACCAATATGAAGATACTTCAGTGATTAATAATTCCTCTTCTCAGAAATTCAAATAATATTGTAATTGCCCTACCCCAATCACCCTGAAAAAACAAAACAAAATCATTTAGGACTACCTTTGTAGCATAGTCCTGATTTAACCGGGTTGACTCGTAGGCCTCGGTTGACTCCTCTTCCTTACCTGGCACTCGTAAAATAATCATCTTAGTTCCAGGGGACCTTCCCTCCTCCCATGCAGTACCTGCCCCCTCCTCTAAAAGAGGTAAGGGCTGGGTTTATTGCCCTGTGCCGAAGACACCCCTTGAAGGGGGAATGACAACGGAACTAAGCTATGTTTGCCTCTCTATACGGGAGGTTTGCTTCCTGTGGAATATCACATTAAACCGTCCTTGTGTCACATTTTGGTTTCTTGTGGAGCCGAATAAATACCCATTTCTCGATATTTTTGGTCCAAACTATCAGCCTAGTAACCAAGTATAAGTGTCCTGTGCGGTACCCCCTATTGCACTTAGGAAGCATTAACTTCAATGGGACTAGATCACTTTTTGCCTCTGACCCACAATGTAAGTGTTCGGGTTCCAGTTCTCACGTTTTAAAAAGGCCGTGGTAGCTACAAAAAGACGGGTAGATATAATTTGTTTTTCCTTTAAGGTCAAATTCATTTTGCATGATGAGGAACGGAATCGCCATTTTCAATATTAAGTGCATCAGCTACTGCACTCAAACATTTTTTTTCTTCAGAAATGATCATATCCGATACCCTTTTTACAAAATGTTTAACGTGGGAAAGACGGGATTTTTCACCTTGTGAAAATTCGGTGGGTTTTTAAAACGTTTTCGTTACCACTTACAATTTTTTTATGATCGCTAAAACTTCAATAGCAATGAAAAGAAAAAGACGTGAAAAGTCTTCATTATTCATTGAAGAAATGATACAGGATGGCCCGAAAGTCTTGTCAACTTCATATTTTTTTTATAAGTAAAATAATTACATAACTTATTAAAAAAAAAAATAATGAAAGTTAAAACAAAATGTAGGTGTAACAAGACTTTCAAACCACCTTGTAGTTTAAGATGAACTTTTTTTCCGGGGCGGCCTAATGTCGGTATCAGCCAGACAGCGAGGGAGTCTATCCGCTTTTAACTAGCGCTAGACCAAGGAGATTGTTTTTGCGTCTGAGATGGAGCGCTACACCTACCATCAGCTCCTCACTTTACCGCACAGGTCCCTGTACTACTTATAGGCTAAGTTGGTGAGGGTCGGTATCGAATCAGGAACCTTGTGATTCCGAGACGGACGCTCAACCGACTGAGCTAAAAAGACTTGATCTTCGCTTTTAATTAAACTCTCCAACTGAACAAAAAATACGGAATTGTAAGTCTATTACCGTATTGACACATAAAGATTAGGAATCATACGTTGTCTGAACTTGCACAAAGGTGTCAAAATTAGGGTGACCCAGAAAAAAACAGAACCCACAAATTTTGTAATAAAACTGTTAATATTAACTATGGGGGTTTAGGGTTAGGGTTAGTTTAATGGGAAAATGAATAAATTAGGTTCTGTTTTTTTTTCTGGGTCACCCTGTATACCAGTGACCCAGAAAAAACAGAACCCACAAATTTTGTAATAAAACTGTTAAATTTAACTAGGGGGTTTAGGGTTAGGGTTGCGGTTTAAGGTTAGTTTAATGGGAGAAATGAATAAATAATTTGGGTTCTGTTTTTTCTGGGTCACCCTAATTTTGACACCTTTGTGCAAGTTCAGCCCATACGTTACCACAAAAGAAAATATCGGAGAAAATCAACTGAAACGTACAAAGACTTTTCGTTAACTTTAGTTTTTACATAAACATTTCATCTTTGGTAAATTTAATTTGCATTAGTCAGTATTTAAAGGTCACTTATTTATTTTTTATTTTAACGTAAATTCTATCCAGAATAATGTAGTTGAAATTTTGTATTTTGACTACGCAAACTAAAATTTACTTATAATGCTGACCGTATTTATTGAAGTTGGTTTCTTTCTTCCTGGGGAAAAAGTGAAAATTTATCAGATATTTTTTTAATTTCTTTAGTGTGTTTGAGTTTTAAAATAAGTTTCGTTTTTTTCTATAATTTGGATGCAAAGTATCTCGGCAGTTATTTTTCGTTTTTAAAATGGCTGACATTTCAAAGCCGCAGACGACAGTATTTTCCGGGACGATATATTGATATTTTTTTCTTTACAACGTTGCTGTTTGAGTTTGTTTATCTACAGCTGAAATGGTAATCATTTTAAAACGCAAACAAAACAAAAATAAACTGTATTTAATTTAGGTTAATCATCTTTTGCATGACTGAAATATTTTAATTCAAATTAAGTATGGTCGAAATTTCATGTTTTTTTTTTACCCCTTCCTCCCTACCTATGAATTAAAATTCAACAAAACTCTGAAAAAAACCCCCAAAAAACGAATGAACAACGTCATTTTTGCTGTATTATGAAGAGGAAAGGTTTTAAAACATCACATGTAAAAATTGTTTTAGTCTTTAAAACTGGAAAATTTTATAAATTATAAAATATGTATTTATTAAAATGGCGCATTTTTGCCGTTATTTCCTCTCAAAGATGTGATGTTAACGTGAATCATTTCATTGTTATAATTAAAAAATTAATTGGAATTTTTTATGTATGTAAGTTTAGGCTCTGTTAAGGAAAAAAATAAGTGACTATTTACAAATTTAATTTTTTTTATAAAAGTTTAAAGAAAGGGAATGTGCTGTTGTACTAAAATTTTGGCCTATTCACTTTAAATCAATTATCGTTAAAAAAATAAAATTGCATAAATACACATTAGGAGGTGTACTTATTTTTGGACTGTTGGATACTTTTATTTAGAATTTCAGTATGTTACAGTTTGGCCATAAATAATATCCATTTTGTATAATGTACCACTGGAAATAATGTATACTAGTTATTTTTTCCTTGGTTTTATTTTATTATCCCTAAGAGGAGGAAAATTCATAATAGTTGGAATTTGGGGAAAACATTTAGGAACCATGTTTCATTATGTCAAAGTTGACATTTGTAAATTCTACTACGGAAAAGATAACTAGTATACATTTATGTCAGAATGTGTATTTACCACATATCCTATGTATACGGGTTAGGCACAAGGCCCAATTAATGTGGAACCACCCACGAACCGAAGCTCATGGGAGGCGTGTGCAAAAAATGTTGATCCCGTCGGCATTCCCCCATAAGGGGCGCCTCAGGCACTGGGCCATAAACCCAGCCCTGCCCCTTTAAATCGAGGGGTGCAGGTGTTGCCTGGGAGGATGGCCCCCTGGAATCAACGTTAACTTCTGCGGTTTAGGCCAATGCCACTGGGCCCCTGCCTCCTATCATACAAACCATCCAAATAAGACATGCTGGGCACTACTGGAGAAGTAAGAACTTATAAGTGATGTTCACCTGTGGACACCTACACATGGACACACCTGTGTAGGCTGACCAGCAAAAAATTTAATTGATCACCTCGAATAATAAAGTCCTATTATTATTGTAATCAGTTGTTCTGCTCAATTTTAATGAACTAACCATCAGTTTTTGTACTTTGCCTGGTGTGGCGAGAGAGCTGCTGTGAGCATCTGAAAGTAGACAAAGAGTTAATTATTATTTTTTAAATTTTTTTAACTGCTATATATTCATATTTTTAGCTGGATAAGTATTACCTCTCCATTACATTTGAAGGGTAGGCCAGGGTCAATGTCTGATGCTTGAGGAACCCTGAGGGCAAGTGCTAAGGGAATAGAACTTTCTTTTTTGTCTTAATACACATGTAAGTGTCCCCCACTTAAAACTTGACCCTGTGTCAAATGTGTGTAAATATTGTTTCATAGTATTTTAAACCACTGGAAACACTAAAAACTTATCTAAATTATTAAATATTTCCGGTGAAACAGAAACTTGAACTGTTGAGTTGTCAATTGTCGTTAGTTTTATTAAATGTTATCTTGAATCGGTCCTTGTTCCATGATTAGCACAACATTAATGTTTCAGTGTTAGTTTTTTTTTTTTTTTTTGTTAATACTATTGACTTGTCTGTAGAAAGCCTACTCCTGTTTTTTTTCCCTACTTAATTATGTATATAAAAAATATATACATATTACTAGTTATGTCCTCATACAAAAAATATATATACTATTACTAGCAGTGATGCTGATAGTTTTTTGATTTAGTGTGTCCTGGGACGCACATATTTGCTTTGAATGAATCCCCGGAAAAATTTATGGGTCCCAAATAAAGCCGGCTAACTCCTACCTTGTAACCTCTCCTGTGTAATTCATTTCTAAGAAACTATTGAAATGTATTTACACTTAGCTTGAAATGGTGAGGGAAGAAAAAAGAAAAACACTGGGATGGTGTAATCTCTCAATCTTAAGATAAAAAAAAAAAAATTTAAGAAATGAATTACTAAAAGACTGCTAAAGAAAACGTTGGTCATAAGTCTTTAGTAATTCGGTTAAAATCTATTTGCCTTTGATCTCTCCCAGGTATGGAAATCCAACTAATTGGTCCTGCCTGGCTCAAGATTCACTGAAAAAATTCTTCCACACCACACACCTTGCATTCTGTCAGTACCTATGACCAAACATAACTTTTTTTTTCTTAAAAGTTCTTAAAACTTTTCCATTTCTTTTAAAAAATGATAGTAATTATTTATTTTTACTATCATGCTCTTCCTTCTTCATAAATTTATAACAGTTAAAAATTGACTGACAAAATTACTGGTCATCATTGCAGCACCAGAGCCTATGTTGGCTGTGTGTAATGCTGTTTTTCTTTTAAACGTATGAATTTAAATAAAAAACAACTTTTGTACTGTCAATTTAAGTGATTCAGGATGATTAATATTGTTCTTTGGGATGATGGCAAAAATAAATCTTAGGGCCCTGCCGTTTAACCCTACAATTTAAGAAACTTTAGTTGGGACCCATCAGATTTTCCAAGGACCCATTCAGATCAAATCTGTGGGTACCAGGACTCTCTGAATTAAAAAGCTATCAGCATCACACACACACACACACACACACACATATATATATATATATATATATATATATATATATATATATATATATATATATATATATTATACTTCCTTAGTTTACCCAACATGGTACCAGTGTCACATGATACACAAACGGAAGAGGGTATATGAAACGTCAGTCATATATGCTATGAGTTAGTGGAATATTTCATTTTTTTTTTTTTTTTTTTTTTTTTTTCTTTTGGTGTTCATTTTGTAAGTTGCTGTAGCTTTTTACATAGAGGAAGATAAAATTTGCTTTACTTATCATTTCTTTTAAGAAAATTCTGACAAGACCATCAGAAATGGATAAAAAGTTATCTATCTTTTAGAATATTTTTCCCTTAAAAGTCTTTTAACCCAACAGATAACCATACTCAGCTTTAGTTTAGGGACAAAGGAGTATGAGATCACGTTACAAAAATTATGGAGGAATCACTTTTTAAAATTTTTTATTTTTGTGTTAGTTGCTTAAAACTCATCTAAATTCTATCCCCTGAAGAGTAGGTAAGACCTTTCCTCAGGTTTGACATCTGATGGTGAGGCTCCACTTCTGGAGATCTGGGAAATGTGGAGTACCCCTTCATTGCCATTACTCCCAGGTCCACTCTGATAGAACCTGTTAGGGTTCCATCTCTGGGTCAGCTAGATCTGTTTAAGAATTATTTGTATTTGATAGGATCATGCACCAAAAATCCTTAAGAAATAAGTACACAAAAATATTAATATGAACATGATTCCTTAACATTTAGGCATAAAATAACTTTAGACAAATTGATATGCCATTAAAATCAGTTAATCATCCAAATTCATTTCAAAATTTCATATTTTTCTTCTCAAAAAGTGTCTTATTTAAATAAACTATGAAATACAATTGTTTCCCCCATATCTCTAACCGCCTTGTCCGGCTGGGGCATTAGAATGCACTGACTGCACCTCTGCAGAGGGGTAACACTTCCCCCAAATGGGGCCACCTGTTGGCCGTGGGTGGCGACCCATGATGCTTAAGGATGGAATGAGCAGTCGGCATTCCCCCTTAAGGGGCGCCTCAGGCACTGGGCCATAAACCCACTTTAAATCGAGGGTGCAGGTGTTGCCTGAGATCAACGTTAACATGACCTGCAACACTCCACTTAGACCCTTACTTAGGATAGACGGGCAGTTGGAGAGGTCCCCTCCGATCAATCAGCTGGTCACGTCAAGCCCTAGAATCTATATGATTGCCCCAACCCTATTGCCCTTATGGCAACCCCCAACCCTTTTTATATGGGTGCTAGAAGGCGGTGGCTGAGGGTCTACATGTCCTGGGAATGACGTTAAACTCTATCTGATGGTGAGGTTCCAGTTCTGGAGGTTTGGAGAATGTGGAGCACCCCTTCATCACCATTGCTCCCAGGTCCACTCTGACCCAGAGTGGTAGTACCTGCTAGGGTCCCATCTATGGGTTAAATAGAAAAATGTATTTATGAAAAAAAAATTGTGTATCCATTAAGAATGAATTTCAAAACTTTATCGGCATTAAATGACCCACTGAGGTTGATATGCCGTAAAACAAATCAAACCAAACCATATATCTAAATCAGGGATTGTCAATGTGGTCAATTCTAACCCCTGGGGTTGTTGGAGTATTCAAGGGGGTTGATAAATGCTAGTAAGAGTCAGAAGGGGATTGGTAGGCAGGGAGTTGAAAGCTGATGTTTACATTAATAAAAATAGACTGATTACTTTATCTGATGCCAAATGACAATAAACAGATTTTACACTGTGCATTTTCCTATATTTCATGTATATTTTATCATGCTATTAGCTCAGTCGGTAGAGAGTTCGGCTAGAGACCACAAGGTTCCTAGTTCGATACCGGTCCCGGCCAACTCAGCGTATGAGTAGCACAGGGATCTGTGTGGTAAAGTAAGGAGCTGATGGTAGGTGTGGCGCTCCACCTCAGATGCTAAAAAACAATCTCCTTGGTCTAGCGCTATTGAAAAGGGGATAGACTCCCTCGCTGATTGGCTGATACCGACATTAGGCCGCCCCGACGACTTTACTTTACTTTTATATTTACATGTATTTTGGTGAGAATGAACACTTATTTTGAATTCTAGAATTAGGTTCAATATATTTTTCTTTATTTCAAGGGACGCGTACGTTTGTTCCCCGTATTTCAAGGGACGCGTACGTTTGTTCCCCGTATTTCAAGGGACGCTTACGTTTGTTCCCCATATTTCACGGTGTACGTTTTATCATGCTGTATTTCCATGTATTTTGGTAAGAATGAACATTTATGTTGAATTCCAGAATTAAAATCCTCAATGTTTTTGTACATTTCTCTTGATTTCCACAGCAATGTTAAACAGTTTTTCCTTTTTGCGATCGATCTTCACAAAAAGAATAGGGATACAGAACAAGAGTCTTGCAGGGTTTGATATGCAGTTTTCCTCATTAATGGAAACTGCACATCTACCTATTTATTTGTATGTTTGGGGGGAGTCAATGAGAGATCAAAAGGTTTGGCAACCTCTACTCTGCATTGAAGACTTTGGTGACCTCTCTTCTCAACTGATATAAACTTGGGACTTTGTAAAACCAATAATGTCAGAATACAAATACAAAGGTTTACTTAAATGAACACACCTCCTCCTCTTTTTTTCTTTTTTTTTTTTTTAATTCAGCTTTGTGTAAATTTTTTTTTTTTTTTTTTTTTTTTTTTTTTTTCAACCCTTTAGTACTTTTAAAGAAAGAGGATCCTGCAAGCTGAGTGGTGGTCGTGTTTGTACTGATGTCCAGTGATGCTGATAGCTTTTTTAATTTAGTGCATCCTGGGACGTATGTATTTGATTTGAAGGAGTCACCAGGAAATTTGATGGGTCCCAACTAAAGTTTCTTAATAAATTGTAGAGTTTTTTTCTATGAAAAACTAAAGCCGTCTAACCCCTACCTTATACAGTGTAATTCATTTTCCAAGAAAATATTGAAATGTATTTACAGTTAGCTGGAAATGGGGGGGAAGGAAAAAAAAAACACTGGGATGCATAGATATGACTTTTGTTAATGACACAGGACAAGTACCTCTCAGCATTTCTGGATGTCAACAGAATATTATTTTTATACATTGACTTGGCATTAAACTGAAACTAGTTTGATCTGATAAATTATATTTAAAAAAATTAAAAAGTAAAAATGTTATAAATTTTATTCCCTTGAGATGATCATAAATTTCATTATTGTCCATGTAATAATAGTCTGCAGAGTGGTCTTTTGTCAGTATCAGCTGAATAGCGAGGGAGTCTATCCCATTTTTCGGTTAAATCA
Source organism: Doryteuthis pealeii (assembly GCA_023376005.1). NCBI lineage: Eukaryota > Metazoa > Mollusca > Cephalopoda > Myopsida > Loliginidae > Doryteuthis > Doryteuthis pealeii. The sequence continues at coordinate 103,696,532 of CM042137.1, read as the reverse complement.
AACTTAACGGACCTAAATTCCACCACCGTATGTCACCTCGCCGAAAGAAAAAAAATACCCAAAATCAGAGAATTAACTGTATTAATGAAATTTTCAGTGTTGATATATTTAATGAATAAAAAATATAATGCACCAGTTATTTTATTTAAAAACTTTTACATTTTTTCAAGTCAGTTAACTTTGAACCACACATCTTTGAGGCATAACAGATTCTCAAAGATACGTGGTTCAAAGTTAATTGACCTGAAAAAAAGTTTTTTAAATAAAATAACTGGTGCATTATATCTTTTTATTCATTAACATATCAACACTGAAAATTTCATTAAATTCAGTTTATTCCTGTTTTTTTATTTTTTTTTTTTTTTTTAATTTAAAAAAAATTTTTTTCAGCAGGGTGACATATGATGGTCGAATTTAGGTCCGTTAAGTTCGATTTAACCCTTTTTGCTAGTATTAGATCAGAGACTTTTTTGCTGAGTTGGAGTGCCACACTTAGCATCAGCTCCCAGATACTTTACCCAACAGATCAGATTACTCAAGCTGTGCTACTTGTGTGTTGAGTTGGTGAGGACTGCTATCTAATCCAGAACCCATGTGATTCCTAGGCGGATGCTCTACTGACTGAGTTCTTGTACTTTAGTCTTTCGTGTTTCCTATGTATTAAACAGAAACTTTTATTTTAATGTTAAAAACAGAATGATTTAATTGTGTTGTCAACAGAGCTTAGAATATGCTGACTTCATCCCCTGCCAAGGGGTAAGCAAAAGGATGTTCTGGGTATGACACTAAACTGTATCCGGTAGCGAGGCTCCAGTTCTGGAGCTCCTGGGTGTATTGAGTACTTCTTTGCCATTACTCCTAGGTTCACTCTTACTTGTTGTAGTTAGTGCCTTTTAAGCCCCCAACTATAGGTTATATAGATCTCCTTGAAAATTATTTGTATTGGGTAAGAGTAAATGTAGTTTTATTAGAATATCTGTATATATCTATGATATCTATTAATAATGGAGATTCGCTTCTGGTTTTTGTCTGTAACAAAAACAACGTCACTGCTTACATCACATTACCAAAATCGTCATAACATAGAATAAATATACTCAAAATTTGAACATGTAACATTAGACAGTCCTCATTGTTTTTTTGTTTTTTTTTAAACAAATTTTAATAAATACATGACTGGTATTATATATCTATATATAGTTTGTTTTATTTTAATGCATATTTAAATTTTACATTTCAAATTGTTTTATTTTTTAATCCTTTAATGAATTTGATGATTTTACTTACTTAGGGTACAAACTCGCTGACATTGAATTTTTAACTCCCACCCCACAGGCAATGTTTCAAAAATCTATTTTTACATCGTCCAGAGGGTGTTTTTTTATTTTGTTAGTGATAATAAAAGAAATGCAAATAAAAAATGCAGGTCTAAAACCTAAAAAAAAATAAATTATGAACTCTTCAAGTTTGTTACTTGAAGTTTAATGTGGATCACACAATCATCATCACACACACACACACACGTGTGTATATATATATGTATGTATGTATGCGTCCTGTGTCCCTAAATCTAAAAGGATGCAGTAAAATTGTATCCGTGATCCCACTATTTTTCTTTTTTCTTCCCTCACCTATTTCAAGCTAACTGTAAATACATTTTAAATAGTTTCTTAGAAATGAATTACACAGGATAGGTTACAAGGTAGGAGTTAAATGGCTTTAGTTGGGACCCATGAATTTTTCAGGGGACTCAAAGCAATTATGTGTGCCCCAGGATGCACTAAATTAAAAAGCTATCAACATCACATATATATGTATATGAGAATAATTCGGTTTAGTGCCATACTTTTGTGTGTATGTGGAGGGGGGAAGTCTTACTCCTCCTGCAGTTCGCATATTTTAAATTTCAACAAGACAGTGAAAAATCAGGCAAGCTTAAAAACTGGTCAAGCTGACCAGTACATCAGTGGTACTTTATTGACCTCACAAAGATGGAAGGACTTTCTTGAACATTGTTATTAACATTGTTACTGTTAGTGACTAAGTGCTATTTATTTAGTGAAAGGCAGTTAAGGTGTGAGTAAAACCAGGGAATTTTGGTGGATTTCAGTTATAGTGGGAGGGAGGTATCTTCATTTACTTGTGAGTGCACAAATGCAGTAATTGCATTGTTTAATTGTAGGTAATTAAAATCTGACAGTGCAGGGTGATGTACCCACTCGCCTCAGCTGCTGTTATCTTTCCAAATTAAAATACACGATTAGGCTAGAGACTGTGAAAATAGAATAAACTCACTTCACTGATTTTTATTTTTTATTTTTTTTTTGTTTTTTGTTTCACTGCTTAAAAATCAGTCCAAGAAAAAGATGTAAACAAATTGGTCAGCTGTAAGATAGAAAGTGTTACTTAAGAAAAAAAAAATTATTTTTTTTTTATTTTTTATTTTTTTTTTAAAAAAAAATAATTTTACTGCTTAAAAATCAGTCAAAAAAAAAAAAATGTAAAAAATTGTCAGCTGTAAGATAGAAAGTGTTACTTAAAAAAAAAAAAAATTATGATTTATTTTTATTTTTTTAACTAAGGTGGCTGAAAAGTTCTTGGTTTCAAAATGAAGGGAATTAGTCAAGGAAATGTTATTCTATATATTCATCATAAATGTGATGCTGATAGCTTCTTGATTTAGTGCATCCTGGGACACATATTTGCTTTGAATGAATCCCCTGGAAAATTTATGGGTCCCTACTAAAGCTGGCTAACACCTACCTTGTTGTAACCTCTCCTGTGTAATTCATTTCTAAGAAACTATTGAAATGTATTCAGTTAGCTTGAAATGGTGAAGAAAAAAAAGAAAAACACTGGATGCATGTATATGTGGATATGATTTTACTGTGTTCTTTTAGAATTTTGTGATCTGAGCATAGATTAAACACACTTATTCATTGTTTCTAAAATAAATTGAATAATAATTAAAAAGAAAAAAAACAACCCATTCCCTTTATTGGGTCAAGAACATTTCAGCAATCCTTCATAGACAGTAGTAAAAATCAATGGAGTGGTTTATTGTCGATATCACTTTAACAGTGAAGGAGTCTGTCCCCTTTTCGTTAGCGCTAGACTGGGGAGATTATTTTTTTGCTGAGATGGAGGGCCACACCTACCATCAGCTCCCAGATGCTTTACCACAGATCAGATTACCCAAGCTGTGTACTGAGTTGGAAAGGACCGGTATTGAATCTGGAACCTTGCAATTCCTAGGTAGATTCTTTACCAACTGGGCTAAACCAGCTCATTTTCACCTAATAATACATTCACCCCAAATGCTTTTGTAAAAAAATTTTTCTTCAAAATCATAGATACTTGCATTTTATTTCTTGTAGAACATTATATAATGAAAACAGTTCAATTCTCATGGTGCCACCATATTATTGGCCTTGTGCCAAACTAAGCTAAGCTTGATAAATGGCAACAAAATGTACAGGTGAACTAAATAGTATTGATAATAATGATATATAATTGTACTAAGTTAGTAAAGTAAAACCAAGGAGATTGTTTTTGTATCTTTTAGTAGAGCACCACACCTACCCGGCTTTGTTTAAAAACATATGTAAATAGGTATTCTATTTCTTGTATATAATTCAACATAGGTATTTGAAAAGGTGTTTTTAAGTTCAGTGATGTTATATCTTTAAATTAATACTATATATGTGTATACATGCAGTATTAAAATGAAAATGTTGAATAATCTTGTGATAAACTTAACAAAAAAACAACAAAAAAAACCTTGCTATCTGTACCTCTTATTCTCTAAATAATGGCTTGCAGAATCAGAAAGAACATACAATTCTACATAAGAATGCCAAGTTTTATCAAAATTGCTCTGAAAATAAAGAAATAGTGAAGAAATGACTGAATTTCTTGTTTTGAATTGTCCGTGATTTGACATTTTTTTTAACAAAATCATTTGTAAATGGAGTCCAGAACTGTTTGAATTATGCAAATATCCCCAGTGGTTCAAAAGTTATGAGAATTTAAAGCCTTGAAATTGGGGGTACAAAAGTTTGTTAAAAAAATGTCAAATCATGGACCATTTCAAAACAAGAAATTTATTAATTTCATCAAGATAAAGATTTTGAACAACAAAGTAGCGTGTAAAAATTAGTCTTAAAAAAAAAAGTCATATTTTATGATTTTAGCTTTTCAACGCAAAATATCATTTTAACTCACTGTAAAAAAAAATAATTCAATGGATAAAAACGCATAAAAATTACATATCTATAAAGATTATTTTCTTTTCTTTACAACCATATAAATATTCTTAGGATTGGATCGGAAATGCCCGAAAAATTGCGATTTGAACCAATTAAGGTGAAAAATTGTTTGTCCAATGATTTTAAGAAACGAGCTGTTATTGCTACTCTAGTATATGATTTAGTTTGAATCCTGTGTCCTAATAAGTCATTATTAGCTGAATTTTGATATGAAATTTTCACCATTTATTTTATGCAATTAATAAATACCACTGAATTAAATCTCCTTCCTTGTTAATGTATTTTGTTGAAATATGAATGTTCTTGTATAGAATAAATACTTTTTACATCATTAGGTTGTGTTCTTTTTGATGTATATACTTAATTTCATTGTTTCTTATGTTTGTTAAATCTAACTTTACACTATTAGACAGATTCTGTTATTCTAACAGTGTTTAAAAAAAAAAAAAAAAAAAAAAAAAAAAAAATCTGATCTTTATTTCAGCAAATGGTTTATTAAATTCTCATTTGTAACTTTTATTCTCTTTTATTTTTCAGGTTCTAGGTCGCTAAAACCCAAAACTCATTTCGTCAAAAAAAAAAAAAAAAAAAAAAATCAAAAAAAATTTTTAAAATCATATAATTAAAAAAAAAAAAGAAAAAAAAAGAAAAAACATTTAAAAACACAATAAAAATTCTAAAATACAAAAAATATAAAAAAAAAAAGATTTTCCCCCTCCCCTTTACAAAACTTGACAAATCTGAAACATATTTTTTATTATTATTCTTATTCTTATTAGATTTGTCTCCATTATTTTATCTATTAATAATGCATAGTAGTATTTACATCGACTTGCTTGTATATGAAAGTGTGGAGATTTATGTAATCAACATAAACAAGAATTACACAACACTCCAGAACTTTAGTTCTCCAAAGAGACCACCAAGCACTACTACTATATCAACAAATTTATACAACAAACACGAATACACATTTGCATTCTTCCACGATGAACTGGTACACATCTAGTAGATTTAACCATCGAATGGCCATTATATAGAGTTAAACACAGCATTGCTGTTGGTCCAGTTGGCTTCATAATTGTTAGGACGAATCCTCATGAAAAATGGAGTCCAGTGTTGACCATGAGCCTGATGAGCATGCATCCAAGCTTAAATCCAGTTCCTTATCCCCTAAAGTTTCTCGACCAAAACTGCCGACATTTCCCCCGACCGTACGGACACCAAATACCCGTCCTAAAACTGATCCCGGTCACGGAGAGATCAGCCGAGCCATGCTGGACGATATTCTGAAACTGAAAGAAGAAAATTACGCCAAATACAGCCGGTTACGGCCATCCCGATCTCAGCCATCAAAAGTTCCCCAGACAACAACATCCACTCCCACTTCACCTGTGACTGGTTCCCCTTCCCCTGATAACCCCAAATCTGCATTTTCTAGGAGACAGAGTAGGAGTCTGAAGCTTACAGAGTTAACGGATAAGCTGAAAAGTGGACGTGTTTCTAATGATACTTCATTTAACATTCCACCCTTGAGTGATCTGTCGACGGCGACACATTATGGAACATTGAGAAAAATGAGAAACATAGAAGACTTCAGTCAGTGCTATGAAACTTTAGATTCACCCGACAATGGTCCAGAGGATGCTGGGGTTGCACAGGCTTCTGAAGATCTGCAAAAAGCTACTTCCTCTGCAGATGATGAGGAAGCCGAAGAGTTATTGTCGCAAGAAGAATTTAAAGACTCCACATCCGAGATGTGTTCGGGAAAAATGGAAGGATCAACCCATTCTTCTGATTGTCTTCCTTCACCAGACAATGAAAAGTCTTTTACTGATGATGGGCAAAGTACCAGTGAGTCAGACACAAGCTCAACAACCAGTGGCCCTTACATCTATCAACCCCTGACCCGTGATTCAGAGTTTTTCAAACTCGCCAAAACAGCTCCACAACGCAGGACAGGGATTACGACATTAGCAACCCGTGGGAGAGTGCAAGCAATGTTTGGAACGAGTTATCCTTCACGACTGGCTGGATTCCAGCAGATGGATGACCAAGATGAGCTTGCTAGTGGGGGACAACGGCGCTATCCACGGCGGACTGAGTCAGTTATCGTATCTTCTAGTGGACAGAGAAAAACAGACAGGTTCATAACACACCCGCCACACCGCAAAACCACATTTAAAGAGGAAGGTTCAATTGATAGTAATGGCTTCGGTTCCATAAAATCTGAGGAACTGCAAGAAGAGACCACTTCAGACCAATCCGGAGATAGTATCCCAGTTTTAGCTGCAGGCAGCATTCCCTCTTCGGATAGCCAGACCGGTCCGAGTGAGTTGAGAGAAGATTATACTGATCTCCAGGGACAGAATTTGGTCACCGAAGTCAGTGAAAGTGAACGGTTTGAAAAGAAAAACGGGAAGTCAACAAAGCAGAAGTCTATAAGTGATCCAAGTGCTGACAAGACAAAAGCTGCATCTGACATTGCTAAAGAAATAAATTCCTCACATGCCCACAGTTCACCTATTTTATCCCGAGAATTAGAATCCGGGGGGCCTTTACCACAGTTTCAAGAAAGTGATAATTTTAACTCGGAACAGAAACTCCATTCTGAACTAATTCTGCATCAAGCCAGCCCCAAATTCTCTAACCCTGAACGTCGTATTTCACAAGAAAGTCAACGGTGTCAGAGCCCAGGTATAGATACTACAATAGAAGAAGGTGACGAAACTGATCAGTCATCCATGTATATGAGCGATTCCTTATTGAAACCTGAAAAACCTGTTTATATTGGATCCTCTGCGCCAACCACTCCACAAAGTCAGTCCCCGACTAGCACTCTTGAGCGAGCCCCTCACAATTTATTAAGTGTCCCTGTACCACGAAAACCCATTCACAGGAGCATGAGTTCTGCAAGCGTGCTTCAGAGAGACCGTCGTCTCTTGTGGGCTGGGGATCGGGACAACAAGGACAAGGATGTTGTACGAAAATATAGCATCAATTCTGATGATTCAATTCCTGGAAATATAAATTCTGGCGCTTCTGTGCCAGAGTTTGCAGGCTCTTTAGGGGACAATGGTGGTTACCTGACTACTAGTATGCCAGATGTCTGGAAGCAAAACACCACATTATTTGATTCCCCAGAAAGAGCACAAGCTTATGCTAAGGTAAGAAAAATGTTTGCCAATTCCAGCCTTTGTTTTTTAATAGTATTTACAAGATCTTTTGGGTTAGGTAATGTCACTATTTTCATATAAAATTTTTTTCTTCTTTTTAACTCGATACCCTCTTGAATTATTTGAGGGTAGCATGGGGTTCGTTCCAAAAATAATGTATACACAATTTGATGATATTTATTTTTTTTTTTTTTTTTATATATTTAAAAAACATTTTTTCACTTTTTGTATTTAAAAAAAAAAATGATTTAAGGATAAAAATTTTATCTAATGCCTTAATGCACTTATGAAAAATTAAAAAATATTTCTGTTAAATTTAAACCCTAAATAATAATTCATATATACATATTAGTTTGTGTATATGTATTTATTTTAAATGTGTTCGATACTGTAAATCACCAATCAAAACACTAAGTGTCGATATAGATTTTTTTCAAATATCAATAAATCATCCTCACTTTTCCTATTTTTCACTCTCACTCATCATTCTTCAACATGTATGTACAGGGTCAGGCAAAATGATCTGACACATTTGTAGATTTAATAAAATGCAAATGAAGTAAAGAAACAAAAGTTTTTTATTTTTGAAAAGTACATATAATGCCATTTTGTTTCATTATGTTTTAAAAATTAAATCAGTCAAGTGGAACCCATTATTGTCCACACACTGTCGAAGGCATTCACGAAAGTTGTCTATAACACAAATGTGTCAGATCATTTTACCTGACCCTGTATATATAAGTTAGTAATAATGATAGTAACCAAATACTTTACAGTGTTAGTTTTGTATAACACCTGGAAAGTTAGGGTTTCCTTTACTTTAGCAGTTACATTGTAAACTTTCTAAAACTTTAAAAAAAAAAAAAAAAAAAGGTATTTTCAAAACTAACCTAAAGAATTTGAAAGCCTTAAAAATTAGTAGTGGAAATTCTTTTCCTATGAAAATGGTGACATTACATAAACTGAATCTTTTTTTTATTATTTTATTTTACTTTATTTTTTTTAGTCTTTTATACTAATTTTTGACTCTTTCATGAAGATAAAAAAAAAAAAAAAATTTGCTCATTGTTCTACTTGGTATCTTTTTTTAATGCATAATATCAATTGTTATTTATTCTACCTGTTGAATTGGTTTTCTTTTTTTCTTATTGGTATTAACCCTTAGAACCTCTACCCCCCCCCCCCCGTCTGTTCTTCCAATCTTGGGCTCCTGCCTGAAAAATATCTGAAAATGTAAAATGTTATCATGTTTACTTTTTTGCTGATGTGGAGCACCAAACCTACCGTCAGCTCCCAGATGCTTTACCACAGATCAGATTACCCAAGCTGTGTACCACAGGATTCAATTAATGTATATTCATGCAATGGAATAAGCAAAAAAAAAAAAAAACCGAAAAATGCTCATTCTGGGCCAAAGTCCCCTCATTAAAAAAAAAAAAAAAAAAAAAAAAAAAAAAAAAAAATAATAATTTGCTATTACCTTTTCAAGTAAAATCAACTTCAAAGAAGATATTGAAATTGTTGTAATAAGTTTTCAATACTTATGTAGTGATGCTGATAGCTTTTTTTTATTTAGTGTGTCCCTGGGAAATTTGATGGGTCCTAACTAAAGTTTCTTGATAAATTGTAGGGTTTTTATTCATGATCTGGGGAAACAACTAAATCTATCTAACTCCTACATTGTAACCTATCTAGTATAATTCATTTCTAAGAAAGTATTGAAATGGTGAGGGAAGAAAAAAGAAAAACACTGAGGTGCATGGATATGATTTTACTGCGTCCTTTTAGATTTTTATGCATCAGAGACAAAGGACGCGCACCTATCAACATCTCTGCTTATGTACAAAATTAGTTGAGGGTAATAATTTTCTCTTCAACTTAAACTTCTTTTTTCCCTGGGGCAAAAACAGCAAACGAGTAGATTGACTGAATTCAATTTTACTATTTGTTGTAGGGATTAATAAATGAATAAAGTTGAAAATGAAACATAAAATAGGAAAAAACATAAGATCCAAAAATAAGACAAATAAGTTAAAAACGGAACACTTTCTTTGGGTCTTGCCAACCTACTGGATGGATGTGCGTTTTGCAGCCTTCCAAAATTAATATTTCTATATTCTACAACTTTTTCAATAATTCATGGATTTGATACCCCCCCCCCCCCCAAAAAAAAAAAAACCCACAATAGAAACTCTACTCTCATTTTTTATATGTATAACAGAAAGTCCTGAAAGTCACTCTTGTGACATTGAGCATCTAAGACAGATTTTTTTTTTTTTTTTTTTTTTTCAATTTCTTTCATTGCCCAGATTTCCCGACTGCCACCCGGATTGGCTTGATATGGGCTCTGTAGGTTTGGTAGCACTTATAACCCTGCTGGTATTATATCATGATTGTATAATTTACGCTTTAAGTATATTGGTAAGGTGCCCATCATTATGTCTATTTTTACTAAATGCTTTCCAACTAATCGTTATATCTTTTTATTTCATTTTTGCAATCTTTTTCTAATTTCATCATCTAATTTCTTTCAGAATTATTTTTATGTTGTTTTCAGGAACTTATTTACATTTGAACATTACTTTTGTCTTTCATCTTCAAATACCTTTTGATATTCTTCCTATTTAGTCAACATGCAAAGTACAACTTACAACCAAGCATATCCTTCTAAATTGTAACAGACTTAAACATATCCGCGCAAATTACTATCAAGCTAGAAACCTGAAAGACATCTTCAAGAATACAAACCCTGAAAACATTTTAAATTTTATTTAAAAAAAGCAACCTTTTCAACAAAATATAACAGAACATAACCAATTATCTCCATAGAACCACTACCTTAAAGTCTGAAATCCAAAATAACCTTTTTGGCATTAAATGACCCACAGGGGTTGATATGCCGTTAAACAAAACTCAAACTCAAACTCCTATTTAGTCTGTTTAGCATTACTTCTAACTCAGTACTAATATCAGAATTCTTAGCTATGTTGTCAGCAAATCTAAGTTCAACAATCCTCTGTTTATAGTTACTCTCAATACTTTTGTAATGTATGACTGCCTCCTGCCACCAGTGATCCTGGTGTCCAGCTGTGTGACCAATAACAAATATTGAATCATAAGGACTCTTGTTGTATACTCTCTTTCCTTACTTTCTTACTTCTATTCTTCTAGCGTCTGGACTTCGTCTTTGGTCTTCCATTGGGGATTTCTTTATCAGAAGCCCTGTGTCATTGGTAGTTTTTAGATAACACAAAACTTCGATTTACTTAGATCATATTTTATTCTGAAATCCCCACCAGACTACCTGCGCAGATTGAGTCGGCTGCGTGCATAACACGATTTACCACCGTCGTGGTCTTGGCCGATCTGACTAAAACTCTCTCTAATCTAAACCGGAAGAGGGTCGTATCCACCGAAAGGAGGATCAGGACTGAGGTCAAGCCTTGTCATTCAATCCTTCAAGGCCGCCGGCTGAACTTATAACTGCCATTTTGGTTTCTACACTACTGTACATAAATATTAGGAATCTAATAATTATGTAACACTCTGACTGTAGGCGTGAGAGACTTGGTGATTTTAATTTTTTTTAAGGGACAGTTACTAAAAGTGACGATTCACAACCTAAATTTCTGGGTTAAGCAAAACTGCCCCCTACATTATGGGGGGGAGGGAGCATTATTTGTCAAAGAGTAGATTGTTTCGATGGACTTGAAAATAGAATTTCTCTGAATTTTTGAGATGAGGCTTGATAATTAGTATTATTTGGATTATTCAGACTATTGTCCTCATCATTATTTTACCAAAAAGATCTTCAGGGTTAAATCCACTGAATTAATCAAGATAATGATTAATTACAGTTATTAGCAGTTCATTTTGTAATTATCTTTTAATTTCATTTCATATCCTGCTTTAGGAGATATTTACATGAATTCCCACTATTAACTGTAATTAATCAATATCTTGATTAATTCAGTGTATTTAACCCTGAAGATCCTTATCTAGGTTATTTCTGTACACAATATAATATATATATATATATATATATATATATATATATATATATATATATATATATATATATATATATATATATATTAGTTTGAAAATCGCATAGTCAACAAACTGTCAGTTACCAAGTGCCATTGACTTCATATCTTTGCTAACCTAAGATATACATGGTCTATTAATGATATTGAGTGCTCTTTACTTATAAATATAGCAAACTTCATTCTGTGTGCGTTTTGTATAAAAATAAGTCCGACATGATAAATACTAGCTCACCTGATGATCTAAAGTGTGAAACTGAGTCCTAAGTTTTTTATCCTATTTGATCTTATTTTTTTAACTTTTGTGCATTTTATGGATTAAAAACGTTTTAGCAATAAATTTTATTCCAAATCGTATGTGTGTATGTATTGTGTGTGTGTGTGTGTGTGTGTGTGTGTAAAATATATATTACACACTAATTCTGCCCTATAAATTGTTCGATTTTCATACAATAAATATAACTATTTTTGTATGTCCATTAGCATAGCGAAAATGGTTCATTGTGTCAAGATTTTTGTTAGTATTAAATCATAAAAAAGCCAAAAAAAAAAAGTGATTGTTTAATATCATTGTTAAAAAGGCAGTTGATTTGGTCATTTTAAAGTGGTCTCTATTTGACCTCTCACATTGTGGTAAGGAGACTTTTTACAAAACAAAAGCTGTTGATTGGTCAATCTAATATGTAAAAGCATTAATCATTGGTCAGTTAAACATTAACCTGCATATCTTCATACTATTCATTTAAATTTCCTTTATAAAAGGAAATTGCCTAAAGTGAAAGAAAAAAAAAAGAAAAAAAACATGCTGTAATCTAAATAAGTTAGAGGCAGTCGTTTTTATCAGGCGTGACCATGTGTTAAATAGTTATTTATTATTGGCTAGACCTAGTGCCTAATCTTTGATTTTATTTATTTATTTATTTTTTTGCTATTGACTGAACTCTGGGTCTCTGGCTAGAAGAAAAACAAAAGAACTTCTATCTGTCATGTTAGTCTTCAGCTTGGTATGAATAAGACCCTTATTTATAGAAGGCCTTCTATCGTGAGCAATGTCTTTTTTTTTTGTTTTGTTTTTTTTTTTAAATTTTTTCTTTTTCTGTTTAATGTTATGAATCAAGAGCCTGCCTATTAAAATGTGTGTATGTTATGTTTGTGTGCGTGTATTTTTGTGCATATATGTATTTTTTTTTTTATTTTTTTTTAAATTTTTTTTTTAATATGCTAATTTGTTTGGATCATGGGGGGGGGACTAGTTTTTGTAATAAAAATTATGATTGCTCCAAGTCTTTTTAGTCAGATTCTTGCCCTGATGAGCTACTAAGCTAAACTATTACTAGTTATATCTGACTCATTAGGATTAACTTATATACACACACACATACTCGCACAGATATCAAGGGAAAGATATCTGTATATAATTGTATATATCTAAAAACACACATGTATATATTTATTTCTGTTTACATGTTTAGAAACATGTACAATTATATACATATCTATATAAATAAACAATGCTCAATATCAGTGATAGAGCATATATATATATATATATATATATATATTGTGTGTGTGTGTGTAATGTCTATGCTATCCTAACTTAAATATATGGTGTTCATAAATTTTTGTCTCGAGGTTTGGTTATTAAATTCCTTATTTTAAGTACTTGTTGACTATTCTTGTATGAATGAATAAATGTAAAAGACTTATGGATTATGCTTAGTAAATAACCATTTTAGATGAAATATGGAAACTACTTCAATTCTAAAAAAAAAAATATTTTAGATATTGTGCTCTAATTTTTGGAGATTAAATTTTCCTAGCACCTGTGTGTGTGTACTTGCACAAACATACATATATAGAGGGAAAGATATATGTATATAATTGTGCATTTTTGAAAATACACACATTATATAAGTGTCTCCTCCTATGTACCCATTTTTTTCAGTGAATTTTATGTTATGCTTAGTTTAATAATCATAAATGAAATATTTTATTAATCTAAAAATAAAGATGCTTTAGATATTGTGAACTAATTTTTGGGGCTGAATTTTTTCTAGCAGCTGTGTATGGTTGTGTTGTTTAGTGACTTCTTTGGTCTTTTTTTTTTTTCTTTTTTTCTTAAATTTCAATTATAATTACTAAAGTTTTACCAATCCTTTGTGTCTGTCTTTTGTATGTTATTGTCTTCATAGGCTTTGTTTATGTCAACTTTGATTTTATTAAAGACTTCAGATGCAGCTCATTAAAAACATAGTCCTGCCCTTAGTGCTGCATTTCTGAAAGCCTATAATAATTTTAATTGCAATTTCATAATGTTTAATTAACTTTTTTTTTTCCCTCCTTAACCCCCCCCCAAAAAAAAAAAAATTGTTGAACATATGTTTAGCTGTCAGTCTCGTATTAATTGTGCATATCCTGATTTAGGAGAAAAAGTGCTGGGATTTATTTTTAAACTATTCTTTTATTGAAATCCCATTGCGTTTTTGTATTAAAATTTTATTAAAGAAAATATTTAGTTGGAGTTTAAAAAAAGCAATGTCTGTATTTCATTTTAAAAAAAGAAACCTCTAAATTTGAGTTGAATAAAAAAAAAAAAGCCTGTTAAAGTGTTTGCTTCTCTTTGGTAGTCCTCATCAAATTTAGCTAAAAGTACTTGTAATGAGGAAAGTAGCCTTTTTTTTTTTTTTTTTAAATTGAAATTTTAGCTGATAAAGTGGGGAGAGGAAGCAACTGTTGAGAATGATTTTTTTATTACTATATTTTGAAAATATAAGAAATCTAAAATTTCAATTCTGAAATGTTTATAAAATGAATAATCTAAGATTCATTTTGTTTGATAACTCATTCATTTATTTATCTATCTACAAGGTGTATCAGAAAATTGAGATATTTCGTACTTTTGGATACACCTTGTATTCTGAAAAAAATGTTCCATTCATTAATTTTTTTTTTTAGAATACAAGGTGTCAAAAAAAGCACCAAGTTTAAAGCTGTATTTACCAAGATAAAAATGAACAATGAATGGAACGTTAATTTCTTTTCAGAATTTATTAAATTTATTTTGTCCCTCAAAGTTCTGCCTGTTTAATTTAATTCCATATACAAAATTCCACAGTGGTCAAACTGTTTTTACTAATGTTATTTATCTTTATAGAAATGAGAAAATAATTACACACGTGGGCATGTCTACAAAGTCAGAAAACAGCATAGCTCACATGACTTTCGGAAACATTTTTTTCACGGTCAGAGTTGCTGAGGCATGGAATAAACTGCCTGCATCTGTTGTATGCTACCGTAACACTGCATCTTTCAAAGCCTCCATGCTTTCTGTAAGCCACCAACACTTTACCTGATACCCCCGCCACACACACATGCATACACATGCAATCATACATGTATATTACTACAGTACACTATTCATGTTCCTGACATTAGTACATTATTCTATGTACTAGACATGAGATTTTGAGGAGTTGTGGTGCACCTGGCCACAATAAATTTCATTATCATTTTATCATCAGTTGTAGTCGGTGTTTTTGGCTCTTAGCTCTGATAAAACCCTTTCACACTTCACTACATATAACAATATGAAGGTGTCTAAGTATAAAAATTACTTATTCTTGCTATGTTAATCACAGGGTTGATTTGTGAAGCTATGTGGGTATTATCATTGGTTTGAGGAATACCTTTTTTTAAAATGAAGTTCCATATTATGCAATTGATAGTCTAAAAAAATTCCACTTGATTAACTTCTTCTTGATAATGAATGTATTTTAATTCTCTTTATTATTTTTTACAAAGCAAACAATAAGATAAATTTTTGTCAGTTTCACTTTCATTTTTTTCTTCAATTATAAACATGTTGTTGTATACAGGATCATACAGTATTCAGTATACTAGTACATTCAAACTACATGTGTGCTGGACATATAGTAACTTGCAATAGTGCTAAAACCTCGAGGTAGACGGTTCGCGTAATCTTTGCACTCTGTAATCATTCCAAGGCTAGGCAAGTCCTCAACACATACGCAGAGCATACTCTTATTCTCAGTTTTGATTTTAAATTATAATTTTTTTTTTTTTTTTTTTTTTTTTTTTTTTTTTCTTTTCTTATAATTTATTTTCCAATTTTTTTTCAGTTGAGAAAGAGAAAAGTCATTATGAACTTTATTCATTGCTCAGATATGACTGGATTCCCGTTTGAAAGATTAAATTAGATTTCAACTTTAACTCCTTTTTATTTTACTGAACAAGTAAAGCTTATGGTCAAATTGCATTGAAAGCACCAGTTCCTGCTAGATCACTGAAGTTAAGCAGCGATGAGCCTGTTCATTACTTAGATGAGTGACCATTTAAGCAACAGCAGGTACTGAAAGAAACCAAATATCAAAATGACTTGATTCGGCTTTAGATAATTTGAAAAGGGTTGATATGCTGTAAAACAATAAACAAAAAAAAGTAAAAATAATATTGAAATAAATCATTAAATTGCATTAAATATATTTATTAAATTAAATTGCATTAGATTTATTAAATTAAAATAATTTGTTTTTTGTATCAAAATATATCCTCGTTTCATGTTATTCTATTTGTATTATTTTATAAAATAAAGTTTACAAAAGAAAAATAAAGTTAATTTGATAGATTTTTTTTCAGTAAATGAATTTAATTGGTTAACAGCAGTATAAAATGTTTTATTTCAATGAACTTTCTGACACAAGACCAACCAGCATTGATATGACTGGTATGTGCTTGATTTGCTAGGTTTATTTTAGGTTAGATGCATAGGGCACCCAGTGAAAATCACTCACAAAGCAGTGGTGTGCTAGCATAGGTTGCTAACCATTTCACCATATGCAGTGCACTTAAACTAAGCTTAGCTGAAAATTTATTTACTAGATGAAATTGTAAAAAGTCCATGATTTAGTGTGTGTGTATGTATATATGTATATATATATATATGTATATGTATATGTATGTATATATATATGTGTGTTGTTGGTTAGTTTTGAAGGCTATCACAATGCAAGTATTAAAAAAAAGAAGATAACTGTGGTGTTTGTTAACCTGTGATTTATTCTTAATATTTCGGGATAAAAAAGTCCTTATACAGAAGATTACTATATATATATATATATATATATATATATATATATATATATATATATATATATTTCTGACATGCCAACTTCATAATGGTAACATCTCAATATTTTTTCATAAAATTTAAATTTTTTTCCAAATCATTATCTAATGAAGCTCATATGGACAACATTATAATGAATATATAAACACCTCACTAAATTGGTTTTCGTGTGTGCGTGTGTGTGTAATATATATATATATATATATATATATATATATATATATATATTACAAGAGGGAGATAAAGCACATGAGAATGACAATTAATTATAAAAAGACACTTGACAGATCTAGCTGCAGGAGTTGAGAAATGCACCTATTGACCTTTCTCTCCGTAGGCTAAGTAAATAATCCTCACCCTCTATTGTCCAATTGATACCTGAAAATAGATGTGAACAGTACCCAGAATTATGCTATTAATTTGGAAAATGTACACTCTCTTAAATTATACAACCTAATTCTTATTATTTGCATTAATATTTTTAATATCATTTTGGTTTTGTTTTCTCACTAAATCTGTTGTTCATAATGTAAATAAAGTCATCCGGGTTTATTAATTTTGAAAAGTATTTTCATTTAAAAAAATTTTTTTTTTTTTTTTTTAAATTTTAGTTGCATTGGTTACTGCAACTCACTCAAATTGTCATTCTGCAACAGCAATGAACAGTATGTATCAGAAACAATAATAAATAATTGATTTTTTTTTTTTTTTTTTTTTTTTAATGACATGTCAACCCATCTAGGGTTATTTCATGCCAAGAAGTTAGGGAATTATATTCATTGTACAGGGTGGTTACAAAGTCTTTTCACACCTACATATTGTTTTAACTTTTCTTTTTTGTTTTAATAATACTAGCAAATATATGCACCCTCTGGGTGCAAGTATTTAAGTTTTAATGTAATGAAATATCGTATTAAATTAGAAAGTCTAATAAGAATGCAGATAAAAAGATTTGAAACAGAGTGGGGGTATATTAGAAAAATAGAAATGAAACTTACTCTTCCGTCACTGCCGTCTTTCATTGCTGAATTTTACTTATTTAACTATTTAGTTAAATTAGGAAATAAAGAATAAAATGACACTTATTTTTTCTTGTTAATGGATTTCATTTAAGAGTCATTGGAGAGATTTTTGCTTATATTCATTAAAATAAAACCAAACAGAAATCAATAATACTAAGCACATATTTAATAAAATCACATTTTTAATATCAATATGCAAATTAGCCTTCCCGTTCACGCTGTAAACCGCTATTTTTTGTATATATAAATACAATAGCATGTTATTAGTATGTAGATATGGACAACACTAATAAAAAGGTGAAGCAATTTTATTAATAATTGAGGTTTAAATAAAAATAAAATCATGAAGAATGTGATGTAAATAACTGTTAATTGTGACTCTATTAGTAATATAGTTTCGGTTACAGACAGAAAAACACACAATCTCCATTATAATAAGATATCATTGATTTATGATCTTTAATATTATTTCTGATATGTACTGTCCCTTATGTTCTTATTTTCAATTTCTCCAGTCTGTTTTCTAAAATCTTGGACTGTTTTAAGGGCACCTACTACAATTGGTATCAATTTCAACCTTGTACTCCAGTTTTATCAATTCTCTGGCAAGGTCCAAATATTTGTCTGTCTTCATTTTCTTTCACCTTCATCTCTGCTGGGACTGCAGAATCTACCAGTTGACAAGTTCTATTTTTCTTGTTAATCAGTACTAGATCTGGTGTTCTGGCTGGGATAAGGTGATCCATCTGTATTCCCATAGAACTTTATGCATTTCATTCTCAAAAATGGATTCTGGTTTGTGCATATACCATTTTGTTGTATGGTCAAAGTTTAATTTCTTGCACAATTCCTGGTAGATCACCTTTCCAACTGAGTTGTGCCTCACCTTGAATTCTTGTTGTGCTAGTTTGCTGCATTTGTTTATTACATCGTCTCCACACATCCTACATTTGCAGTTCTGTTGTGTCTTATCTATTTTTTTCTAAGAGACTGGAGGAACTGGAGATTAGAGGAAGAATTAAAACCATCCAGACCACAGCACTATTAAGATCAGCTAGAATACTGAGCAGAGACTTGAGTAACCTTGCTGTCACTTGGGCTCCAGTGAAAACTCATCAGTTAGAGCTGGTGTTAAAAACTCACAAGGAGTAAGATAATCTATTAATAATGGAAATTAGATCTCCATTTGTCTGTAACCAAAATTACGTCACAGCTTACGTCACATTACTCAAAATCGCCATAACAGAATAAATAAGCTCAAAATTTGAGGATGCAACCTTAGACAGTACTTTTTGTTTTTTAAAACAAGTTTTAATAAATAAATGCCCAGTATTATATATTTTGTTTTATCTAATATATATTATCAGAACTAAGTTTCCATTTCAAATTTTTTTATTTTATTTTATTTTTTATTTTTTATTTTTATTTTTTTTTTACTCCTTTTAATAAATTTGATTTTACTTACTTATGGTACAAACACTCTGACATTGAATTTTTAACTCCCTCCCCCTCAGGCAATATCTTTTTAAAAATTAATTTTTACATCACTCGGAGGGTGTTTTCTTTTTTGCTAGTAATAATAATAATGATAATAATAATAATAAAAGTACATCTGGTACTTTTTCTTTTTATAAAAGAATTTTTGTGTTTATTATGATGAGCACCATCATTTATTATTCATGGATATTTGCTCAAGTTATAAAAAAAAATGTCTCTCTAATCAGATGTAGACATCATAGTCAGTATTATAGTGAACAATAATCAAGCAAGGCACTTAAGAAAGCCTACAAGGTTTTCATATCCTTACAGCATTTTATATTTAGAAACTGTTCACATCGAGATATTTTCTACAGAAACAATTTTTATATTTAGATCTCATTCTCCGGTAAGAGGAACACATCCTACATAGATTTTTTTATTTTATTTCTTTAACTTTCTGCTTTTCACCCTTTTAATTTATACTGTATTAATCTCTTTTTTGTGTGTATGTTTGTTTTGAGTTAAATGATTGCAGATGTAGAAGTGCAAGTACAATCTACTAGCCCTGAACTAGTTTTCACAAATAGGTGTGGACTAGTACTTGTACCCAAAATAGTCATAACTGAACAAACAACAGACTTTTATGAATCTTCTTCCTAATTTTTCACCATTTTTTTCCCTTAGTTCTTTGAGTAAACTTTGAAATTAGTAAGAACAGTACTAATAGGTATCATTTGCATTCATTTTATATTTATTTATTTTTTCTGTTGCTTTTTCTCACCTTTTTCTTGTCAAGCCCTAGCACTTATATGATTGTCCCAACACCAGAGATTCTGATGTGTACGCATCCTGCGTCCCTGATGCACAAAAATCTAAAAGGACACAGTGAAATCATATCCATGCATCCCAGTGTTTTTTTTTTTCTTCCCTCACCATTTCAAGCTAACTGTAAATACATTTCAATAGTTTCTTAGAAATGAATTACACAGGATAGGTTACAAGGTAGGAGTTAGATGGCTTTAGTTGGGACCCATAAATTTTCCCAGGGGACTCGTACAAAGCAATATGTTTGTCCTAGGGCACACTAAATCCAAAAGCTATCGGCAACACTATTGCCTTTATGGCAACCCCCAACCCTTTTTATCATATGGATGCTAGAAGGCGATGGGTGAGGGTCTTCATGTCCTGGGTATGATGTTAAACTCTATCTAATGCTGAGATTTCAGTTCTGGAGGTCTGAGGAATGTGGGGCACCCTCCATCACCATTGCTCCCAGGTCCACTTGGAGTGGTAGTACCTATTAGGGTCCCATCTATGAGTTGAATAGAAAAATGTGTTTATGGAAAATTAAGTATCTATTAAGAATGAATTTATTTCAAAACTTTGTTGGCATTAAATGACCCACCGTAAAATATGCCACAAACCAAAATCATCACCTTTTTCTGTTGATATTTGTTGTCAAGGTAATGAAGGATGAGAGGAAGAAAAAGGAAATACTACCTCTATTCTATAAACACTATGTTACAAATAAATATTAAATAATTTAAATTATTTAACAAATAAATTCATTCTTAATGGATACTCCATTTTTATAAACTCATATTTTTCTATTTAACCCATAGATGGAATCCTAACAGGTACTACCACTCCAGGTCAGAGTGGACCAGGGAGTGAAATGGTGAGGGAAGAAATAAGACACTGGGATGCCTTAATATGATTTTACGGCATCCGTTAGATTTTTGTGTGTCAGGGATGCAGGTTTCTACCTATCAGCATCTCTGTAACTGTAAATACATTTCAATAGTTTCTTAGAAACGAATTACACAAGATAAGTTACAAGGTAGGAGTTAGATGGCTTTAGTTGTTTCCCCAGATCATAAATAAAAACCCTACAATTTATCAAGAAACTTTAGTTGGGACCCATAAATTTATATATAAATATATATATTTATAATATATTTACTGGATATAAAGTGTTATTTCCCAATTGCTTATATCTAAAATAAATGAGAAAGACCTATTTCTCTCTTTAAACTTTGCTTTTGTCACCTGGGTAAGGAAATCTTCAAATTTACTTAAATTCCAACTAGATTCAGTACTGAGTTGCTGATAGAGAATTTTCTAGTTGTAAAAATTATTAGGATTGAAAGGAAAAATAAAACAACATGGATACTATTGTGTTCAACAAAATATATATATATATATATTGTTGAACACAATAGAATCCATGTTGTTTTATTTTTCCTTTCAATCCTAATAATTTTGTTAATGTTGTCATTTTGAAAAGAACTTATAAAACATCTAAAATATTTGCATTTTGATTACTTTTGGTTTTCCTCTTATATTATCTATCTATCTATCTATTTAATAATAGATGAGAAAAACTTTCTATCAGGGACCCCACTCTCAAAAAGCGTTTTAATACTTTAAGAAGGGTCCCTTGGAAAGGATTTTTCATTTCTCCCCCTCATTTCATCCATTCATTCATTTTACCATTAATTTTTAACTAATATATATATATAAGGATGACTTCATAGGTTTGATTTTAAACTTCTGCAAGTCAGTGGCTCTTTGCAGCTCAACCAGGCTTCTCTGAGGCAAAAGGAATGTGAATTAGTCTCATCAACAACTTATCCCTTATTATTACTCCCAATCTCTGCTGTTCCTTATTGTGATAGAATGATAATCTGAGTCAGTTCCAATAAAAAGCAACTAAAAATTAAAAGATGAAAAAGAAAAAAAAAACTAATCAAAATTATTAAGTATGCTTTTCATCCATTATACTACCGAGAAAACACAGATGTAAATAACATGTAGACATACACATAAGAGGTTATATACATATGTAAAGATACAACCCTTCTTTGATATCATTAAGACAAATACTGATATATTTGCAAGGTATCTTCTGATGTAGATGCTAAACTACAATTACATCTTAGAGATTAGTTACACACACACACACACAGGTATATATAAACTTTGTTTTGCTGATAGTTAATGGTATGTATTTTGTAATGGTTTATGTTCTTGTTGTAGATCTATTTACTATCCTCTTTCATCTACTACTTTTAAGATCTTTGATTCAAGAACCAAGATCAACAAGTGCAGTAGGTGTTCAGTTTCCAACTGTACCCACTTCACTTCTTCAATTAGTGATAAAATTCATACCAGTCTATTATAATTTGTTGGATCAGTTCCCAGCTACTATATATACTAGTATGTATGTGGGTGTCTGTGCAGATGAGGACAGATTAATAAGTCTGTAGCCCAACATATTGTACAAAGTTTATTCAAAAATAATCAAGACTGGAGCTATATGTCCAAACACAGAAATGAACAATAAAATAAGCAGTAATTTTCTTCAAAATAGTCCCCTTGGTATTTTTTTAATACTTATTCTAGTGATGGAGGCGCATGGTGTAATGGCTAGAGTCGTAGAAAATGGGCTTGTCGACCCGGGTTCAAATCCTAGACGAAGCTGTCTACATTTCACATAGTGCTTATATCCTGGGAAAGGTCTGCATCCACCTGCTCTCCCTCCAGCTATGGGTAAATAGCAGGGCAGACTGGGCTCTTTAACCTTCGTTCGGTAACCAGGTTAAAGAGAAGGAAAACTCTGAATTCAAACTCTGTCTAAAATTTGACCTTGTGTCACATCCTGCTGATGTGGAGGGGTTGGTAAATATGTATTCCAGTGAGTTTTCCATTGGGCTAAGCAAGATTGAAACTTCTGTTTTTGATATGGCGTGAAGCAAAGCCATTGTAATTTTTAAAAATATCTTCTACATCCTACTATTTTATCCTCAAGAAGAATTGTCAGTTTAGGAAACAAGAAAGTTATACATAACTAAGTCTGAGAAGTATGGAGGTGCTTTTATTTTCTATTGTTGATTACTTTTTCTTAATCTGTAACTTTTGAAAAAGATCAAAATGTAGTATCTATAGGATTGCTTAAAATGAAAGTTTCACTATCTGTGGATCAGTTTTTTTTTGTTTTTTTTTGTGTGTGAGAGAAGTAAACAATGTGTTTTGATATGGCTTTTTTAGCTGACAATTTTTGGGAGAATATGTGCTTATTTGAAGTCATAACTAATTTTTGAAAATTAATTAATTGATAATTAATGAATTAGGCGGGCATACCCTGTTCAAATGTAAGGCTAAACAAATCAAGAAAAAGTCAATCTCTGTATGTACATTTCAGCCCATTAGGCCTCATCAGCAGAGCTATAGACAGGAAGACTGCTTTGTGTGTGATTCGAACCCTGACTGTCTAACCTTCTAACCATTACACCCGCTTTTTTCCAGATTTTTCGTTTGCTTTGAACTAAGTTATATTCCACTTTTGGTGACTTAGTACACAACAGTATGAGAAGTAAACAAGTGTTTTGATATGGCTTTTTTAAAATCAATTAATCAATGACTTCAAATAAGCACATATTCCCCCCCCAAAAAAAAAAATATATATATACAGATGAGAATAAATAATCATTTATAAATTATTGAATGAAGTAAAAGTGCTTAAATTGTGGCCAACAGTTGTATAAAAACTAAAAAAAACATCTGTCCTTAGGTTTATTTCAAATGTTTTTTTTTTAATAATAGGAAACAGTTATGGAATAAAGCTAAGAAAATAATATTTAAGTTGTTTTCAGTTCTGGTAGTTTGAGTCTGTAACTGATAAAAATTTGTTCAAATTCCGATCCTGGCTTGAAGCAGCTTACAAAGTCTAGCCGCACTGGAGAGACGTAATACGTCGAAACAGGACTGTATGTGGATAACTAACATATATAAATGAAAAGGAAGACAATAGGGAAAGTTAAATTGACATCTTTTGTTGTAAAGATAACTTTTTCAGAAGAAGCTATCCTTACAGTAAAACATGTTGGTTTAATTTTCCATATTTTCTCCTACCATTTTCCAAATCTAAGTTACGACTGAAATTTATTGCTAGTTTCTTTAGTTTATTGATAATAAAATATCATTGATTTTAAAATATTTGAGTAGTAAAGTTTTCCTGTAAGGCAGAAGCAGTTATATATGTTAGGGTGATGAATACACAGAAGGTCTTTCTAGAATTTATATTCAACTAACAAAATTATAAAAAATAATTCCCAAAATTAAGGCTATGAAAAAAAAGTATAAACTATATTTTTTTCATCTAAAAATGATGAATATTAAATAAGTATCAATATCTTAAATATTTACTTATTTCCAGAAAAAAAAAAAAACTGAGTGGTGATTTCAACTACGTATTTAAAAAATTTCTTTTGGCAATAGAAGCTCCACATATTTGAATAATGATAAAAACATCTGAACATAGTTTATAAATTAGAACTAAGATTATTGGGGCCTTCAAGTCAGGCAGTGGATATGATGTCATTTCTAAACAATTTACTATCCCAAAATCAACTGGTCAAAACATCATTTTAAAGTGTGGGAGAAAGAGAGACTAAAACTAAAAAGTGTGTGTGTAATATTATATATGTGTGTGTGTGTGTGTATAGAGAGAAATAAAGTGAAAGATATAGTTATTTACTAAGCTTAGCTTAGATGTGGCACAAGGCCAGAAGTATGGGGTGCCCAATTAGAAACTCACTAACAATGGTCTGCAAATGTGGCTTGCCAACCATTACACCACATGAGGTGTTCAAGTGAAGATATATATATATATATATATACATACATACACTAGACAAAACGTGATCCGTTGGGTCACCCATTCAGCTCTGGGTAGATAATTGAGATTAGGGAAAAGTGAGTTTGCAAAGCGAATTAAATTTTAAGAAAAAGTAAATATGGCGAACAAAACATTAAAATCATTTTGTAAGATTTCTAAGAAAGGAAATGTTTAATCTAATTTAAGCTACAGGTTGCTGCTTATGCAATTTAATATAGAAATACATTTCAAATTCTCCTATCTCTCTCTTTCTCTCTTTACTCTACCAGAGAAACTAACATATATAATGAGGTAATCAAGAGATACATAGAGGGGAAGAAAGTGATAGGCAGATTATAAAGTAAGAGATTGGTTAGTTTTTGACTTAATTGCAAATTATGACTAATTAGAACCAATTAAGATGGAATTTTTTCAAACATAACCCAATCTAAAAGTAAGGAATAATTTAGTATAATTTTTTCATTAAACTAAACAGTAAAAAAACCTTTAGGAGACAAAAGTTGATTCACTCAGCTTTAGTATAATAATAATAATAATAATTTATAGAATAGATATATAGAAAAAAACTGTAAGTAGACTTGGATGTTAGCTACAGCAGAACCTAAATGTCTTAGAAATTTGGTAAATAAATACAATATTACAATTCTGCTATTACGTTTACTTTTGGACTAATACCTTTGGGAAAGGTATGAACTTTGAATTCAAGCCTTTTAAACTCCCCTTAAAAATTGACTTTGTGTCACATCCTCCTTGTGTGGAGGGGTTGGGTAAATACAGTACTTTTAAATTTAATTATTTTTTTTTAAGTTGAATAATTAGTCTATAAAAGTTGCTGAGAATGTTTTTTTAATTTTTTTTATTGTTACTCAATGTTGATATTAATGGGTTAAAATGTACCATTTTTTTTTTGGGGGGGGGGTGATTTATTTAAGTCCTTTTGGGGTCATGGTTACTAGATGTTATATCAATTTATCTTAATGGGTTTCTAGTATTGATGTGATGGTATGTTTTTTCAATTCTACTATAGTCAATTTAGCATCCAAAGTCATGGTTTGTTAAGTGGAAATGTTGTTCAACTAGGAGTAATTTATTATGGTTTAATGATCTTATTCTGTATTTATAGTTGATTCTAAAATTATTATATATATATATATATATATATATATATATATATATTACACACACACACACCCACCAACCCCTCCGCACAAGCAGGATGCGACACAAGGTCAATTTCTTAAGCGGAGTTCAACAGGTTTGAATTCAGTTTTCCTTCTCCTAGATCGGTTGCCTAACCTAGGTTAAAGAGCCCAGTCTGCCCTGCAATTTACCCATAGCTGGAGGGAGAGTAGGATTCATACCTTTTCCCAAGGGTATTAGCGCTAAGTGAAATGCAATTAGAACGTCCAGGATTTGAACTCGGGGGTGACGAGTCCATTTCCCATGACTTTAACCATTACACCACGCGCTTCCTACTAATTCTAAAATTATATATTGTTTGGAACAACATGTACATTCTAAAAGGTCAATAATATTTTTTGCTATTACAGTTGGATTCAAGTTAGATTTTAAAAGAACTAATGAATTAATTAGTTCCCAAACTCATTGATATTAGAGTATTACAGAGTTAGGCTACAAGCACAGGTAGTCTTGGGTATTTGAATAAATGCTAGCCTACCAGTTACCTAAAATTTACTTATACATATTTACCAATTCCTCTGTACGAGTAGGATGTGACACATGGTTAATTTCTTAAGCAGAGTTTAACAGGTTTGAATTCAGAGTTTTCCTTCTCCTAGACTGGTTGCCTAACCATGGTTAAAGAACTCACTCTGCTCTACTATTTACTCCCGCCCTGTCGGCTGGGGCGTTAGAATTCACCGACTGCACCTCTACAGAGGGGTAAGACTCCCCCAATGGGGCCACCTGTTGGCCGTGGGTGGCAACCCGTGATGCTTAAGGATAGAGCCCAGGTGGATGAGCAGTTCATGACATGAAATACTCCACTTTGGCCCTATCTTGGGCTAGACGGGCAGTCGGAGAGGCCCCCTCCAATCAATCGGCTGGCCATGTCAAGCCCTAGCACCTATATGATTTTCCCAACCCTTTTTATCATATGGGTACTAGAAGGCGGTGACTGAGGGTTTACATGTTCTGGGAATGACGTTAAACTCTATCTGATGGTGAGGTTCCAGTTTTGGAGGTTTGGGGAATGTGGAGCACCTCTTCATTACCATTGCTCCCTGGTCCACTCTGACCCGGAGTGGTAGTACTTGTTAGGGTCCCATCTATGGGTTAACTAGAAAAATGTATTCATAAAAAAATTGTATTATCCATTAAGGATGAATTTATTTAAAAACTTTATCGGCATTAAATGACCCACTGAGGTTGATATGCTGTAAAACCAAACCAAACTATTTACTCATAGCTGGAGGGAGAATAATTGGATTCATGCCTTTCCAAAGGGTATTAGCGCTATGTGAAATGCAAAGAGCCTTGTCCAAGTTTTGAACTTGTCTTGCTGTGTTCATTTCCTACGATAATAACCATTACACAACGCACCTCAGTTTTACTTATAAGACCTAATAGAAATTCTTTTAGCAATTTAAGTGTGATGAAGAAAAAAAAAAAAAGAGGGGGGGGTCTTATATGCCATCAAATACGATAAGTAGGTAAAGAGTTACTTGGCACTGGTTGTCTCCTCTCTCCAAGTATCGTGCAGCAGAAGTATGGTACCAAGTTTTATGATGCCAGGAGCTGGGAAGAATCTATGACCTGACCTCAAACTGAGTGAAAGTGATATAAACATTCTCGACTGGAATTCAAACCTGATTTTCCAATTCTGTTTTTCTGAGCTGATAACCATTATGCCACCTTGATTTCTACCCCCCCCCACATGTGCGTGCACATTACGAATAACTCCAAACAGCCAGAGATAAGTTCTAAGTGTGTTCTACATAAATCCTAAATATATGCACAGCTATGATAGAAGTGATTGGTTGAGGTCAGTTCTGTTACAAGCAGCTCTGTGGAATCGGTACATAAAACCTGTGACCACAACTCACACTTGAAGAATTATATATCAATATATATTTATTTACCAACCCCTCAGCACGAGCAGGATGTGACACAAGGTCAATTTCTTAAGCGGAGTTTAACAGGTTTGAATTCAGAGTTTTCCTTCGCCTAGACTGGTTACCTAGCCATGGTTAAAAAGCCCAGTCTGCCCTGCAATTTACCCATAGCTGGAGGGAGAATTGGATTCATACCTTTCTTGAGGGTATTAGCACCAATGCAATCAGTTTCGTCTAGGAATTGAACTCAGGTTGATGAGTCCATTTCCTACGACTCTAACCATTAGACCACGCGCCTCCAGAATTATATATCAGTATAGGAAATGATATATTTTAATCTAATTTTTAATGAAGCTCTGTCAATTGTTAATTATTAATAATTTTGACAAGTAAAAATCTTACAGATTGACATTTATTATTAAAGGGCCTGTTTAGCTTAGTCGTTTGACTAGGAACCACAAGGTTTAGGGTTCGATACTGGCTCTCGCCAACTCAGCGTATGAGTAGCACAGGGTGCAGTAAACTGAGGAGCTGATGGTAGGTGTGGCGCTCCACCTCAGACGCCAAAACAATCTCCTTGGTTTTGTGCTAGTGAAAAGAGGTTAGACTCCCTCACTGTCTGGCTGATACTGACATTAGGGTACCCCGATGACTTAATTAAAGATAATAATAAAAAAAAAATAAGTAAAGTTGTCAGGGTGACCTAAAGTTGGTATCAACCAGACAGTGAGGGAGTCTATCCCCTTTTCACTAGTGCTAGACCAAGGAGATTGTTTTTTTTTTTTCATCTGAGGTGGAGTGCTACATTTACCATCAGCTCCTTACTTTATTGCACAGATCCCTGTGTTACTCATACGCTGAGTTGGTTAGGGCTGGTATCAAACCTGAAACTTGGTGGTTCCTTGGCTGACGCTCTACCGACTGAGCTAAGCCAGCCCTCAAATTAAAGATAAGAAATAATAAATATACTTGTTTCCTATACTGATTGAAAATTCTCAACATACAACCCCAGGCATTTATTTAAATCACTGCCAAAATTGCAAGTGTCTTTTTAAATTTGATGCACTTGTAGGTGCATTGTTTTTTATATCAGCATCACAAAAACTACCTTTTGCACTAGATGCTTTTTCTTCTATACATATATAAAGAGCAATTGTGTGTGTGTTTGTGTGTGTCCGGCTGAAACTACAAAAATAAAACAATTAACAGCAAAGTAAATGTATATACACATTCACTATCACCAGATCTTACTTTTTGAGCAAAAAATAATAAAGATTTGATTTATATTTGTGAAGATAATTAAAAAATAAAATTTGAATAGTAACAGCATATAATTTCTGCCTATCACTTTCTTCCCCTCTATGGTTACCTCCTCATTATATAAATGTTAGTTTCTCTGGGAGAATTAGAGACTGCAAATGGGAGAATTAGAAATGTATTTCTATGTTAAATTTCACAAGCAGCAACCCGTAGCTTAAATTAGGTCAAACATTCTCTTTCTTAGAAATCTTACAAAATGATTTTAATGTTTTGTCCGATCTTATTTATTAAAAAAAATAAAAATTAATTCACTTTGCAAACTCACTTTTCCCTAATCTCAATTATCTACCCTCAGCTGAATGGGTGACCCAACTGTTCATGTTTTGTCTAGTATATATATATAAGTCTGGCATATGGTTACTTATTTGTGAGCAATATTCTACATGAAATTACAGAATAAATCTTCCACATTCTTTTTTAATTTATTTTTGCATTAGATATGTTAAAAATATTTCTATAATTAAAGCTGACTCTACTTTTGATCTGTTGGTAGATTTTTGTCACTAAAAACATCGCAAATAGTTGCCAAATATTTGTTATTTGTCAACAATAAATTTTTTTCTTTATTCTTTTTTCATATTAGCTTATAAGGAATTTGCATTACTGCAACTTTATTAAGGTTGCAGATCTTGAACCAGATAATGATTTTTATTTTTATGTTTTCTTTTAGAACTTTTGTAAAAAGTTACTGAGTGTTTTTTTTATTGTAATATATACTAGAGCTATGGGTGGCGTAATAGTTATTGTCATAGGAAATGGATTTGCTGAGCCAAATTTATATTCTGAATGAGGCGTACCTTGATTTTTACACCAGTAGGTGTCTTAGCAAAGGGCGGTACTCAAGTAGTGAGTCTTGGGCAGGAATAGCCCTTCCCTCTCCAGGTCTGATTTGAATTCAGTTTTCCTATACTTAACCTAGTTGTCATACCAAGGTTAAAGAACCTGGTTCTTCTGAATATATAAACTAGTTGCAACAGGTTTGAGAGTTTGTCAATGGATAAAAATTGCCCAACAAAACAAAGAATGGCAGATCACTGATTTCATCTCTCGGTGACACCTTTGAAGGATTGAGAGAACAAAAGTAATGTATATTGAAAAATTTTTTTAAAGATCCTTTGCCAAATATTGATTGAGCATTGACTTTAAAGATCTTTCTTATCTGTACTCGCATAATAATTCTCTTTGGTGCCCTTTTAATTATTTTAATGCTATTAGTATTATTAGCGTTAATCAGACTATTGTCCCCATCTTCATTGCTATTTGTACTTTTCAATATACAAATAACAATGAAGATGGGGACAATAGTCCGAGTAATGCTAATAATACTAATCTTCAAGCCTCATCTCAAACATTCAGAGAAATAGTTTAATGCTATTATTGTACAATATATGAAACATTTCAAACACTCTGTACTGTTAAAGATGTCTTCATGGAATGTGGAGTTTTGGCTCTCATCAGAAAACACTTTTTTTTAACGCAAATAACATGAAAGATGTATTTGAAAAAGTCAACGTAGATGACATTCTGTCCTTTTTGAGAGAAAGAAAAATTATACCAAAAAATATAAATGTAAGCCATCGGTACCATACAAAAGTAACCCCCGCAATACAATCCCAACAATGCTAACATATCATCAAAACCGTCAACTACAAGAGTGTAAATAGACGTACAACATATATATTATTCCCTAACCTCTAGGCATAAAATAACCCCAAACAGGTTGATATGCTGTTAAAATCCATCAACCAACTAACAAAGATTGAATTATCTATACTGTCATTTTTTTTCTCTATTTTATAATTTGAGTATATCTTTGATATTTCTTAAAGCATACAGTAATTTTATTTGAGAATTGTAAGAACAGAATATTGAAATATTATGTTGAATATCAAAAGATAAGTGTAAGAAAAACAAATCCCTGAATTTTAATATGGTTGTCAAGGAACAGCTTGTTTTGACTAGCCTAGCAGGATCAGCAAAAAGATAAGAATATAGAATTAAGTTCATGTAACAAAACTGCTTTTCAGTGTAAAGCGAAATGCTGTTTAGGGAGGAAAACTTTTAGGAAACTCCTACTCTTCCCTAATTCTTTCTCCAAATTTATACATCTAAATCCAAGAAAGTCCTTTGTCGGAAACTGAGTACCACCCTACTCTTTGGGCTTCTTTTACTAAAGGAAAAAGGAGAACAAATTTTGGATAAGCAGAGAATGATAGAATATAAAAAGAATGGAGGAAGAAAGAGAAGAAAGACTGAGGGAGAAAAAAAAAAGTAGGGAGGGATGAAACTAAGAGAGGGGGGGGGAGAGAGAAGCGTATTTTCAGGAGGAGTTAAGAGAGAGAAGGGGAGAATGAAAAAGTGGAGATTAATGACAGAGGTGGGTGGAGTGAGAAGGTAGGGTGAGGGGAAAGAAAAAAAAAAAGAAAGGTTGGTGTGCAGCTTTGGTTGAAAGGGTAGGTGGAAAGATGCTGATATTGTAAAGCCAGAGGTTTGTTATCGAAGAATGTCTATTTATATTGTACCTGTCGCTATTTTTCCATTTTGTCTGAGACATAGCAGCTATTGCCTTCTGCTAGCTGAGAACTATTTAGGGAACAGAAATTCTATTTCATATGTACACCTGTGTGTGTGTGCGTGTGTATGAAATATATATATATATATACTCACAGAGTTTTGTATAGGTAGAATTTTGAAGACCTAATTTTTAGGCAAAACATTAGTGTTGACCTAGACAAAAGTAATAACTTTGTAAAGTTGAAATTCAAACACATAAATAAAGGGTTGAATTCACTTTGTAAAGTTGAAATTCAAACACAATAGGAAGGATGAGGAGCAACTGTTGCCTTCAAAAATTAATTCCATAGATTTTATGACCATAAATAAAGGGTTGAGTTCACTTATACATGAGTGTGTAATCTCTTTTTCTCTCTCTTATTATATATATATATATATATATAGGAGATTTATCCAAAACTTGGTAGTGAGGGATGATTCTATATGGGATTTTAAGATACACTGTATTAATATTGTATGATCCAGTATGTATAAATACAGCGAATCTTTAAATCACTAAAGAGAGCTCAATGTATAATAAACTTTTTAGATTATATACAGAGCAATATTTGTTATAGAAAGGAAGGAAGAACTCAACACCGTAATTCCATAATAAATTTATTTCGACCAAAATTGGGGCCTATATAAATCTAAGTTGATTTAATATAGCTCCCCAAAATTCAGTCTCATCTGATGGGGATCAATTTACTTTTCAATTTCAAAAGTAAATTGATCCTATTTTAGTTGGAAATTAGATTGGAAACTTTAATAATCGCTTTATTAAAGTGTGATTAAAGTGTGATTAAAGTGTGAAGATTGGAGCTTTCAATTTTAAGAATTCAAAATTTAAATGAAAATGTGTACACAACTGTGCAACTTGTATGATAATAAGGTGATGAAGTCTAGATGATTTGGTGCCGATATACCCCCCCCCAAAAAAAAAAAAAACAAAAAAAAAAAAAACAAACTAGTCTTGAAACTTTTTGGACAAAATGTTCTTGGCAAAACACTGGACTGTGCAAGTGCAGTCTCCTACACACTCACCAGACTTATAAGGTGTCCTATCATGGTGTAATGGTTAACAAGCTAGTCTCGCAGATCCATTACTACTGAATAATGGATTAGATCCTCGCTGGCTGCCTCATTCTTGTGACCTTGTATCACATCCTATCCATGGTGAATACCTACTCACCAGACCTATTTCCTTGCAACTTGTTTCCTTAAATGAGAATTCATCTTCAGGTAAGATTTGAGATGTAAAAAGAAATTTAATGGTGCAGCTTCCCACCATAACAAAAGACTAGATTCACCAAATTTAAGCAGTGACGAACCTGTTCAATACTTAATTGGTGACCAATTAAGCAACAGCTGGCTGGAGTCCTTTGTTTATCAAAATAAATTAATTTGGCATTAAATGGCCCGAAAAGGATTGTTATGCTGTAAAATAAAACAGTCAAACCATATCAAGAGGCATTTCAGAGGTGGTTTGGCCAGTGGAAAAATTGATGGAATGCAGAGATGCTCATAGGTATAAGTCCTATGTCCCTGACTCATAAAAATCTGAAAGGATGAAGTAAAATCATATCCATGCGTCCCAGTGTTTTTCTTTTTCTTCCCTCACTATTTCAAGCTAACTGTAAATACATTTCAATAGTTTATTAGAAACGAATTACACAGGATATGTTATAAGGTAGGGGTTAAACAGCTTTAGTTGTTTCCTCAGATCATTAATAAAAGCCCTACAATCTATTAAGAAACTTTAGTTGGGACCCATGAATTTTCCCCAGGGACTCATTCAAAGTAAATATGTGCATCCCAGGAGGTGCTAAATTAAAAAGCTATCAGCATCACTGGAATGTATTGAATGCCAAAAGGACTATTTTGAAAAAAAAAATAGTGGTTTCGTTTTGTTGTTGATTTCTATTTTGGTAAATACCGCTTAAGTCTTGATACTTTTTGAACACACCTCCATTGCATTTTAATGCTAACAAAAATCTTACTATGATGTGCCACTTTTGCTGTGTCATGTTAACATAGAAGAAACCTACAAAATTGGATCGTTATAATAAAAACTAGAATAGTTTTCTGTCATAACTGATGGGATTATTTACTTCATTATTTGATGTTGCTTATGCACATTCACATTCACATTTTTTCCTCTTTTTATTATTATAACATTTTATACTTCACTCTTTGCTCTTTGTGTTATTGTTTTTTTTAATTTCTCTTTCTTTTCAAAATATTCTCTTTGTTTTTCTTTCTTTCTTTCTTTCTTATGTTTTTCTTCTTTCTTGTTCTATCTTGTTCTTTCTTCCTTTTTATATTTCTGTCTTCTTCCGTCTCTGTATCACTGTTTTATTTTATATTTTTCAATTTCTCTTTCTTTCCAAAATATTCTTAGTTTTCTTTCTTGTTCTTTCTTCTGATTCTTGCTTTTTATGTTTTTCTTTCTTCCTTCCCATTCTTTTTTCTTCCTTCCCATTCTTTTTTCCTTCCTTTTCTTTTTTCTTCCTTCCCATTCTTTTTTTCTTCCTTCCCATTCTTTTTTCTTCCTTCCCATTCTTTTTTTCTTCCTTCCCATTTTTTTTTCCTTTCCATTCTTTTTTTCTTCCTTCCCATTCTTTTTTCTTCCTTTCCATTCTTTTTTCTTCCTTTTTATATTTCTGTCTTCACCCTTCTGTGTCACTGTGTTTTATTTTATTTTTTCAATTTCTTTCTTTCCAAAATATTCTTTTTGTTTTCTTCTTTCTTCTCATTGTTTCTTTCCATGTTTTCCTACCTCTTTCCAGTTCTTGCTTTCTCTTCTTTTTCTTTTTTTTTTTTTTTTTTAATATTTCTGTCTTCTCCATTTTCTGTGTCACTGTTTTATTTTTCAATTTCTCTTTCATTCCAAAATATTATTTCTTGACTTTCTTTCTTGTTCTTTCTTTTAATGTTTTACTTCTTCTTTCCAGTTTTTTCTTTCATTCTTCCTTTTTTTATTTATTTATTTATTTTTTATTTTTTTTTTTTTTTCTTCTCCATTTTCTGTGCCACCGTTTTATTTTATATTCTTCAATTTCTCTTTCTTTCCAAAATATTCTTTCTTGACTTTCTTTCTTCTTGTTCTTTCTTTCCATGTTTTTCTTTCTCCTTCCAGTTCTTTCTTTTTTTCCCCTTCCTTCCCATTCTTCCCTTTTATATTTCAGTCTTCTGCATTCTGTGTCACTGTTTCATTTTATTTTTATCAATTTCTCTTTCTTGTATCTTGCAACATATTCTCTATTTGCTTTCTTATTCCCATGTTTTCTTTCTTCCAGTTCTTTCTTGCTATGCTTTTTTTCCTCTTTCTTTCTTTCTCTTTATATTTCAGTATTCTTCCTATCTGTCTATTTTTTTTTTTTTTTTTCTTTCTTTCCAACATATTCTCACAACTTTCTTCTTTCTTTTCCCTTCTTTCTTTTTTAAATGCTTTCCTCCTTTCTTTCTTCTTTTCCATTGTTTCTTTTTCCCTTATTTCAATAAAAAGATATAAAGTTGGACCAAACTTAAGAAATCTTTTAAGGTGACAGGAAAAGAATCAATATAAAATGATCAAAAACAATCTGTTTATATATATATATATATATATATATATATATATATATATATATAATGGGAGTAAATATGGAAATAAATCCGACAATATTAAGAAATTTGAAAAAACAAGTGTTCCAAAAATGAGATGAATTTATTTATTGATACTTAAATGTTTCGGTTTCTTTAAACCTTCATCAGGATGTATTAAGGGGTGAAGAAATTGATGGATGTTTTATAGATAACAGGAGATAAAAAATTTTTGTAAAATTTTGTTGTTGTTGTGTGACTGTATTTGTTCAGCGTTATATTTTTGAAAGACGAGTCGCGATCCGCACACGCGAAGATGTCATGAAGCGTGACGTAACTCAAAGAAATGCATTCAACAAAAGACAAGAAATACATCCTGAATACATCCTGATGAAGGTTTAAAGAAACCGAAACATTTAAGCATCGATAAATAAATTCATCTCATTTTTGGAACACTTGTTTTTTCAAATTTCTTATATATTTTATAAAAGACTGCTGCTTAAATATAGTTCATGCATACATATATATATTGTATTATTTAGATTTTCAGACTGTTCTCATCTTCATTGTTATATGCACACAACGTTCCCTCTAACCTATTTCAGGTGTAGAAACAAATTATCAAGCCTCATCTAAAACAATCCAGACAATATATATATATATAATCACAATTTTTGTTAACTTTAGTTTTATATATTGATTTGTTGTGGAAAGGATATAACAGCTATGAATTGGGATGTGAGAAGAAATATATATATAATTTTGTAAATAGAGGAATTATAATTTAATGAATATAATATATATATATATATATATATATATATATATTAGTTAAAATGGAGATCTTGTTCTAAAATTTTTTTCTACCAATCAAGAGAAAGTCTATTGGTAAGTGACCATTATGTTATAAGTTTATTTGTACATGTGTATGCATGCATAATAAAAACAGAACATGTACATTTTCAACTGGCTTGGGTGCAGGTTGCAATAGAAGGGGAAAAATAAATATCCATATGTTTTTTTTTCTCAATAGAGGCATGGAATTGCTTTAATCATATATACAAGGTGTGTCAAAAAAGTATCGAGATTTTTTGTACTTTTTGACACACCTTGTATTCTGAGAAAAAAAGAACATTCCATTCATTCTTCATTTCTATCTTGGTAAATACAGCTTTAAAATCTGTACTTTTTGACTCACCTTGTATTCTGAAAAAAAAATGTTCCATTCATTCTTCATTTCTATCTTTGAAAATACAG
The DNA here is from genome assembly GCA_023376005.1 of Doryteuthis pealeii. Taxonomy (NCBI): domain Eukaryota; kingdom Metazoa; phylum Mollusca; class Cephalopoda; order Myopsida; family Loliginidae; genus Doryteuthis; species Doryteuthis pealeii. Next base: position 103,659,926 of record CM042137.1, on the reverse strand, counting down.
CTTTAAAATCTGTACTTTTTAACACACCTTGTATTCTGAAAAAATTAACGTTACATTTATTGTTCATTCCATTTTGGTAAATACAGCTTCAAGCTCAATACTTTTTTGACACACCTTGTATGTATGTGTGTGTGTGTGTATGTATATATATATATATATATAATATTAATATATATATATATATGTATATATATATGTGTATATGTGTATATAAATTTCTTTTCTCTAGTTAATCTGGGACTGAGAGTTTACCAGTTATATTTAGGTGTTTATATATATATATGTGTGTGTTTTCCTCAATCCAGAAGCACCTTAAGATAACAAATAATGCAAGACAGAGCCCCCATTCTTTTCCTTAATATCTTGTTAGGAATAGTGGACTGATAAGCTTTTATTCTACCTTTTGTATCCAACCTCCTCCTCACCGTTTTGATGAGTCTATTTTTGTGTCAACCTTATTTTGTAGTCTTTTCTTTTTTCTTATCATTTATTCAACCTTTCTCTCTTTATTCTCTTAGTGTTGATCATTTTTTCTTTTTCTTGTTTTCTTTTCTCTTTTTCTTTTTTTCTTTCTTTCCTTGTTCTCATTTCCTTGTCTTTTTGTTTGTATCTAGTTTTCTTTTTCCTTTTCTTTGCCCCCCCCCACTTCCTTTTCCCCATCTTTCCTTTTTTTTTTTTAATTACTTTTCTCTTTTTCTCTTTCCTCTTGTTATTGTCATTTTTCTTTTTTCCACTTTTTTTTCTTTTCTTTTTTTCCACTTCTTTTCTTTTTCTTTTCTTTTCCCTTTCTTTTTCTTTTTTCTTTTTTTCTTTTCTTTCCATTTTTCTCTTTCCTTTTCTTTCTTTTTCTTTTCCTCTTCTTTTTCTTTTTCTTTTTCTTTTTCTTTTCCTCTTCTTTTCTTTCTTTTTCCTCTCTTTTTTCTTTTCTTTCTTTTCTTTTTCTTTTTTCTTTTCTTTTCTCTTTTCTTTTTCTTTTTTCTTTTCTTTTTCTCTTTTCTTTTTCCTTTTTTCTTTCTTTTCTTTTTTCTTTTAATCTCTCTCTCTCTCTCTTTTTCTTTTCTCTCTCTCTCTCTCTCTCTCTCTCTCTCTCTCTCTCTTCTCTCTCTCTCTCTCTCTCTTCTCTCTTCTCTCTTCTCTCTCTCTCTCTCCTCCTTTTTCCTTTTCTTTTCCTGCACCTTACTTTTCTCTTTTATCCTGTTTTCATTTTCTTCCTTTCTTTTTCAACTTTCCCCTTATACCTTTCCCTCTCTCTTCTCTCCTCTCTCTTCCAATTCTTTCCTTTTTTTTTTTTGTTTGTATTTTTCCTTCCCTTGCTTGATTTGACTAACAGAATCAGGCATTCCTGAGAAGTGCACAATATTTTTGTGCTTCATAGAATTTAAACAAGTAGTTTTCCTTTTCCATGTATTTTATTCATTATTCTATTTCTTCTCTTTCTCTTTCTCAAACTTTATTCGTTTTATTTATCTTTCATATTATTTCTTTTTTTTTTTTTTTCTGTTCTACTTTTTCATTTTTTTTCACTTTTCCTTCTTTCTCCCATTTTGTTTCTTCTTGTTCTCTCCTTTTTTAAAAAATCCTTTTATATTTTGTCTCTCTTTTGATACCTATATATCATAGGTTGTAGAATAGTGATTATAATAATGATGATTGTGAGGATGATGATGATGAAGACTACCTAAAAAATAGAAAGCAGAAGAAAATGTAAACTTCCAAGTAGAAAATAAGAGGCCAAAATAAATAATACTACTTCTGTCCCATAATAGTTGTTACATTTGCATATAAATTTCATACACTAATTGTAACAACTATTATGGGGAAGATGTAATAAATGTATGTATTATATATATATATATATATATATATAATATATTCCTTTTTTTCCCTTCTCAACCTTATTCCAGCTGCTCTTGTTTCCAACTCTTTTTCTCATCTTGCTTTTTGGGCATGTACCTATAGTTCTTGTGTTCTCTCTGTTTCACTTTCCGCTCACTTCATGTTTTCTCCCTCCCCCACACCACACATCTTCTGCTCACCCTTGATAGAAGAGCACAGTATGTACACACTGGCTGGAAATTGTGGTTGGTTTGTGAAAAAGAAGAAGGAAAAAAAGCAGTGCCATCTTTTTTGGCAGGTTACAAATTATTATCATACACCATGGTACCTCTCCTTACCACTTGCTTAAAAAAAAAATAATACTCTGCAGAGATAGTAGTACCCAATCTTCTTACCACAAATTCTATAGCTAGCTCTCTCCCCCACTTCTCTCTCTCGCTCATATATATATATATATATATATATTCATCACAAAGTTACTATCACGTTTTCATTGTAGTAGCATTAGTAGTTAATCCAAAAGGGCTCAGTATATTTCGTAAAATATAGACCATTTATAGTCGTAGAAAAAAGTTTTTCTCTCTACCACGGTTTCGGTGTTCAGGTACACCTTCCTCAAGGTACACCTTCCTCAGGAGAACTAAGAACTTTTTTTTTTTTTTTTTTTTTTTCAATTCACCCCTGAGGAAGGTGTACCTTGAACACCGAAACCATGGTAGAGAGAAAAACTTTTTTCTATGACTATAATGTTTTCCCTCTACCTTCTGTTCAGCCAATCAACGAGGGAGTCTATCCCTTTTCACTTGCGCTAGACCAAGGAGATTATTTTTAGCGTCTGAGGTGGAGCGCCACACCTACATCAGCTCCTTACTTTACCGCACAGATCCCTGTGCCACTCATACGCTGAGTTGGCAAGGACCGGTATCGAACTAGGAACCTTGTGGTTTCTAGCCGAACGCTCTACCGACTCAGCTAAGGTCTATATTTTACAATATATATATATATATATATATATATATATAATATATAAAGGGTTAAAGGATAATAAAATTCTGCTTACATTTTCTCTATATCTGTAATTATGGTTTTCCCTCTACCTTCTGTTCAGCCTTGTTGATGAGGCTTAGAATACAATGACTGCATCCCCTGCAGAGGGGTACCCCCCCCCCTAACCAAACAACCAACAAAGATGTGTCTGGAGGCACATGGTGTAATGGTTAGAGTCGTAAGAAATGGACTTATCAACCCGAGTTTAATTCCTGGACGAAGCTGATTGCTTTTCACATGGCGCTAATACCATTGGGAAAGGTATGAATCCATTCTTCCTCCAGCTATGGTAAATAATGGGGGCAGACTGGTCTCTTTAACTATGGCTAGGTAACCAATCTAAGAGAAGGACAACTCTGAATTCAAACCTGTTAAACTCGGCTTAAGAAATTGATCTTATGATGTATCCTGCTCGTGCAGAGGGGTTGGTAAATATACAAAGATGTGTTCATTTTGTGATATTAAACTGTATCTAGTGGTGAGGCTTGAGTTCTTGAGAGTGTAGAGTGCTCTTCTATTACCATTATTCTCTGGTCCACTCTGACTTGGAGTGGTAGTACCTTTTAGGACTCCATCTACAAGTTGAATACATTTGTTTAAAGATTATTTGTATTAGATAGGAATACTTGAAACCATACACCTTGTGCAAATTATTTGTATATGAATACTTGATATCATAACTGTATGCTAAAAAAAACCTCTTAAGAAAAAACTACACAAAAAATGTAAATATAAATGTACAATGTTTGCGATTCCTTAATGCATAAAATAACCTTATATGGGTTGACATGCTGTTAAAAATCAATCAATCTACCTTGTGTTTCAAAGCATTATAATCAACAACTGATTGTCATCCACTTCTGGGATTTATTTTCAGGGACAAGTCACCACTCTTTAAACACTTCAACTAGTTTTTGGCAGTACAGTCAGTATAGTTTCTTCCAATTTCTCATATTCTGTGAGGATCAGCAGCAGCCTTGAGGCCCAGTTTGAAATAACACTTCAAATTTACCAGAATCTCAAATCTTGTATTTACTATTATAATATCTGAAAAAAAAAAAAATGTGCAGCTGAATAGCATTGATAAAAATATGGTATCTATTAAAACTCTTAACATCCTATACCACCTCATTCCACCCGGCCGGAAGTCACATTCATTTTCCTAATCTACCCCAAATGATAGCCTTTGTTTAAATGTAATATTAAACATATTTAGAAGTCTTTAATCTAAGGGAAATAACAGGTAACTTTTAATGAAATGCCATTTTTACCCATTTTTGATAAATGGTTATAGGAATTGGGCTCTGGACTTAGAAAATTCTCAACAGGATGTTAAGAGTTAATGTTCATGATTCCTTAATCTCTATGTGTAAAATAACCTTAGATGGGTTGACATTCTGTTAAAATCAGTTGATCTACCTTGTGTTTCAAAGCATTATAATCAACAACTATTTATTTCCGTTGTATCATACAGCACATAGGAAGATAAATTTATATTTATTGTAATGAAATATAACACTTGAAACTTGTAAGCAGACATTCACGTTTTTGAAAATCTATACTTCTGGTATGCAAAATTCAATCTCTTTCCTCAATAAAATGATATGACACTTCCTGATGAAATATGGAGTGAATTTGCATACTGATTTTAGTCGGGGAGTACACAATGCTTTTAACTGCTGATTTAGTTTTTAAAAAAGAGAAAAAAAAAGAAAAAAAAAGCAGCTTCTGAAATTCAAATCTGCAGTTAAATATTTAATTAAAAAAAAAAATTGTTTCAGATGAATTAAAGTTCTTGTAAGATATTGTAATAATTCAAGTAGCAATGATTATAATGTTTTTTTGAATTTTGTTTTGAAAGTTACATTTGGAGATTAATAACTATAAACACAAACACTTGAAAAAAAAAAAAATCAGTTGACATTTTGGAGTGGATTTAATTAACTTTAATTGATGTTAATTATGTTTAATTTCACCTGCAAGATCACAACAATTTGCGGTAATTTTCACCTTTAGTTGTCAAAATTCCTAGCATAAAATTGTGCGTGCGCATTATCTGAAATGAACTTAATTGTTATTAATAAGACATTTTATGATATTTTTGTGTTAAAGCGTGCAGTTGTATTGTTTTTGAAAAAGTTTCTAAGATTTGTTTATTTCACACGGAGACTTTCAAACTAGCTACTGGCTTGGTTCAAAGTAAAATTCAAGGGAGGTTACTCTAATTGCCTTATTTGCTAGGAATTTTGACAACTAAAGGTGAAAATTACCCAATTTGCTCGCCTCAACATATTTTTCATGGCACTTTGCTGATTAGCACAATATGTAAAACAAGGATTTCATGAATTTATGAATAAAACGGGTGTTTATCCTTCATGTATTAGAGATTATCAGCTTTATCTGAAATAGAAAGGAGACTAATGAGGTCATAACACATAGGGGGTTCCAGTGGTGGTTGGTTTGTCAGGGATTAGTATTTTGCCTATCTGATTAACTTTCTTAAATAAAGTTTAGGGTATTAAGAGTGACAAGATATATCGAGGAACAAGCTCAAATACTTTGAGGCTCTTGATACAAATCTTTGCTATTTTTTAGATTGTCTCTAATAAAAACAGGTAAAAATGGTTCTAATACTCTCAGAGATGCTGATAGGTATGCGTCCTGCATCCCTGATGCACAAAAATCTAAAAGGACACAGTAAAATCTTATCCATGCATTCCAGTGTTTTTCTTTTTTCTTCCCTCACCATTTCAAGCTAACTATAAATATATTTCAATAGTTTGTTAGAAATGAATTACCCAAGATAGGTTACAAGGTAGGAGTTAGCCAACTTTAGTTGTGACCCATAAATTTTCCCTGGGACTCATTCAAAGCAAATATGTGTGTCCTAGGATGCACTAAATAAAAAAGCTATCAGCATCACTGTAATTGAATAAGTTTGTGTGATAATTGAGGTAAAGATTTTTTATATTGGTTTTAAAAAGCTAGATATGTCAATTTACTCGTATATGAAATACAATCTGACTTATATTCATCTGTCTTCACTGTTGGTGGGGCTTAGAATATGCTGACCGCATCTCCTAAAAAAGGAGTGTCCTGGGTATGACACTAAACTGCATGTGACTGTGAGTCTCCTGTTTTTGGAACTCTAGGAAGTATGGAGTACCCTTTCATTGTCATTACTCTCAAGTCCACTCTGACCTGGAGTGGTTGATCTGTTATGGTCCCATTTATGGGTCAAATAGATTTGTTTAAAATTCATTTATATTCAATAGGACTGTGTGCAAAAAAAAAAACCAAACCTTGAAACAACTACACAAAAAATGTAAATATGAATGTACAATGAATGTTATTATCTAACCTCTAGGCATAGAATAACCCTAGACAAATTGACATGCCATTAAAATCAATTCATATATTCATTTGTAATGCTATCAATTGAAGAGAAATAGAAAAAGAGACTGAAATATAGAAAGTTACGAGAGAGAAAAATGGAAGAAAGTTTAAAAAAAAGAATGTAGTCTATTCTAGTTATTAACTGAAAACAATCATAGATATATTTGCATTCCTGACATTTGTTTTTATAGAAAAGAAACTAAATAGTATATAAGAGAGTTTTATAATTTGCTTGAAGCATTGTATATATATATTGGTTAGGAGGTTGATTTAGAAGTCTATCACAATGCAGGTGTAAAGAAAAAATAATAATATGGTAACAATGATGTTGTGTGTTAACTTGTATTTAATTCTTGAATTTTCGAGATAATATCTCTTTTTCAAAAGATCACTGGAACTGAAGCAGAAATAATATATATTACAAACATTTACTCTAAATTGAGTAATATCTCATGGAGATTTTTCATGAATACGCATTCAAGACTTGGTAGCATTACAAAGTCCAGGATTTGAACTCTGTTTGCTAATTCCATTTCCGATGTTGATAACCTTTATACTAAGCATGCTTCATATGTAAATAATCTTTGATAGACTTTGCTATTATTTCAATAATGTCACATCTTATTATAATGGAGATTGTGTGTTTGTCTGTTTGTAACTGAAACTATATTACTACTCAAGTCAAAATTCTTTTAGTTATTTACGTCACATTCTCCATGATTTTAATTTTATTTAAACGTCAATTATTAATAAAATTGCAGTACATTATTAATACTGTTGACCATATCTACATGCTTATAACATGCAATTGTTACTTATATACAACAAAATAGCAATTTACAGTGTGAATGGGAAGGCTAATTTGCATATTAATATTAAAAATTTGATTTTAATAAATATGTGCTTGGTATTATTGATTTCTAATTGTTTGGTTTTATTTAATGAATATGAGCAAAAGTCTCTGAATAAATCTTAAAAGAAATCGATTAACAAGAAGAAATAACTGTAATTTTATTCTTTACTTCCTAATTTAACTAAATAGTTAAATTAGAAAAACTTTGCAATGAAAGATGGGAGTGATGGGAGAGTAAGTTTCAGTTGTTCTATTTTTTTTAAATTATTATATCCCCCTCTGTTTCAAATCTTTTTATCTGCATTCTTATTTAGTTTCATTAGCCTTTCTAATTTATATGATATTTTATTTAGTTAAAACTTAAATACTTGCACCTGGAGGGTGCATATATTTGCTAGTAAGGATAAAAACTTTTGATTTTTAGATTTTTGACAGTTATAGATTTTCAGTGTTGACATTAATCCCATTACAATTTTTTTTACAATCTTTTCAAGTCTTTACATTTTATTATGAATCTCAAAGATGAGGAATTATCATTATTATCAATTGTCTTCATCTTGATTGTTATTATGGTTGTTGTTTTTGTCTGCTTCAGGTGTCTGTTTGTAGTATTCAATATGGGACAATGACACTGGATATAAATGTTGGTTAAACTGTACCTAGTTACCTGGTGGTCAGGAGTTCAATCCCTTGGTTGAGCAGTACATTCTAGTTCAGTGGAACAGACAAATGACCCCTCAAGGACAAATTAATTAGGAACAATTAACTGATACGAGATATCTTCTAAGCATAGGCAGTGGAATGAGAAAAATTTACCCTGGTGGATTGAATAAAATGTTTAGTTTGAAATTCCCTGAACGCTACTATGACAGACACCTGAAGAAAGCCGGAGGGTACACTGATTGAAACCTTGTGACTAATAACAAGCAAGATGAGGACGCTAGTCCAAGTATGTCTGTTTTTAAGTTATAAACAAACAAAAACTATGTACATTGCTTTTAAACCTTATGAGGTGTAAATACCTTTGCTGATAATGGGAAAGAAATCTAGGCGGGTTTCCATTGTACCAATAGTCCATGATGATATTGATACTTCTTTTTAAAGAATTCTTATTAGAATTTCATAGTTATCTTCATTATATCAAGAATTTGAATGATTAAAAAATTTTGTTAAGTCTAAAAAAAATTAAGATTCAATTGTAAATTGCAGTGGTGCTTAGTGTGTCCTGGGACGCACATATTTGCTTTGAATGAGTCTCCGGGGAAAATTTATGGGCCCCAAATAAAGCCGTCTAACTCCTACCTTGTAACCTATCCTTTGTAATTCATTTCTAAGAAACTATTGAAATGTATTTACAATGTATTTTGAAATGGTGAGGGAAGAAAAACATTGGGACGCATAGATATAATTTTACTACGTCCTTCTAGATTTTTGAGAGTCAGGGATGCTGGACATGTACCTATCAGCATCTCTGAAATTGGACTGGAAATTGCTTCATTCTCTAAGTTAGAGCATTTTAAGTGTATTGCTCTAATGATAACCTTGCTACAATAGTTTATTCTTATATATAAATACAAACATGACAATTTTAGTAAAATATCAACAGATAGATGAGAAATAAAAAAGCAACAATCATAAATTAGATTTAGAAAAAAAAAGATGATTGGTTTTATGGCATGTCAACCCTTGAGTTATTTAATGTCAAAGTCAGCTATTTTTGTAGGTAATTATATGGTTTCAAGTAACTATTCTTATTTAATGATAATAATAATTTGTTTGCATACAGTTATATGGTATCAAGTATTCCTATTCAATACTAATGATTTTTAAACAGATCAATTTGACCTATAGATGGGGTCCTAACAAGTACTACCACTTGGGGAGGGAAGGCAGAGTGGACCTGGCAATAAAAAGGTGACACCACACTCCCAAACCTCCAGAACTGGAACCACACCACCAGAGGCAGTTTAGTGTCATACTCAGGACACACACACACAAAAAGGAAAGAAAGAACACGGGAGTTTAATAATAGATATGTGTAATCACATTAGTCTCAAAATAGCTTTAAGATATTTGCAGACGGCATAAATGAAACAAAATAAGAAGAGAGAGAGGGGGGGAAAAAAGAAATTAGGAAGAGATCATGAGTCAGGATTTGAGTCAAGGCTTGTTTATTCTGTCATACCAAATATAGAAAGAGAATTAAAAATAATAATAATACATAAAATTTATTACTGTCCCTGTCCTATAATGTGTTACATTTGGTGTATGGAGATCACATGAAAATATAATGATTATGAGACAGAGGTAGTAAGTTTTTACTGGAGGGGTGGTGGATTTTTTATTTTTCATTTTCTAATATTTACCCATTTCTTATATTTATTTTTAGAATATAGTTGATTACCTGTGGAACTATTGGGTTTCCCTTGTAAGGGCAATCTATAATGATATTGATGCTTCTATTTAGTAAGGTGTGATTGATTCTAATTAACATTTCATTATTATATTTGTTGTATCATAACTTTGGTGTTTGTGGAGACCCTACAAATCAGATTGGAAACTAGTAAAATAAAAAATGCCCTCTGGGCGACGTAAAATAAATATTGCCTGTAGGGGATGGGAGTTGAAAATTTAATATCAGAGTTTGTATCATAAGTAAAGTAAATCATTAAATTTATTAAAGGAGTAAAAAATGAAATAAATTTATTAAAGGAATAAAAAAATTGAAATGGAAACTTAGTTCTGATAACTTTAAATATATATTAAAATAAAACAAACTATATATAGATAGATAATGCCAGGTATGTATTTATTAAAACTTGTTTAAAAAACCAGTGAGGACTGTATAACATTACATGCTCAAATTTTGAGTATTTATTCTACGTTATGATGTTTTAGGTAGTGTGACGTTTTTGTTACAGACAAAAACCGGAAGCGAATCTCCATTACTAATAAGATTGGTCTAATATAAATTTTGATATTTTCGTTGTTATAGTTACATTCATATATATATATATATATATATATATATGGAAAATGGACTCGTCGATTCAAGTTCAATTCCTAGACGAAGCTGTTGACATTTCACATAGTGCTAATACTCTTGGGAAAGGTAAGAATCCATATATTCTTCCTTCAGCTATGGGTTAAATAGTAGGGCAGACTGGGCCCTTCAGCCTTGGGTAGGTAACCAGTCTAGGAGAGGGATAACTCTGAATTCAAAATTCCTGAGGTTGGTCGTTGATTGGGTTTGTGGCAACCCTTGATGCACCAATTCTTTCCTATCGACTGTGCCAAAAAGTGTGGATGGTCCAACAGAAGCCTTCACCACTCTAAACAAATCACTGTGTGGACGTTCGTTGTAGGAACACTCATCCATCATATATATATATATATATATATATACAGTGATGCTGATAGGTTTTTAATTTAGTGCGACCTGGGATGTACGGATTTGATTTGAATGAGTCCCTGGTAAATTTGCTGTGTCCCAACTAAAGTTTCTTAATGAATTGTAGAGTTTTTATCTATGAGCAACTAAAGCTATCTAACCTCTACCTTGTTCATTCATACTTGTTGGTGAGGCTTAAAATCTGCTGACTGCATCCTCAATGGAGATGTAAAACCCATCCCTGCACAAAGGAGTGTACTGGGTATGGCACTAACTTGCATCAAGTTCTGGAGTTCTGGCTAGTATAGAGTACCCATTCATTACCATTACTCCAGGTCTATTTTGAACCAGAGTGGTAGTACCTGTTGACGTCCCATCTATGGTTCAAATAAATCTGTTTAAAGATTATTAGTATTGGATAGAAATATGTGAAACCATATAACTGTGGAAACAAATGATTATTATTAGATAGAATTATTGATATTAGATAGGAATACTCAAAACCATTTATTTAACTGTATGCAAATTATTTGTGTTAAGAATAGTTACTTGAAGCTACAATTCTTTACTAAGGATTACTTTTAGTTACTTGAAAGCATATAATTGTGCAAATTTTTGGTGTTAGATAGGAATAGTTACTTTAAACTATAATTTTGTACAAATTATGGCTAAACTTGCAAATTGGTCAGAAAATTAAGGAGACCCAGAAAAAACAGAACCCACACATTTTGTAATAAAACTGTTAGTTTTAACTCAGGGGGTGGGGGGTTGGGGTTGGTGTTTAGGGTTAGTTTAATGGGAAAATAAATAATTTAGGTTCTGTTTTTTTTCTTGGTCACCCTGTATACAGGGTGACCCTGAAAAAACAGAACCCACAAATTTTGTAATAAAACTGTTAATTTTAACTAGGGGTGTTAAGGGTTAGGGTTGGAGTTTAGGGTTAGTTTAATGGGAAAATTAATAAATAATTTGGGTTCTGTTTTTTCTGGGTCACCCTGTAATATATTTTGATTTTCCGACCGATTTGCAAGTTTAGCCCAAATTATTTAATAGGAATACTTGATATCATAAAACTGTGTGCAAACAAATACCTATAGACAAATGAACAAAAAAAGTAAAATTTTAAAAAAGAAATGTAATAGACATTAAAAATATTGTTATGATTAAACATTTACAAATGAATCAAAATTTTACATTAAATAACCCATAAGGAGCTGATATGCTGTTAAAAAGATAAACCAAACCAAAAGTTAATGAGAGTATAGAGAGAATCATTTACTGCTATTGTATGTCTTCAAACTTGAGCTTTCCAATGCTTCAAGTTTTCATCTGATGCTTGGACTACCATCACCAATAAGCTTAAAGATGTTGACAGGAGGGTGATCTTCATAGCAGACTCGACTTGTTTACAAGGGTTCATGATTCACCATGCTGTGATATACATGTTTGATGTCTGGCCATTCCTTGTGGCCTGCTTAGGTATGAGGTGCAAATTCTAAAGCAGGGATTGTAGCAGACTACAATGAGTTCACTTCTGGATGCCATCTTTAAGGCCACCACCATCTGACCATTTGCCAGATTTACAAGTTTGAGTTATTCTTTGGATCATTATTAACTTCATAGTATTGGGTTATTACTACCTTGAGGAGAGAGGAGGTGCACATTGCGTAATGGTTATTATTATAGGAAATGAAAATTGGCCACCTGAGTTCAAATCCTAAATGGGTCTGTTTGCATTTCACATAGTGATAATACCCTTGCAGAGATGCTGATAGGTATGTGTTCTGCGTCCCTGATGCACAAAAATCTAAAAGAATGCAGTAAAATCGTATCCATGCGTCTCAGTGTTTTTCTTTTTTCTTCCCTCACCATTTCAAGCTAACTGTAAATACATTAATACATAAATAGTTTCTTAAAAACAAATTACACAGGATAAGCTACAAGGTAGGAGTTAGACGGCTTTAGTTGGAACCCATTAATTTTCCCAGGGGACACATTTAAAGCAAATATATGCATCCCAGGTATATGCACTAAACAAAAACGCTATCAGCATCACTGCCTTGGGGAAAGATATGAACTCAACTATTCTCCATCCAACTATGGTAAGTAGTATGGCAGACTGGTCTCTTGAACCTTGATATGGAAACCAGTTTAGGAGAAGGAAAACTCTGAATTCAAACCAGTTGGATTCTGTTTAAAAATTGACCTTGTGTCAGATTCTGCTCATATCAGAGGGGTTGGGTAAATATATACCACCCTGAAGAGAGAAACTTTCAATGACAGTTTGACTGGGTAGGCCCACACTTCCGTGGAACTGGGCTCACCAGATGGAATAGTTTTTTTTAAGGTCTGGACATTGTTAGGTCTGCTGAACACCTGGTAATTTTGTTATTAGAATGAAAAAGTCAGTATGGTAAAGTCAATGCATTACTGTTTTTTGTTTGTTTTATCTTTTAATGTAAAGTGGGTGGGGTGGGGGATCTTATATACCACCAAATACTGTAAACATACAAGTTTAATAATTAATATTTAAGTTCTAGATTTGGTTTTCATGAATTTAGGACAAGTATCCTAATTGCTGGTTTAGCTCAGTCGGTAGAGTGTCTGCCCAGAAACCACAAGGTTCCTGGTTTGATTCTGGCCCCCACCAACTCAGTGTATGAGTAGCACAGGGATCTGCGCAGTAAAGTAAGGAGCTGATGCTAGGTGTGGCACTCCACCTCAGACACAAAAACAATCTCCTTGGTCTAGCGTTAATGGAAAGGGGATAGACTCCCTCACTGTCTAGCTGATACCGACTTTAGGCCACCCCGATGACTTTACTTACTTATCCTACTGGTATTTTTTTTTCTTTTAGTTATTTTATTTTTTAAGAATGTGGTTTTTGCTTAACAAAGGTATCTTGGAGAAAAGATTTAAAAGCATCTCCATCAAAAAGATTGGAACAAGTTTTACAAATAACTGATATCATAATTTAAAAAAAATGTCTGTTTGTTACTATTAATAGTTGACCAGAGAATTAAAAAGAAAAAAAAATAGTCTGGATCTAATGGATCCACATGAAACCTAAAAAGAAAATCTATTGCCTCATAGAAATGGTCTCAGATTTGAGTATCATCACATTACCTTCTTTTTCATTTAATTAAAATGTTTGCATGTTATATACGATGAACAAAAGTGGTAAGACAAATAGGAATATTTCTTTGTAGATGTTTTTTTTTTTTTAATTTGAATTAAATTATATATATGAACAAAAGTGATGAAACATAGAAATATTTCTTTCTAGATATTTAAAAAAAATTAATCTAAATTATATAATGAATAAAAGGGTTGAGTTAAATGGGAATATTTTTTGTATTTATTCATTATTCAATTTAATATATATATATATATGTTTGTGTGTGCAGGAAAAAGAAAAAGATTATTTAGAAAATCAGATTGACATATTTTGCTGGAGGACTGGTGTTATCAGGATGCAAATAATTTGATTATCAGAAACGAATTTGCATTAAAGAAAAAGAAATGTAATTCATGTAAAACATCTAATTCTAAAATCTAACTGCATCACTATAGAGGGACACATTTCAGTTAATTATATTTATTTTTTTTGTTGTCTTTTACTATTCTGTATTCTATGTGCATTAATTTTGGTGAAGGTTGGGGTATATATATTAAAACCTTGGATGTAATTTGACTCCGGAGGACTTATGGATCAAAGCACTTTCTATACTTTGTCATTGTTATAAATTATGATTTAAATTTTTTTTAGTATGTATTGGATTATTCAAACTTTTGTCTCATCTTTATTGCTATCTGTACAACATTTTGACTGATGTGCTCTCTTCAGGTATTTTTTGTCGGACTTGGGAACCTTCTTGTTGTAATCAGGAACCACCATGGAACTTTGAATTCAACCCTTTATTATGGCTCCCAATTATAACAAGAAGGTTCCAGAGTTCAAAAAGAAGGTTTCAGAGTTCGAGAAGGTTCCCAAGTCTGACAAGAAATACCTGAAGAAGGCCAGAGGTACATCAGCCGAAATTTTGTACAGATAACAATAAAGAGGAGGACAATAGTCCGAATAATCCAAATAATACTATCAAGCATCATCCCAAAAATTCAGAGAAATAGTAAAAAAATCTTTAAATTAAAATGACATGTTAAAATGATGTACCATAAGTGTGTTTATTTTCAGATCTTTGCAATGTTCATCTGTTTTTTTTGGTTTCTTCATAGATTCCTTAAAATTTTGTATTTTTTTAGGTCATTGCTTACAAATTATTTTGTAAATTCCTGTTTCAAATATTTTGTGATATTATTTCTTTGTTTTATATTTAATAAATTTTTAATTGATTTGGTGCTGCTTGTTACTATGTTGAGATAAATTTCTTTCAAGTTTGGTGGTTGCTATATTTGTTCATATATATATAATGTAAGGTAATCCAAATGACTGGGTGAGTAAGGGATGATTCTATTTGGGATCATCGAAATCTCACTGTACAACCATACTGTATGCTCTTGTAGGTGCAAACATATTTACTCATACAAGTATTTAAAAAAATCCATAACCCATCTGATGAGTCTAGACTCATTTTTTGAGTTTCTGGTTGAAATAGAAATATAACGGGATGATGGTTTGTTAAGTTTTTCTTTCTTTGAAAGTTATATATACTAGCAAATATATGCACCCTCCGGGTGCAAGTATTTAAGTTTTAATGTAATAAAATATTGTATTAAATTAGAAAGGCTAATGAAACTAAATAAGAATACAGATAAAAAGATTTGAAACAGAGGGAGTATAATAAAAGATTTGAAACAGAGTGAGTATAATCGATTGAAATTTATTCCATCACTCTTGTCTTTCATTGTTATTTTTTCTAATTTAAGTATTTAGTTAAAAGAGGAAGTAAAGAATAAAATGACAGTTATTTTATCTTGTTAATGGGTTTCATTTAAGATTCATTGAAGAGACTTTTGCCTATATTCATTAAAATAAAACCAAACAGTTAGAAATCAATAATACTAAGCACATAATTATTAAAATATGCAAATTAGCCTTCCCGTTCACACTGTAAACCGCTATTTTGTTGTATATATAAATATAATTGCATGTTGTCAGTATTAGACATAGTTAACAGTATCAATAATGTAAGACAATTTTATTAATAATTGAGGTTTAGATAAAAAATAAAATCATGGAGAATGTGGTGTCAATAACTAAGAGAATTGTGACTTGGGTAGGAATATATATATATATAATATATATATATATATATATATGATCTCTTATTTTAGAAAGAGTTAATGCTGTTAAAATTTTAAAGAAAGCATGTTTTCTTTATGAGTTGTCTACAAATGCCTTCAAGCTATTTTGAAACTTATGTGATTATTACTCATGTCTATTATTAAGCTCTTGTGCCCATCCTACTATTTTCTTTCCTTAACATTTATTTCATTTTTTTTTTTTTTTTTTTTTAATATTAATTTTACTGTTCATTTCCTTTAGCTTCTTTCCACATTCTTTATTTAAGGTATGTGTAAAATTCTGAAAAAAAAAAAAAAAAAATTTTTTGAATTAGTGATTAAAAAAAAAAAATCTTTTATGCAAAAACAAAACAAAAAACCCAAACAATTTTATAACTATAGAATTACTGGAAACATATTTCTTTCATTTTAATCAAATTCTTCAGTATAGCTATTTACTAAGCTTAGCTGTAGTGCAAGAACAAAAGTATGGACATTCAGTGAGAATTGAACTCACCAGTAATGGTTTGGTAGCCTAGCTCACTAGCAACTACACCAGAAAGGCACCCCAAAATAAAACAAAGCTTAGATTTCACACATGGTCACAGATATGGGGCACTTAGTGAAGGCATGTTGACAGCATGGTTTCCTTTGACTTTCTCTTGCCATCTGTCCCTATCAGGTCTTCTTGATAGGCATCCAATGTCTGCACAAAGCTGATGAATGTAAGTTTTGGCTGGTCAGCCAACACGGTTGTGTCCATGTGTACGAATCTATAGGATAATGTCCATCTTTTCTTTGCCAGCTTGTGGCACTAGAACAAAAGTATTGGGACACCTACTGAGAATTGAACTCACTAGATCCCTGTGCTACTCATATGCTGAATTGGCGAGGCCCGGTATTGAACCAGGAACTTTGTGGTTCCTAGCCGGACGCTCTCTGAGTTAAACTGGCCCTAGTAGCTATTTACTAAGTTTAGCTTAGTTATGGCACAAGGTCAGAAATCTTGGGCATTCAGTGAGAATCAAACTCAATAGTAATGTTTCTCTGAACGTTTGAGATGAGGCTTGATGATTAGTATTATCTGCGTTATTCAGACTATTGTCCTCATCTTTATTGTTATCTGTACAACATTTCGTCCGATATGCCCTCCGGCCTTCTTCAGGTATTTCTTGTCAGACTCTGGAACCTTCTTGGAAACCTTCTTGGACTCGGAAACCTTCTTTTCGTAATCGGGAACCTTCTTGTCGTAATTGGGAGCCATCATGGAACTTTGTAACTAACCTGAAGAAGGCTGGAGGGCATATCAGCCGAAACGTTGTACAGGTAACAATAAAGATGAGGACAATAGTCTGAATAACGCAGATAATACTAATTAATAGTAATGGTATGCTAACTTAGATTGCTAACTGTTAAACCATGCAAAGCACTCTAAAAAGTAGGTATTTACCAAACACATATGTCATGGGCAAGATGTGACACAAGGTCAGTTTTTAATAGGAGTACAGCTGGTTCGAATTCAGAGTTTTCTCTTCTAGACTGGTTGGCATAACTGGACCTGCTATTTATCCATAGCTGGGGTGGGGGAAAAATGAGTTCATGCCTTTTC
>CM042137.1:103570050-103637550 GCA_023376005.1 Doryteuthis pealeii | reverse complement strand
GTTTTTATCAAAAAAATTGTTATACATTTATTCATAGTTTACAGTGTGTGTAATATATATATATAATGGGCCGGGTTAGCTCAGTCGGTAGAGTGTTCGTCTAGAAACCACAAGGTTCCTAGTTCGATACCTGTCTCGCCAACTCAGCGTTACGAGTAGCACAGGGATCTGTGCGGTAAAGTAAGGAGCTGATGGTAGGTGTGGCGCTCCACCTCAGACGCTAAAAACAATCTCCTTGGTCTAGCGCTATTGAAAAGGGGATAGACTCCCTCGCTGTATGGCTGATACCGACTTTAGGCTTCCCCGTCGACTTTTTACTTTATATATATTAAACACACACACACACACACACACACATGCATATTTATATATGCGTGTGTGTGTATGTGCATATGCATGTTTATATATGTGCTTATATATATATATGTAATAATTTTATACATTTTTCAAATACCCCACTCAAAATCTATTTAGATTATGTATAATTGAGATGAATTGAATGTGTGAATAATAATGAACAATAAATATTGTTATAAGGTCATTGTAGATGTCCTTGTAATCCATTATCGTAATATATAAACACATTTTATCCCAGATTTGCAGACAGAAACACTTATGTTGTTATTAAGATCTTGTATTGCAATGCCTACTTTAGTCTTAGACAGGTGTTTATTAAGTTAAACTTTATCCTTTTCGTTTGGGCTCTCTTAACTCTTTTATTTCACTAGTAAAATATTTGGTTTAATACTTGGAATGTAAAACACCTTAACTTGTTCAATTCTATTCCATACATTACAAGCATATCAACAGGGTATTACGAGTTGGAGGGTGGGGGGTCCATTAAGTGGGGGCATTATAAATAGGGTAGGCATGTGAATTAAAATTATTTTTCATCACATGCAGTATGTGGTAAGAGATTTTCAGGGTAGTATATAAAAATTGGTATAAAAAAGAGTGAATTTATTTATTGGCAATACTGGATATATATATATACATGTATTTAAGTATGAGTAGTGGCTTACCGGTGGGTATGGGTACGATCGTTGGGAGCGCACAGAATCCAGGGGTTAAGACCGTGAAAAAACAAATACAAAGTGCTCAATACAATGTAGAGCAAAATTTATTTAAGAAATGGATATAAAGTAACCTACTCGAGTTTCATCATCTGAATTGTCAGCGGATGTAACCCTGACGATTCAGATGATGAAACTCGAGTAGGTTACTTTATATCCATTTCTTAAATAAATATATGTGTGTGTGATGGATGTTGAAACTTTTTTAGTTGTATTTGAAGAATGGAAAATATAAGGAATAATAACCAAAATTCTAAGTGAATAATATTGTTTTTAATCTTATATATATATATATATATATATCATATATATATATATATATATATATATATATATATATATCTCTACAAATGAATAAATAAAATGTATTATCTTATTTATTTTTATATATCATTTATATATTGAGCTGGCGGAGGGAATAACATAACAGTGGAGTAAGAAATGTATTCTATAAAGTCTGCGGTATTGTATATATTGCAATATTATATATATAAATAAATAAATGAGAATGGATTAAATTTGTTAAAATTATTTTAGTTTGTTAATCAGGCATGAGCATAAATTTAATCTGGAATACAGTGTTTCATAAAGGATCAAGATTTAAGATTAAGAAGCTTTAATTTATGCTACAATATTTATCACATGGTAATACTATGCATAAAGAGAACAGTATTTAGCAGTTGAGATGACTGCATCATGCTCTAACCTTATTTAGGCATTCATTTATTTGTTATGTCAACCATATCATTTTACAAAGATTAATGTATCTTTACCAAGATCAAAACTTCTTTAGAATAGTCCCCTTTGCATTCAACACACCTATTCCAGCGAGTCTTCATTGGTGAAAGCGCCTCTGAAACTCTTCTTTTAATATGATGTGAAGTTGCCATGAATATTTCTTTTAATATTTTCATCTTCGAATTTTACCCTTGATGTGAATTTTCAATTCAGGAAAGAAGATGCGTAGAGCTAAGTCTTGTGTGTGTCGCACTTCTAGATTAAGTTTAACCAAAAGCATTTTACCAGTCTATAAGAAGGAAAACTTTGAATTCAAACCTGTTAAACTCAGCTTAAGAAATTGACCATGGGTCATATCCTGCTCGTGCAGAATGGTGGTGAATGAATAATATATATATGTATATAATATATATACATACACATGCAGAAATGCTGATAGGGATGCATCCTGCATCCCAGTGTTTTTTTTTTTTCATCCCTCAACATTTCAAGCTAATTGTAAATACATTTCAATACATTCTTAGAAATGAATTACACAGGATATGTTACAAGGTAGGAGTTAGATGGCTTTAGTTGGGACTCATTCAAAATATGTGTGTCCCAGGATGCACTAAATCAAAAAGCTATCAGCATCACTGTTTTCTCTACAAAATACTGTGAAATTTGAGTTATCAAAAAATAGGATTGAATTTTCATTGAAACACCCTGTTCTGTAGAAGTGTTTGTTCAAAACACATTTTGTTGGATAATTTTTTTTATTGTAAATATCTCCTATGCTTCTTTAGCTGTTGAAGATAATAAGAAAACAATGTTAATTCTACCATAAAAATGCTCAAGATAAGAATATATTCTGGATTTAAAATGTGTTTTCAAAGAGAAAACAGAATTCAGTGATAAGATTGCTAAGACCTTTGAAACCTTTTGGCCCTCAGATGCCCTGTACCTGAAATTTACAAAAAATATCCTGCACAAAACACATTTAAATTTCATTCCACATTGCAGACATCTTTGTTTAAAGTTATCCTATCATTTCATTAAAACAAAGTCTATGAAGGGTCTCTATATCAGACCTTTTATTATTAGTATCTAACATCTCCGTGAAACCAAGCTTTACAGTATATAGTAGAATAGCACTTAGTCCAAAATATCAGACATGCAAAAAAAAAATGGATTCTCTCGTCGATTTCAATGCATGAGGGTTCATCCAATAAACAACCTACACAGTGATTTGTTTATAGTGGTGAAGGTTTATGTTGGATCATCCGCACTTTTTGGTACAGTTGATAGGAAAGACTTGGTGCATAAGGAATGCCACAAACCCAATCAACAACTGACCTCAGGATTTTCAAATTCAGAGTTGTCCTTCTACTAGACTGGTTACCTATCCAAGGTTAAAGAGCCCAGTCTGCCCTATTTTACCCATAGCTGGAGGGAGTATATATGGATTCATACCTTTCCCAAGGGTATTAGCGCTATGTGAAATGCAAACAGCCTTGTCTAGGATTTGAACTCGGGTCGACGAGTCCATTTCCTATGACTCTAACCATTATACCATGCACCTCCATATCAGATGTGATGTATATTTGAATATCACTTAGCTCGATATATCATACTTATAATTTATAAGTAAAAAGTAAAGTTTGTGGAGTGGCCTATTGTCTGTATCAGCTGAATAACAGGTCTATCCCTTTTTGCTAGTGCTAGACCAAGGAGATTGCTTTTTGCTGTGGTGGAGCACCACACCTACCGTCAACTCCCACACAGATCAGATTACTTAAGCTATGCTTCTTATGCGCTCAGTTCGTAGGGAACCTGGAACCTTAAAATTCCTAGGTGGATACTCTATTGACTAAGCTAAACAGGTGCCATTATGGTATAGTAGAATAATATTTGGATTGAAATATTGGATTTAACTCTTAACATCCTGTTAAGAATTTTTCAAGTTCAGAGCCCCATTTCAATAAGGATTTATCAAAAAATGGCTAAAAATGGCCTTTTCATTAAAAGTTACCTGTTATATTCCTTAAATCGAAGACTTCTAAATATGTTTAATATTACATTTAAACAAAGGCTATTGTTTGGGGTAGATTAGGGAAATGAATGACTTCTGGCTGGGTGGAATGAGGTGGTATAGGATGTTAAGAGGTGTATAATACAATAGCAGTTGCCCCAAAATATCAGACATGGTGCATAGTTTAATATCACTCAGCCCAAAATATTGTACTTATGGTGTATAGTAGAATAGCACTTAGTTTGTAATATTAGACTTAAAGTGTATAGTTGAATACCTCTCAGCTAGAAATATTGGAATTGTTGTGTATAGTAGAATAGTGCTCGGCTCGAGATATTGGTCAAAGTATATTGTTGAACATCCCTTAGCTTGAAATATTGGACTTATGGTGTATAGTAGAATAACACTCAACTAATTAGCTTTATTTCGGTAGGTTAATTAGTTGTTCATTTGACTTTCATAAAAAAAAAAAAAAAAAAAAAAAAGATGATTATAACCATATTTTCCTTATTCTAATTCCACATGTTTGTATTTGTCTATGTATGTGTGTCCTCTTTCTAAAATTAGTTATGTATTTAAACTATTTTCAAGGAGTCTTTACAGTTTAGTGAAAAAGGCTTTAAATGCATTAATACAAAAAATGCCTTGTTCTGTCTGTACAGATTTGGCAGTGAATTGACTTCAGTGTAGCTCCTCCTTAGACATATTTGGAGATTTTCAGGACAGGCTCTTGTCTGTCTATAAATGGTGGTGCCAACATGCCATAGCAGTGGTGCCAAGTGTCCATTAAACACACAGAAGTCATTATTGGTTAAATTTAGGCAATATCACAGTGTCTGTGAATTGGGTTTCAGAAGAATAACTGGGACTTCTCTCTTTCTCTCTTGCTGTCTGTTTTGTTTGTTTGTTTGGAAGCATAACTCTGCCAAGTTGTGCTAATAGAATTCTGTGAAAATGGTGTTTATCTGATGTCTTTACAAGTATCCTTTTTGAAGACACCCCACACTTTAGATTATAAAACTTAGGAACAAGATTCCTACAGAATTTAAATTCCCAAACTTCAAAAGAAGGAGAAAAAAATTATGTACTAAAATAATTAATCTAACTTCTATGGTTAAATTTATAGGTAGTTTGTCAAACTGGGGATTTAAAATAATTCCATAGCATTTTCCTTGGTTAGGACCAACACTCCATATACAAAAAAACCCAAAGATGTCTAAAACATTAAATTTCTTGAACCCCTTGAATTAAAAAAAAAAAAAATTTTTTTGAAAAAGTATTTCTCAGAGATGCTGATAGGTACACGTCCTGCGTTCCTGATGCACAAAAATCAAAAAGGATGCAGTAAAATCGTATTCATACATCCCAGTGTTTTTCTTTTTTCTTCCCTCACCATTTCAAGCTAACTGTAAATACATTTCGATAGTTTCTTAGAAATGAATTGCACAGAATATGTTACAAGGTAGGAGTTAGACAGCTCTAGTTGGGGACGCATTCAAGGCAAATATGTGCGTCCCAGGATGCACTAAATCAAAAAGCTATCAGCATCACTGTTTTCTCTACAAGATACTGTGAAATTTTTCACAGAATAATATTAATTTCATAAGATAATATAAAAAATCTAACTAATAAATTTATTTTCTATGTATTGGTTGGTCTGTTAGTTTTACACTGTCAACTCTTGATTGGTTATTTTATGCCTAAATCAGTTGAAAAACTATAAACTCCATTTTTATATATATATATATATATATATATATATATATATATATATACCAACCCTTCCGAACAAGTAGGATTTGACACATAGTCAATTTATTAAGCAGACTTTAACAGGTTTGAATTCAGAGTTTCCTTCACCTAAACTGTGTCCTAACCAAGACTAAATAACAGGTTTTGTTTTATGGCATAGCAACCTTTGTCGGGTCATTTAATGCTGAATCAAGTCATTTTTATATCAGGTTGCTTATCCTACCTGTTGTTGCTTAAATGATCACTCTTCTAAGAATTGAACTAGCTCACTGCTGCTTCACTTCAGTGATTTAGCATGAACCAGTGGTTTCAATGTGACTTGACCATAAGTGGTTAAATAACCTAGTCTGTCCAACTGTTTACCCATAGCTGGAAAGAAAATAGTTGAATAGATACCTTTCCAAAGAGTATTAGTGCTGTGTGAAATGCACATAGCCTGATCCAGGATTTGAACTTGGGTCACTGAGTCCATTTCCTACAATGATAACCAATGAGCATCTCAATTTATGTATAGTAGAAAAAGGTATCTTCACAATCATCATAAACAGGTAAACACTTTATTATCTCAAACAGATCTATCTAACCTGTAGATATGACCCTACCCCACGGTCAGAGAGAACCTGGGAATAATGGCAATGAAGAAAGGGTATTTCATATTCCCAGAGTGCTAGACCATCTCTCACAAACTCTCTGGCATAAAATAACCCTGGATGGGTTGACATGCTGTTAAAATCAATCCATCAATCAGAGCTCCAGAACTGGAGCTTTACCACTGGGAGGATGTTGTGACGGAGAACGAGAAAGGAAAAAGAGCAAGACATTGTCTTGCCTGCCGGGATCGAACTCACGTCCTCCCGCATGCAAAAACAAATGCGTTTTGGGCACTGGATTGATGCGAGGTTCGACTGATGTGCCCGGATGTTTGGCTAATATGCCCATAAAATAACAAGTGAGTCGAGCACTGGGCTGTCAGCAGCAGCAGAAGCAGTCGACGACAAAGTGCTTTTCAGTAAAGAAATGGATTTTAGTCGAACAGAAACAAAACTAAATAGGAAATGTGATTTTGAACTGCTAAAGATTATTTTACTAGAAATGGATTTTACCAGCTGCTAGATGAAGAATGTGTTGACCAACAGAGGGTCTGGCTTGTGAGAAGACGGAGAACTCGCTTGTTTTTGGTTCCCCCTCGGCGGGAGCTTGTTAATTTGAGGTCTATTTCGCCCCATATATTTTCCCGCCCTTCTATAGATGTTTAGTGCCATTACAATTTTGGGGTAAAAACTTTAAATTGACAACAAAGATTGTAAAATAGACATTGTTTAGAAAAATACAGTAAGCAGAAAGGGATTTTTTTGATATATTTGTCTTTTAGTCTTGTTATGGATTTGATCCAAGTGTCTTGATCACTTACCCTGCGTAGTTGGGTACTTCAGCTAGTACATCATAAAAACTGACATTTTAATTTTTTTTTTTTTTTTTTTGTAGGTGATTGTTTCAGGCTAATAATTATTCATATGTTCAAATGGTGATTACTTACAAGCATGTTTTTAGAGTTACTTTCTTTATATTTAAAAATTGTCTTATGCATAATGTTTTTTTTTTTTTTGGTTTGTATTTTTTTTTTTATAGTCGTCTGAATTGCCATAGAATAAATTAATTGGAAAAGTGCTACTCTCATCTTTTATATAATACATTACAGCTGAGACTTGTTTAAGTTGCTCCACTTAACATTGTTTTATGTTGCAAGCAAAAATGTCTATTAATAAATAAATCTGAAGCTTATGTGCTATAAAACAGTGAAGCAGTTGATTTTTTTCTTTTATCTTCCTTTTGTAATATAATCAAATAGGAACTGATGTATTTACATTATTTATTTGAGTCGGACTATTGTCCCCATATCTTGTTTATAACAACCAAGAACTGGACACACTATGGGTACAGATACCATATTCTGACACTTGGCAGAAATACGAGGGACTAACACTTTGATCCGAGGCAGAGTACACAGATATTATACACTGATGGTAACATACAAGAATCAAATCTATTAATAATGGAGATTAGGTCTCTATTTGTCTGTAACCGAAAATATGTCATTGTTTATGTCACATTACTCAAAATCGTCATAACATAGAACAAATACATTCAAAATTTGAACACGCAAACTTTAAACGATCCTCATTGTTTTTTAAAACAAGTTTTAATAAATACATACCCGGTATTATATATACACGTATTGTCTGTTTTATTTTGATATATATTTAAAGTTACCAGAACTAAGTATCTATATAAAATTGTTTTATTTTTTAACTGCTTTTTTTAAATTTGATGATTTTACTCAGGGCTGGCTCAGCTCAATTGGTCGAGTGTCCGGCTGGGAACTTCGAGGTTCCTGGTTCGATTCCGGCCTCTCGCTAACTCAGCGTATGATTAGCACATGGATATGTGTGGTAAAGTGGGGATCTGATTGTAGGGTGGCATATCAAAACTCTGGGTCATTTAATGCCAACAAAATTCATTCAAAATGGATACTCATTTTTCATATAAATCACAATTTCCTATTTCCCTATACCTGGTCATAAATTGATTCTAGACAATGGAAATATGCAGCAGACTGGATCTCCTTTGATTCCTCAGAAAACATGTATTGCTTGCCAAATGTAAACAGTTTTTCTCTGGGAAAATGAGATAATTAATTATTCTATATATATATAAAGTAAATGGCTTTTTGATTTAGTGCAGGGCAACACATAATGAGCCCTAGGAAATTATGGGTTCCAAGGTGTAATTCCTGTGTAAATAAATATGATTTTACGCATCCTTTTCGAATGCATCAACTTCTCCTTAAACATTCAGTGATGCACCTTTAAATGGGCAGTTGGCATGGTGGGAGTGAAGATAAGCCATTGGGAGTCTCAAATTTTAACCTCTTGCGCAATTCAATGGGCTTCTGTCAGCCCAAGCACCTATATGATTTTCCCAACCTATTGCCCTTATGGCAAGCCCCAACCCCTTTTTATCATATGGGTGCTAGAAGGCAGTGGCTGCGGGTCTACATGTCCTGGGAATTACGTTAAACTCTATCTGATGGTGAGGTTCTAGTTTTGGAGGTTTGGGGAATGTGGAGCACCCCTTCATCACCATTGCTCCCTGGTCCACTCTGACCCGGATTGGTAGTACCTGTTAGGGTCCCATCTATGGGTTAAATAGAAAAATGTATTTATAAAAAGAATTGTATTCTCCATTAAAAATTGATTTATTTCAAAACTTTATCGGCATTAAATGACCCACTGAGGTTGATATGCCATAAAACAAAACAAAACAAACCAAAACCAGAATACATACAGGATCTCTGGAGAGGTTCCCTGTGAATATCCAATTGATTAAACAAGCAAAATATTTATGATATACTCTAATAAACAAGTAAAAAGAAAAAAAAAAAAATAGGCAGTCAATGAGGCCTAAACTTTCACATCATATTTTTGTAGAGACAAAAGACATATTTTTATTAAAAATTGTATTATTCTTATTTTACTAAAATATAAGTGTATCAGTAATATGTTTCATCATATTATGTTTCTTTGATAGATATGTTTATGTAAATTCATATTTCATAATATCAGTAATCAAAATATCTTATTTTATTAAAAATTGTATTATTCTTAAACAAAAGACATATTTTTCTGTGTTTTATTTGCATCACTCTGAGGTATGAGTTTTACATCTGCTGGTACAACAATTATAAAATAAAAATAGCTCATACTGATGTTGGCAAACATGCAGGAGTATAAAATAATATATAATATATATAATATAATATATGTATAATATATATATAATATATATAATATAATATAATATATATATAATATATATATAATATATATATAATATATATAATATATATAATATAATATAATATATATATATATATAAATATATATATATATATTATATATATAATATAATATAATATATATATATAATATATATAATATAATATAATATATATATATAATATATAATATTGTTATGTTGGCAAACATGCAGGAGTATAAAATCTGCAGATTAATTATTATATCGCAGAGATGCTGATAGGTATGCGTCCTGCGTCTCTGACACACACAAAAATCTAAAAAGACGCAGTAAAATCCCATCCATGCGTCCCAGTGTTTTTCTTTTTTCTTCCCTCACCATATAAAGCTAACTGTAAATACATTTCAATAGTTTTTTTAGAAATGAATTACACAGGATAGGTTACAAGGTAGGAGTTAGACGGCTTTAGTTGTTTTCCTGATCATAAATAAAAACCCTAAAATCTATTAAGAAACTTTAGTTGGGCCCATAAATTTTCACAGGGACTCATTCAAAGCAAATATAAGCATCCCAGGATGCACAAAATCAAAAAGCTATCAGCACCATTGCATATTGTTAACAGATATAGATTTGACTACAGACACAACATACATTTAAGGTCCTCTTTTAATCTGTATAAAATTGTAGAAGGACTCTTGAAATTCTGGTGTCTACATCATAAGTACTATGTAACATAGTGTGTGAGAACCCTCAGTGTATATATTTACCCAACCCCTCTATCACAAGCAGGATGTGACACAAGGTCAATTTTTAAGTAGAGTACAGCTGGCTTGAATTCAGACTTTTCTTTCTCCTAGACTGTTTGCATTACCAAGGCTAAAGAATCCAGTCTGTCTTACTATAGTTGGGAGGGGGGGAGAAAAATTGATTTGGGCCTTCTTAAATGCAATAAGGACACTTGGTGTAGTTGATCAATTTTGATTTAAGCTTAATGATTGAGATGTTTTGGTGATTGGATTAGATTTGCCTTCAGCAAACAAGAAACACAAATTTTTAACAAAAATATGAATTTTCATTGATTAATACAGACATATAAGCAAAGACAGAAGATTGTTTTTCAGTTAGACGGTTCCAAACAAAGCAGAAAGGTATTATTTGGATTATTCAGACTATTTGGGGGCCATCACGGAACTTTGAACCCAACCCTTTATTCAATCCATGGAGGTATCCTGTTCTCATTCCGCTAACCATAGCTAGGGTACAGGTGTTAAGCTATGTTAATTATTATTCTATGTTACTGTTGCCCTTGACCAGGATTGAACCTGCAGCCTAGAGATAACTATCACTTAGAACAGTTTTAACATAACACCTTTATCCACTACACTGTGTGTCCAATTGGCTCCCAATTATGACAAGAAGGTTCCTAAGTTCAAAAAGAAGGTTCTTGAGTCCAACAAGAAATACCTAGAGAAGGCCGTAGGGCACATCAGACGAAACGTTGTACAGATAACAATAAAGATGAGGACAATAGTCCGATTAATCCAAATAATACTGATTATTAAGCCTCATCTAAAAAATTCAGAGAAAAAGCAGAGAGGCTTGGAGCTTTATCCTTTATATGGGCTACCATATAAAAGAATGAGAAAATAATTTCTCTTCCCTTTTCTAATAATATTTGAATTTCAGTAACACACTATTAGAGACAGCCTGAACATTTCAGCATCTGAATAAAAACTTAGGCAATATCTTATCATACTACTCAAAACTGGTTTAAGCCTTTTAAGGGTGGTAATTTATCCTTTGAAATAAAACCCAGAAATAGATAATCATATGATATATATTATATAATAATTATACATACAGATTAGATATGCATGTGTGTGTATGTTTTAATTATTAGTGAAATAGATCACTAATTAGGACTGAGACTATTCTAGTAGTGACCACCCCAAACGGAGATTTAAGAGGTTTGAATTCAGAGTTTTCCTTCTCCTAGACTGGTTGCTTAACCAAGGCTAAAGAGCCCAGTCTGCCCTACTATTTACCCATAGAGTCCATTTCCTATGACTAACCATTACACCACGCACCCCCATGTGGTTTTATATACTAAATAACTAGAGAACCTGTTAGATTTTCATTGTAACAGTGGTCCATGATATTGAAGGAAGGGCTACTGGATTCTGATTAGCATTTCAAAATTAGGACCATTTATATAAAGAATTTAGGTGATTAAAATATGATATCAAGCATGAACACAGATGCCACAAAATTATCATCCAGTTGGCACGAGGCAAATTTTAACTGATGGGCATCAAAAAAATAATTTGGACATAATTTAACTTCTGATCTATTACTCTGACACAGATGTCAACGAGAGTGCTTTGAGGGCAGATAAAGATATCTTTGGTATTTGTTAGAAAATGTTTTTCTTTGCATCAACAGGACAAGAACGACAATCAATGGCTTTTAGAGTCTTGTCTGGGAGCCTAACTGTACTGTAAAGCGAGGAGCTGATGGTAGGTGTAGTGCTCTATCTTAAATGCAAAAACAATCTCCTTGGCTTAGTGCTAGTGAAAATGGGGATAGTCCCCCCCTGTCCGGCTGATATTGTCAATCAGTCACACCGTTGAGTTTACTTTAAAAAAAACTTTCTTGTGCAAATTACTAATTCGAAGCACATATTTTCATTCAAATTTAAAATTGTAAATTAATCAAATATTCAATCTTGAATCTTTTTGATCACACTTGGTTGTGATAGAAATGTATCAAATACTATTCAACTATCAATCTATTTACAAAAGTGTAAAACATCACTCAATAAGTTCCAGGCCCGACATATAGGTGACACCACTAATAAAGACATCCATATAATTTTTATGAAGTACTCACCTTCAAATGGCACGTCTGGGAGCAAGTGCTTGCAATATCTACTTGCGATGTAACAGACAGCAGTTTTTACCGACATTTTAACAACATGTCATGTCTGAAGTCACCCTGGCGCAACACCATGAAGTCAAGAGGTGCAGACACATCTACAACAAAATCTAAAAATCTTCC
The DNA here is from genome assembly GCA_023376005.1 of Doryteuthis pealeii. Taxonomy (NCBI): domain Eukaryota; kingdom Metazoa; phylum Mollusca; class Cephalopoda; order Myopsida; family Loliginidae; genus Doryteuthis; species Doryteuthis pealeii. The sequence goes on along the minus strand of CM042137.1, from coordinate 103,625,103 downwards.
CAAAAAATGAAAACACAAAAATATATGTTTAAAAAAATCATCTAAAAGTTTCATTCACAAAAAATATGTAAAAAAAAAAAAAACCTTTAGAAAATTAAACATTATCACCAATTCATTTCAAAAACGTAGTCGGCATTAAATGACCCATTGAGGTTGATATTCCGTAAAACAAGATCAAATCAAATCAAACCAAGAGGTGCAGAAGAAAGTGGCGGCAACAAAGCACCGGCACATCAACATCTTCAGTGACAACCTTCACATGCGACATCCGTGGTCGAGGCTGTTTTTCGAACCTTGGACTTCAGTCACTGGAGGTGCTGTAAATCCTGGGGCACAAGAATTATATAGTCTTCCGAGACTGCAATGCCGATAATGTAACAAGTGATGATTTCACTATTTTCTTAAATTGATTGGCTGATATTGACTAGGCCACCCCGACGACTTTACTTTACTTACTTATTATGGAAATATTAATGACCTACTTGATAACCACATTTAGGTGTCCCATCGTGGTGTAATGGTTAGAAAGCTAGTCTCACAGATACATTAGTACTGAAAAGCGAGTTTGATCGTCACTGGATGACCCATACTTGTGACCTTGTGTCACATCCTAGCTGTGGTAAACGGATTTGGTAAATACTTACTTGATAACCGAATTAAGATTATGCTCCTGAAAATATTTGTAGTGCTTCTGAGCCAATTCTATGTACCGTATATTAACTGAGAATAATTAAAATATATTAAAATTCTGTCTTGAAAATAATTATAAAAAAGGCTATTAAAAAAACATGAATCATAAAATTGTAGCTCAGAGGTAGACTAATGAATTAGAATTTCAACAGAAGGGTTTGTAGAATCATCTAATATTTGGTAGAAACATTAGCAAACATCTATTATATAATTTTGTAACCTGAAAATATTCCTATTTTATTCAATGATATGTCAAAGATTAATTAAAAACTTTAAAAAAAATATATTTGGAATTTTCATTTGCTTTGCTGTTACAATCTTTTATCAAGATTTTTTTACCCAGTTTTTTTTTTTTTTTAGCCGAGGTAAATGATTTTTACCTAGTTTGAATTAAAAAAGAATTACCTGAGGTAAATGAAGGTTTACTTAGTTTTTTTACCTGAGATAAATAAAAGGTTTTACCTATTTTTAAATTTTTTTTTACCTGAGGTAAATGAAAGGTTTTACCTATTTTTTAATTTTTTTTTTTACCTGAGGTAAATGAAAGGTTTTACCTATTTTTTATTTTTTTTTTTTACCTGAGGTAAATGAAAGGTTTTTACCTATTTTTTTTTTACCTGAGGTAAATGAAAGGTTTTTACCTATTTTTTTTTTTTTTTACCTGCAGTAAATGAAAGGTTTTACCTATTTTTTCTTTACCTGAGGCAAATGAAAGGTTTTTACCTATTTTTTTTTCTTTACCTAAGCTAATTGAAAAGTTTTACCTAGTTTTTTTTACCTGAGCTAAATGAAAAGTCTTTACAAAGTTATTTTTTTTTCTTGTGGTAAATAAGTTTTTACTATTTTTCTATTTTTTTACCTGAGGTATATGAAGGATTTTACCAAGTTTCTTTACCTGAGGTAAATGAAGGTTTTTCTGTGGAAGTTATAAAACATATTAGATTGAGAGTTTTTCTAAGAACATAAGCAATGCTCATTAGCACAATCTTTTTTTAATTTTTTTTTATTTCAGATAAAGATAAATTTTCTGGGATTTGCTTAATCTGTATACCAGTATTCCTCTTAATCATTTTTAACATACATACTATTACTTGAATAAATGTTGTGTTTAATTTTCATGTTCTAAAAAAAATTCTGTTTCCAGATCCTTATATTTTGAAAGTTTATCAAATAATATAATTATTATTACTAGCAACTATATGCACCCTCTGGGTGCAAGTATTTAAGTTTTAATGTAATAAAATATTATATTAAATTAGAAAGGCTAATGAAACTAAATAAGGTTGCAGATTAAATGATTTGAAACAGTGGGGGTATAATAAAAAAAAATAGGACAGCTGAAACTTACTCTTCCATCACTCCCATCTTTTATTGATAAATCTTTCTAATTTAACTATTTAGTTAAAATAGGAAGTAAAGAATAAAATTAGTTATTTTTTCTTGTTAATGGATTTCTTTTAAGATTTATCCCTGAGATTTTTGCTCCTATTTATTCAGATAAAACCAAACAATTAGAAATCAATAATACCAAACACATACTTATTAAAATCAAATTTTTAATATCAATATACAAATTAGCCTTCCCGTTCCTACTGTAAACCGCTATTTTATTGTATATATAAATACAATTGCATGTTATTAGTATGTAGATATGGTCAACAGTATTAATAATGTAAAACAATTCTATTGATAATTGATGTTTAAATAAAAATAAAATCATGGAGAATGTGACGTAAATAACTAAGGGAATTGTGACTTGACTAGTAATATAGTTTCGGTTACAGACAGAAAAACACACAATTTCCATTGTAACAAGATTTTTGTTTTACCTAGTAGTCTTTTTAAAAACTTTATCAATTTAAAAAAAAAAATAAATAAATAAAAAGCACCTATATGATTTTCCCAACCCTATTGCCCTTATGGCAAGCCCCAACCCCTTTTTATCATATGGGTGCTAGAAGGCGGTGGCTGTGGGTCTACATGTCCTGGGAATGACGTTAAACTCTATCTGATGGTGAGGTTCCAGTTCTGGCGGTTTGGGGAATGTGGAGCAACCCTTCATCACCATTGCTCCCTGGTCCACTCTGACCTGGAGTGGTAGTACCTGTTAGGGTCCCATCTATGGGTTAAATAGAAAAAATGTATTTATAAAAAAAATTGTATTATCCATTAAGAATTGATTTATTTCAAAACTTTATCGGCATTAAATGACCCACTGAGGTTGATATGCCGTAAAACAAAACAAACTAAAAAAAAAAAAATTAATATAAATTCTCAATCTTTGCTGTATCTCCAGAAAGAGGACAGTTTTTAGTTCTTATTTCCACTCTTCTTTGTCTTATTATCTCTATTGGTTTATGTACGCACAAGAAAACATTAGTTAGTACCGACCATTCTATTGACTCTTGGTGTTTTTAATGCCTACTTTTCCTGCCTTGTGCAGTGCCAGAAGAAGCCTTATCCTATTAAGCATTCTACCCTTATTCTGTGGGTGTATATAAATAGCTACCAATTTTCTTGGAATTTTGGTCATAGGAAACTCTGTTTGTCTCTTGTTTGGAATGATGCCACCATGAACTGCAAAGGCTGCTGCTGATGATGATGGTGATGTGGTTGGTGTTATCACCTGCAATACCATTTCTCTCCACTGCCAACTGCCTCCTTTCTCTCTTCGGTGCTTATTATTATTTTATACCAACATTTGATTATTTTCCCTTGTCGCTTTTCTTTTCTTTCTTTTCTTTCAACATCTTTCCCTCTGAGTTTATAAATGTATACTTCACTACCTTACACTCATAAGTGTGTGTGTGGGGGGATCCATGTGGTGTAGTGGCTAATGTGCTGGACTGTGACATCGTAGTAAATGAGTTCAAACTCTAGTTACACTATTATGTTCACTTTTGGACTGATACCCTTAGGAAAGGTATGCACCCCCCCACCGCCCCCAGTTATAGGTTAAATAGTTCTACTAATGTTTTCCGACAAGGATGGCTTTGGTATTAAATTATATATATATATATATATATATACACACATAAAGGGATCTGTAAAGCTGATTCAAGAAAGGAAACTCAATACTTGTTTTTTCACTTGGTGCTAACACCCTTGGAAAAGGCATGAATCCATCTGTTTTCCCCCAGCTATGGGTAAATAGTAAGGCAGACTGGGTTCTTTACCCCATTTAAAACTTGATTGTCACTACTTACAAATGGCAAAGGTGTTGGGTGTATATATATATATATATATATATATTATGCATTATTTGTTGAACTTGACAGTGATTTCTTGTCTGACAAGTTTCTTTTCTATCCTTTCCAATTGTCTGGCCATCTTTTTTATATCAGGGTGGAATCAGTGAATGAATCCACCAAAGGTTCTTACACTAGTACTTTCTGCACTACTTAGTGCCATCATCAGGTGTGAAGTAGTGAGACAGCCAGACAATTGGAAAGGATAGAAAAGAAACTCATCAGACAAGAAATATCTGTCGAGTTCAATAAAACATGCATAAAAGAAAAAATGCTGCCAAAATATACTTATATATATGTGTGCGTGTGTTTATATGGATTTATACATTAAATAACCAGAGAACGTGTTGGGTTCTCATTGTAACAGCAGTATATGATATTGATGTTTCTATTTAGGAAGGGTTACTGGATTCTAATTAGCATTTCAAAATTGTTATTTATAACAAGAATTTGGGTGATTAAAATATGATATCAAGCATGAACACAGGCGGCAACAAATCTATCATCCAGTTGGCATGAGGCAAGTTTGAACTAATTGTCTCTAAAAAAAAACTTGGACATAATTTCACTTCTGAACTGTGACCCTAACACTGGTGTCAAGGAGAGTGCTGTGAGGGCAGATACGAGACACCTTTTGTATTTGTCAGAAACAAATATTGGATTTACTTTCCTGGACGGGCTTTACAAAGAGAAGAAATTGGTATCCCAGAATTTGGAGAAGCTGGAAGAGAAGGAAGGCCTTGAAATGATTCGATGGAAATAAATTTATGTTTCAAGGAAAACACCTGAGTGACTTTATCATCCTGTGTAAAAAGATATTCTCTGGTTTGTTCAGGGTCAACTGAAACGAGATCATGAGCAAAGTCAGCCAGCCAAAATATCACATTTTAATTTTATACCTATAGTTTGAACTAACCTACCATACACCCACTCATATATCTATAGATATGCAGAAAGATATAAAGTTATATATTCATGCTTATGTGTTCATCTCAGATACAATACACATACATATATATGTTGGTTGGTAAGTGTTGGGGTGTATCCAAAGTATTTTTATTTTTAATCATCTGAGAGTTCATGAAAAACATCTCAACAGCTCCAGTATGTTTGTTTTTTTTTAAGTTTGTATATTGGTATACATATAGTATCTTTTGATGATCCTAGGTCATTTCTATCCTCTTGGAGGGGCTTAGAATATGCTGAATGTATTTTCTGCAGATGGGTATTCCCCCCCCCCCAAAAAAAAAAGAAAAGAAAAGAAAAAAGAAATGTCTCCTGGGTATAACATTAAACTGTTCCTATTGTGAAGTATAGAGTACCTCTTCAAAAAAAAAAAAAAAAAAAAAAAAATTGAAAAATAGATCACTACTTAGGACAGAGACTATTCTAGTAGTGACCACCCCAAGCAGATTTAAGAGGTTTGAATTCAGAGTTTTCCTTCTCCTAGACTGGTTGCCTAACCAAGGTTAAAAAGCCCAGTCTGCCCTCCATAGCTGGAAGGAGAGTAGTTGGATTCATACCTTTCCCAAGGGTATTAGCGCTGTGTGAACTGTAGCTTCATCCAGGATTTGAACTCTGGTTGACGAGTCCATTTCCTACGACTCTAACCTTTACACCACGTGTCTTATATACTCTCTTTCCTTACTTTCTTACTTCTATTCTTTCTAGCGTCTGGACTTCGTCTTGGGGACTTCGTGTCTGGTCTTCCATTGGGGATTTCTCTTTATCAGAAGCCCTGTGTCATTGGTAGTTTTTAGATAATAACACAAGACTTCGATTTAACTTAGATCATATTTTATTCTAAAATCCCCCACCAGACTACCTGCGCAGATTGAGTCGGCACCATGCATAACACGACTTACCACCATCGTGGCTTTGGCTGATCTGACTAAAATCTATTTCTAATCTAAACTGGAAGAGGGTCTTCTCCACCGATTCTCACGGTATCCACCGGAAGGATCAGGATGAGGTCAAGCCTTATCATTCAATCCTTCAAGGCCGCCGTCTGAACTTATAACAGCCATTTTGGTTTCTACACTACTGTACATAAGTATTAAGAATCTAATAATTATGTAACACACACACCTCCAATTACCATTACTCTCAGGTACAGTGTGGTAGTTCTTGTTATGGTCCCATCTATGGGTCAAATAGATTTGTTTAAAAATTATTTCTATCAGAGAGGAATACTTGACATTATATAGCCATATGCAAAAAACCCAAAAAACTCTTAAACTACACAACAAAATGTAAATATAGATATACAATGTACGCAATTCCCCAACCTTTAAGCATAAAATAACCCCTATGTCTTGACATGCCATTAAAATCAATCAGTCAAATCTAGCCAAAATGACTAATAGATAGAAATAAATTAATACCAGGTCTGTCAAGAAAGTATGCAGCCATTTAATATTAGCAACCCCTGAAAAGACAAACAAACAAACAAACAAAGCCCCCCATAAAAACAAATCCTACATAGGGTAATGTTACCTTCATCCTCTTTATATTATAGTATTCCATTTGGAACATCACACAGTTACCTCATCATCGCTTTCACTGATGGGATCACCATCAGTTGCTTCAGTGCATTCTCTTTAATCTTGTCCACAGCATTTTGATGGCAATTTTAGCTTGAAATTTCGGGGAAGAAAAAAGTAAAACACTTGGACGTATGGATACAATTTTACTGCGTCCTTTTAGATTTTTATGCGTCAGTGACACAGGACGTGTACCTATCAGCATCTGTGGATGGTTATGCTAATGTGATCAGAAATGGGTTAGTTTCAAATTCTGAAATGAAAAAAAGCATTTAATAGACAATTTGTTTGGTTAGTTGATTTTATGGCATACCAATTCTTGTTTATGCAGAGATCACTCTTTTATTTATTTATTTATTTATTTTTAATTATTTGCTTTGAAGTAATAATTCCTTTTTAATAATAATCATTTGTTTGTGTATACTTATATAGTTTCAAGTACCTATCAAATACTTCAGACTAATATAACCATGCACAAACAAATGCATTATCAAAAAGAACATACAATTTTACATAAGAATGCAAAGTTTTATCAAAATTGCTCCTCCGCCCTGTCAGCTGGGGCATTAGAATGCACCGACTGCACCTCTGCAGGGGGGTAAGACTTCCCCAATGGGGCCACCTGTTGGCCGTGTGTGGCGACCCATGATGCTTAAGGATAGAACTGAGGTGGTTGAGCAGCCCATGACATGCAATATTCCACTTTGGCCTGTTCTTGGGCTAGAAAGGCTGTCGGAGAGACCCCCTCCAATCAATCGGCTTGTCATGCCAAGCCCTAGCACCTATATGATTGCCCCAACCCTATTGTCCTTATGGCAAGCCCCAACCATTTTATCATATGGGTGCTAGAAGGCGGTGGCTGAGGGTCTACAGAAGGAAAGACTGAGAGAGAGAGGACACTGTCAAATTACTGTAGCTTTTAACATAGTACCAACTATCTCGCTGTCCCAAACTAAGGACCAGCAGCCCCCGTCCGAACATTACGCCGCTGAAAGGCAAAAGAGGGCGATCTTGTTCTTTCTCGTTCCTCGTCACCATGTGACATCCGCTTCTGGTCAACTTTCAATTCCTCTTCCGGCGTCATTCTTCGGTCAAATAACTGGCAACCTGTTGTGTGTCCACTCCTCCTTTTTTAACCTTTACTTTCTCTCATTTCTTCTTCCTCTCTTTCTATAGCAATCCTCTCAGCTTTATTTCCACTATCAAACTCCAGTGGACCTTAATAATCACGTTACAGATGCAACTTAGTGCCATATCCAGGACACACCTTCTTTTTTTTTTTTTTTTAATTTTTTTTAAGTTAGGGGGTATTTTACTCCTCCACAGGGGATGCAGTCAGTGTATTCTAGATCCCCATCAAGGAGTATTTTAATAATAAATTCCAAACCTTGATAATGAGAACCTTGTTCACTGTTAAAAACAATTTCCAACTGATATTTCTTTAATATGCTTTATAACATTAAATTTCAAAACAAATAATGTATTTTAGAAAATCAAATAGTAGCTAAAATTATTTCACATTATTTGTCTACTTACTGTTTTAACTTCATATGTATTTACCCAACCCCTCTGCACAATCAAAATGTGACACAAGGTTTTGAATTCAGTTTTCCTTCTAGACTGGTTGCATACCAAGAGCCCAATCTGCCCCACTATTTACCCAAGCTGGAGGAAGAATCATTGGATTCATGCCTTTCCTAAGGGCATTAATGGTATGTGAAATGCAAACAGCCCTGCCCAGGATTTGAATTTGAGCTTCATCATACATGTACTCACTAAGCTTATGATACTGTCCACATGTTTAAGTAGACTTGAGCCACTTTAGTTTGATTTGAGATCAGGATGTAAAATAAATGTAAGCTTTACATATTGATTGCTTTATTAGTTTTACTATAATTCACTAAATCCTGGATAAGGCTGTTTACATTTCCCATACCACTAATACCCTTGGAAAGTTATGCATCTAGTGATTCTCCCTCCAGGTATGGGTAAATAGTAGAGCAGACTGGGCTCTTTAACCTTGGTATGACAACTGATCAAGAAGGAAAGCTCTGAATTCAAAGCTGTTAAACTTTGCTTAAAAATTGACCTTATGTTACATCCTGCTTGTGTGGAGGCGTTAGGTAAATACATACTATAATTCACCAACTATTTTTTTTCTGTTCATCTTCTATTGCATAAAACAAGGGACAACTAGAACTATGCCCACCAAACCCTGTTTGATTACCAATGCAACACCAGAATATATTTTTAGCATATTATTTATTGAAAATAAAAAAAAGTTTAAGATTTTAGCAGGGAGTTCAATTTACAATATAAGTATAATGTTAAACTGGACCCTTACTTTGTGTCCATGTTTACTAAAGTGAATATTTGTGTGTGTGTGTGTTTTTATCATATATAATAGATATCTAGCAAAAAAATTTCCTGGCCAGAAATCAAAGTTGTGACCTTTATTCCCTAACATTTTTCTGGTCAGTGAAAAATCAAGACTTAAAAAAAATCATATTGTGTGGCATAAGTAAATTTTTTTTTATACTAAAACATGCCTTTCTGTACATATCACACATTCTTCAGTACATTTAACATGGTTTGCACTTCCCAACCATCAAAAATTTGCTGACAGACCTCTGTTCAATCTTGGAGCATTCTGTTTGCTTTTGCCACCATTTTGAATAGCTTAAAAAAAAAAAAAAAAATTTTGTGAGATTAAAATGATTTTTGATATAAACCAATCCCAAAAAATGCAGGATTTACATTTATAGAAAAAAAAATATTTAGGATAGAGGGATTATTTCACTTTAAAAAAAAATTCTCAATTTTTCTACTAGCTCATCCAAAAATAATAGCTGTCCTGTAGCGCCTTCTCAGCCTTTTGGCTTGGGAGGCGCATAAAATAATTAACAGCTTTATTCCAGAGGGCCTTGTCCCCTGACAGCACCTGGCCCCTTGCCTAAAATTCTCTCCTCACTGGGAGTCAGATAAAAGCTTCAACCCAAACCTTCAAAATTATAAACAAGTCACCTGTGTAGACAGATCTTTAACTGAACTGTTGGGCCCTCAAATATGGTCTTTGTCCTCAAAGCAGAATCTTCGGTATAGACACCTTTTTGAAAATTTGATATTTTTAGTTGAGTTAGTATTTAGCCAACCCATTTGCCACAATTAGGATATGTGACACACTAGGTCACAAGTATGGGCATTCAGTGAGGATCAAACTCTCTATTCATTAGTAATGGGTCTGCGAGACTAGGTTGCTAACCATTACACCATGATGGGACACCCTTGTATTATTATTATTTGAGTATGTAAAATTGGGTTGAAAGCTGCTCTTCATATTTTTCCATTGACAAACAAAAGTTGGATAATATCAAATGGCCATTCAAGATGATGCTTAATAATGCCACAGCAGAGATGCTGATAGGTACGCGTCCTGCATCCCTGATGCATAAAAATCTAAAAGGACGCAGTAAAATCATATCCATGCATCACAGTGTTTTTCTTTTTTTCTTCCCTCACCATTTCAAGGTAACTGTAATACATTTCAATATTTTTTTAGAAATGAATTACACAGTATAGGTTACAAGGTAGGAGTTAGACAGCTTTAGTTGGGATGCATAAATTTTTGCGGGGACTCATTCAAAGCGAATATGTGTGTCCCAGGATGAACTAAATCAAAAAGCTATCAGCATCACTGCACAGTAACTGATAAAAACTTGTAATGATATGGATCTACTAAATTTTGCAGTCCTTCAAAATTTCACCGAATACACTTAATTCAGAATTGAACCCAATACACAGTATATTGAATGAAGGACAGTAGCATTGAAGTATACTCAGTTCACATCTCTTTATTAGACTCAGGAAATGTTTTTCTATATCTACAGTGGTTAAAACCTTGTGGATTGGAAAGAGTAAATGAACTTTGTTTTTCACATATGTGCACCTTATAAGTTGATGTTGGTTTCAGAGTATGACTGATGATACTGGTTTTGATTACAAAGGTCTGCATAACAACTTGTCAGCTTGAACCTGTGCCAGATGGTTAAGAAACCAAACATCTTTACATGCCAGATCACCCTTCCCATTTTTCTTATGGTTCTGGTACATTATGAACCTTTCTAAATTTTTTGTTATAGACAATTGAATGTCTTTGTAGCTTTGACATTGTCAACAGAACATTTTGGCCAATCTGCCTTTCTTAAATAAAACTGTCTGTATAGAAAGAGGCTTTCCTCCAGCTTCCTCTCTTTTTTTCCAATGATCTCTGTGAATTATATAGACTTGATCTCAGGGGAGATAATGCACTCCTTTCTAATTCCAGATATGATCTCCAATATCAGATTTTCCCACCTCTCGATTTTGCTATGACTTTCTTATATTCATTTAGCCTGACTTGGCTCTGGGGATTCTGACCTTTCCTTTTGTATCCTTTTCTACATATGCTTGGGGTATCATGCAGCCTTTCATCAGGTACTCCACTTTGATCCTTACTTGGGCTAGACGAGCGGTTGAGAGGCACCCTCCGATCAATCGGCTGGTCACGTCAAACCCTAGCACCTATATGATTGCCCCAACCCTATTGCCCTTATGGCAAGCCCCAACCCTTTTTATCATGCGTGTTAGAAGGTGGTGGCTGAGGGTCTTCATGTTCTGAGAATAACGTTAAACTCAAACTGATGGTGAGGTTCCAATTCTAGAGGCTTGTGGAATGTGGAGCACCCCTTTATCACCATTGCTCCCTGGTCCACTCTGACCTGGAGTTATAGTACCTGTTAGGGACACATCTATGGGTTAAATAGAAAAAATATGAGTTTATAAAAGAATTGAGAATCCATTAAGGATGAATTTATTTCAAAACTTATCGGCATTAAATGACCCACTGAGGTTGATATGCTGTAAACAAAACAAAACAAACCAAACCAGATAATGATCTCCCATATCAGATTTTCCCACCTCTCAATTTTGCTATGGCTTTCTTATATTATTTAGCCTGACTTGTCTCTGGGGATTCTGACCTTTCCCTCTGTTTTTTTTTTTCTACATATGCTTGGGATATTATGCAGCCTTTTACCAGGTTCCTTGTAGGGAGACAATTTTCCAGATATCAGGCTGGAGTTAAAGAGTGGCGTTTATTGCTCAGCCATATCTTTGTCTTCAAGCTGGACACAATGAATCTGACCCTGGAGATCCTGATCCTAGGTCAATATATCTACATTACACCAATGGAGACGGTTAGAGTAGTCTCATTGTAGGGATCAGGCAATTTTTTATCCTTGTTCATATGTATGTATTTACCCAACCTTTCTGTTGTGAGCAGGATGTGACACAGTCAATTTTAAGTGGAGTACTGCTGGTTTGAATTCAGTTTTCCTTCTCCTAGACTGGTTGACTAACCAAGGCTAAAGAACCCAGATGGATTCATGCACTTCTTCTTGAGTGCATTAGTGTGAAGTGAAATGCAAACAGTCCTGTCCAGGATTTGAACAGGTCGCTGATTCTATTACATACATTGATAACCGTTATAAGCACCTCTTCCTTGCTCATCTGTATGTACATGACCCTCCATGTTAAATTATGTATCATATTTACCATTCTTTCTGCATGAGTAGGATGTGACACAAGGTCAATTTCTTAAGCAGAGTTTAACAGGTTGGAATTGAGTTTTTCTTCTCCTAGATTGGTTACCTAACCAGTCTGCTATACTATTTACTCATAGCTGGAGGGAAAACAGCTGGATACATACCTTTCCCAAGGGTATTAGCACTATGCAAAATGCAAACACTGTGTGTCATGTAGTAGAGAGAGATAGTAAAATATCAACTCTTGTAAGGAGATTGAAAAGAGCAGTTTGAACACTATTGAACACTACTCTGATATTGTCCCCTAATGGGGCCACCTGTTGGCCGTGGGTGGTGACTAAAGGATAGAACCCAGGTGGTTGAGCAGTCCATGACATCCAACACTCCACTTTGGTCCTTACTTGGACTAGATAGGCGGTCGGAGAGGCCCCCTCCGATCATTAGGCTGGTCACATCATTGCCCCAATCCTTATTGCCCTTATGGCAAGCCCCAACCCTTTTTATCATATGGGTGCTAGAAGGTGGTGGCTGAGGGTCACCGTGTCATGGGAATGACGTTAAACTCTATCTGATGGTGAGGTTCCAGTTCTGGAGGTCTGGGAAATGTGGAGCACCCCTTTATTCGCATTGCTCCTTGGTCCACTCTGACCCGGAGTGGTAGTACCTGTTAGGGTCCCATCTATGGGTTAAATAGAAAAACATGAGTTTATAAACAAAACTGATTATCCATTAAGAATGAATTTATTTCAAAACTTTTTTGGCATTAAATGACCAATGAGGTTGATATGCCGTAAAAAAAACCAAACCAAACTCCGATATTGTAATATCAGTAAACCCTCTGGATCTGTTCTGCCACACTTTGTACAGAAAGAATGTTCATTTTAATTACATGTTATGCAATGTTTAAAAATTATGGGATAAAAAATATGTTGGGTCATGCAGGTTGGGGCAAGGATGTAAGTGTGGGTTTTAGATGGAGTATGGATATTTGCTGCTTATAGTGTAGGATTGGAAGGTGTGGTTGTTGTGTAAGGTGGTTAGGTTAAAAAAAAAATCTCCAGGGGAGGTAAGTGGTCTGTAAGTTGGAATTGAAAGGTGGGTTGATTCGTAAACAAGTAGTAGTCATCATAGGAAGGTGAGGATCCTGAAGATTGGGGAATTAGCCGTGTGCCTGGGGTGGAGGATGGTTAGCGTGTGGGTTACAAATAGATGGTATAATTAGAATTGGTGAATGAGTGGTCACATAGTGAGTGGTGGGATGGTAAAGTCCTGAGTTATGGTAATAGTAATCATAGTGATGGATGTTGTTGTTGTTGTTGTTTGGTGGTGAGGTGGAGGGGTGATTGTTATTGGTGAACAAGTGGGAAGGGAAGTGGGAACATGTTTGTGAATGATTTGTGGGGATCTTGAGTAGGTTGTTGTTAGTTGATGGGTGATGGCTGGCAGGGTGAGGAGTTGTAGGCCTTTTTTGTGAATGACTTTTCAGGGATGGTAAAAGATTACTGAATGATAGACTGAGGAATTAAGTTGAAAGATGTTTATTCAGTTAGGAATGGTTTTAAGTACCAGTTATTTTATTACATATATATATATATATATATATATATATATAATGTATACTAGAGAAAACGTGACCCATTGGGTCACCCCTTCAGCTCTGGGTAAATAATTGAGATTAGGGAAAAGGGAGTTAGCAAAGCGATTAAAAAAAATAAATAAATAAATAAATAAATAAAAATACAGCCGGACAAAAACCATAAAATCATTTTGTAAGCTAAGAAAGTAAATGTTTGCTGTTTGTGAAATTTAACATAGAAATACATTTCAAATTCTACCAGCACTCTCTCTCTCTCTCTCTCTAAGCTCCAGAGAGACTAACATTATATAATGAGGAGGTAGTCAAGAGATACATAGAGGGGAAGAAAGAGATAGACACAGAGTAAAGTAAGAGATTGGTTGGTTTTTGACTTAATTGCAAATTACGACTAATTAGAACCAATTAAAACAGAATTTTTTTCAAACATAATTCAATCCTAAAAGTAAGAATAATTTAGTATAATTTTCATGTCATTAAACTAAACAGTAAAAAAGCCTTTAGGAAGCAAAAGTTGATTAACTCAGATTTAGTATAATATATATATATAAATGGTGTGAATTCTTAAGAAGCAATGTACACATTGCTTACTTAATACAAATTATTCCATACAAAATTTGAAATATCTTTATTTACTAAATTTGATGTATCATTTATTTCAGTTGTATCATACAGAACTTTAGAGAGACTCTGTGCAAGCCACCCTGTCGGCTGGGGTGTTAGAATACACCGACTACACCTCTGCAGGAGGGTAAGACTCTCCCAATGGGGCCACGGTTAGCAACCTGTGATGCTTAAGGATTGAACCCAGGTGGCTGAGCAGTCCATGACCTGCAACACTCCACTTAGGCCCTTACTTAGGCTAGACAGGTGGTCGGAGAAGCCCCCTTCGATCAGTTGGCTGGTCACGCCAAGCCCTAGCACCAACATGATTGCCCCAACCCTATTGCCCTTATAGCAAGTCCCAACCCTTTTTATCATATGCGTGCTAGAAGGTGATGGCTAAGGGTTCTGGATATGACATTAACCTCTATCTGATGGTGAGGTTCCATTTTTGGAGTTCTGGGGAATGTGGAGCACCCCATCATCACCATTGCTCCCTGGTCCATGAAATGAAAATGGCCAACCAAAACATATGGCTTCCTCAAAGTGAAAGAAACAAGGGGAGGTTATTCTCATTTATGTAGCTAATGTTCAGATTACCAAAATTGATATACATATTCTCAGATCCTGAATATTTGTTAAGTCATAGAAGGGGTTTGAGCAAAAACTCTTGAGACAACAGTATTGTTTGTAGATTTCTCTGAGACATTTGACTCGATACACAGAGGAAACAAACAGGGAGCAAATACTACAGGCATGTGATTTCCCCAAAGAAGCTGACCAAAAAATAGGGGAGGAGAAGATGCTTGTCTTCGCTATCTTACCATTAACTTAACTTCACTGACCAATCATACTTTTAAAAAATTCCTTTTATCATAATCTCTTTATTGTACAATCACCCAAACACGTCAATCATTCTATGAAATTCCTCACTAGTCCCATATATACATATATTGTTAGGGTTGGGTATGATGATTGAAATTTTATTTCTAAAATGTGTGTGAATGAAAATTATTTACAATAAAATAATTTTTTTTTTTTTAATTGTTACTATGGAACCGCCCCACAATATGACAGAAAAAACTAATTAACTAGTAAAAATAATGATGTGAGAAAAAATGAAAAAACAACAACAAAAATATGAAACTTGGCCTTTTTTTCATTTAATGGAGAAGGACAGGCCATGGTCAATTCAAACTGAAGTTGAGGAATTTAAAAAAAAACAAAAACAAAAAAAACAATACACTCATACTCTAGTTAAGTTGAAGTGTTTTTTTTGTTTTTTTTAGTTATACCTATGAACATTAATGGGTATGTCCCAATCCTCATAAATATGGGAGTATTATCCTGACTGAGTAGTCTTATACCACAAGCAGTGGCAAATATTGTATTTTTTTAATGTTATAAAGATTGCATTTCCTTTCCAACTTCCGTTTGGTTATTTCTCATTTAGTAACCTTTGTTAGGTTACAGCAGTTTCAGAATGAAAGACAAATTCCTTTACTTGTTCTGGGTTGGCTTGTCTTTTTGGAAGTTCAATATCCTTTTCAGGATCCAAACAGAATTGCAGATCAGCTCTTTTTCTCTCTACACAATCACATAACTTTCATTCATCTTTCCATCATGAAAAGTTTTTTGCTGACCCAGAAGGCATTATAGATCACTACCCTGGTGAAAGATTACATATTATTGAGGCATAGGTGGTGACTTTGATTCTTCATTAGACTGAGCTCCTCAGTTAGATTGTCTTGCACAGCTACTCAATTTAACACTTGATATAATGTCTTACTTGGAAGTGCACGGTGTAATGTTTAAAGTCATGGGAAATGAACTCATTGCTCCGAGCTCAAATCCTGTACATGGTAATTGCATTTCACTTTGTGCAAATACCTTTGGGAGAGGTATGAATCCTACTCTCCTTCCAGCTATGGGTAAATAGGAGGGCAGACTGGGCTCTTTAACCTTGGTTAGGCAACCAGTCTAGGTGAAAGAAAACTCTGAATTCAAACCTGTTAAACTTTGCTTAATAAATAGACCTTGTGTCACATCCTGCTTGTGTGGAGGGGGTTGGTATATATATATATATATATATATATATATATATATATATATATATATATATATATATATTAAGAAATTTGAAAAAACAAGTGTTCCGAAAATAGGATGAATTTATTTATCGATGTTTAAACATTTCGGTTTCTTTAAACCTTCATCAGGATGTATCTTGGGGTGAAGAAATTGATGGATGTTTTATAGATGACAGATGAAAATCTTTATAAATTTTCCATATTTACTCCCATATATATATATATATATATATATATATATATATATAATGCCTTACTTGACAACATTCGGTTGTCCAAGAGGCCTATTGTAACCCTAAAAGGTTTGAAAGCTTTTCAACATTTGTAATAGAAGGAGCAGTTGTTTTGGGGTAAATGGCAGGTCTCCATTATCTGAGTGCACACTTCTCTGCAAACTGGAATGGCCTTCTTAGCATCTTATTTCCAGAATTAGTTATTCTCATCATATTCACTGTGTACACATTTGACTGAAGAAGCTTATACGTAATGTGTGACAATATGTCTTGATATTTGGTATTTCCAGGTCACTTTTGGATGGATGAAGATAATATTGAATGCTCATTTTAAAATTTGTCAATCGGATCAAGTCTTTTGACAAATTCACCAAAGTATTGGTATCTTGAACTGCCATTAAAGCAGGCTGAAAAGATATTGAAATCTCTTGACAGAATAACTTTACAGTCACTGGAAATTATTGAAGTCAGTCAGTCTACTATTGGTTTGAACAACAGCAACTAGCCAAGCACAACTGAACCAGTGTCTAGACAACTGGTACTTATAGGAATTCAGAATAGTCCACTCATGCATTTGGGTGATTCCATTCATTGAGTCCTGATTGGCTGCTTGGTTTGTATGATGTTCTGAGGCTTCATAAATAACCTGCCATTTTGCAGTAGTCTTAGCAGCAAACCAGATTCGTATTGGGTTACGACTGCTTGCTGCCTTGTCTTACCAATTCGACGGTAATTGGAACTAGCATGACCATTCTACAGAAATAAAGTGGGTGTAGACAGTATATATTCACACCAAGACTCTGAAGGTTGTGAAAAGGCCTTGCCTTTTTAGACGGTTTACCCTATTGGCATGGCTTAGAATATGCTAACTATATCCCCTGCTGAGAGGTTAGACCCCCTAGAGAGGTGTTCTGGATAGGTATTTACCCAACCTGTTCACAACAGGTAGGGTGTGAAACAAAGTTGCAAGGATGGGACATCCAGTGAGAATCAAAATTGCTATTTAATTGTAATGGATCTGCGAAACTGGCTTGCTAACCATTACACCACAATGGTTTGTCCTGGATATGACACTAAACTGCATTTGGTGTCGAGGCTCTAATTCTGGAGCTCAGGGGAGCGTGGAGTTCCCTTTGTTGCCATTACTCCCAGGTCCACTCTGACCTGGAGTGGTAGTACCTGTTAGTCTCATCTATGGATCTGTTTGAAAATTATTTGTGTTAAATAAGAATACTTGATATCATACAACTGTGTACAAAACATTCTCAAGAAACGACACAAAAAATGTAAATATAAATGTATAATGTATCAGTGATGCTGATAGCTTTTTGGTTTAGTGCATCCTGGGATGCACATATTTGCTTTGAATGAGTCCCCGGAGAAAATTTATGAGTCCCAACTAAAGCCATCTAACTCCTACTTAGTTTACCTATCCTGTGTAATTTGTTTCTAAGAAACTATTGAAATGTATTTACAGTTATCTTGAAATGGTGAGGGAAGAAAAAAGAAAAACACTGGGATGCATAGATATGATTTGACTGTGTCCTTTTAGATTTTTGTGCATCTATCAGCATCTCTGATGTATGCAATTTCCTAACATCTAGGCATGAAATAACCCCGATGGGTTGACATGATGTTAAAATCAATCATTCATTTTTAGATTCTGATCTAAAGCTTCAGGCATTCAAACATGCTAATCTGAAAGCCAATCATGGTTCTTCCAGCTACCTTATTCCTGTTGAGGTGTGTATATATATATATATATATATATACATATACACACACACATTGATGCTATACATGTTGCCAACATTCTCATTATGTTTGTAGATATGTATGTAACCATAACCCAGTAAAAATAGTGATAGTAAGATTTTTATGAGGTCAATGAACTTAATATGCTCTTACAGAGAATAAAGCAATTTCCAGTCAAGTTTGCAACTGAGCAATAATTTTGTGGGGGTCTGCATTCACATTGAATATCATTTATTAATCAGCTAAATTCTTGGTATAATGGAAATTACTATGAAATGTTAATTAGGCTTCTCCACTCCTTCCTAAATAGATGGATCAGTATCATCGTGGATATCATAGGAACCCATAGGTTCATGAGTCATTTAGTTATATATACATCTTGCTTCTTAGGAATACATGTCTAGGATAAAAACTGGTCCAGGTAATTAAAGATTGCTGAATGTTGCATATTGAAATAGGAATAGGCATGTTATCTATCTATATATCTATCTATTGTGTGTATATGTTTTTATAAGTATAAGTACAGGCACACAAATTGTGTATAAGTGTGCCTGTAGATGGAAATACATATATACTAAAGATACATAAATCATGATTATTAATAATCACTTTTGTGAGTGGATTTATCTGATAAGGATCAGCTCCTGCCTGTGATCATGGTGTACTTTTGGGGGCCTGTTCTTGTGCTGCCAGATACTAGCAAGGATCTGGTTTTTCTAAGCTATAAATATCTCTGTTCTGAAAACCGAGAAATCTTTTTGGGGAGGGCATCTGTACTTTTTCCCTGCTTTGCACTATCTTTGAAGTAGACTTAAATTTCATAATTTTTTTCAACATGAGGAGATTAAACAATATATGAGGTGTGTTCAAAAACTATCCACACTGAAGCTGAATTTTTGGGTCTTAGGTATGACACTAAACTACAGTGTGGCCTGAAAGTGTTGGGTGCTCTTCCAATATGTGATCTACCGAATGGTTTCTAATCCAATATGTGATCTACCGAATGGTTTCTAATCCAATATGTGATCTACCGAATGGTTTCTAATCCAATATGTGATCTACCGAATGGTTTCTAATCCAATACGTGATCTACCGAATGGTTTCTAATCCAATACGTGATCTACCCATTAACTATCCCTAAACCCTAACTTCTTTTTCCTAGTAGATCACATGCCCCATTGGTAGATCACATATTGGAAGAGCAGCAAGTGTTGTCACCCTACTTATTCTTTTTAAAGGTAAGATAATTACATAATACAACCTGAAGTTCTAGAAAATAATTTGATTTTTAAAATTTTTTTTTTTTAGGTAAATGATTACATTATTTTTTGTTTTAATAATATATGTATGGGTGACAGGACTTTCGGTCCACCCTGTACATCTGGTGGTGAGGCTCTAGTTCTGGAACTCTGAAGTCACCCCTTCATTATTATTACTTGCAGGTTTGCTCTGACCTTGAAGTGGTAGTACCTGTTAGATTTTTTGAGATAATAAATGGGGCAGATAAATTTGTTTGAAATAATGTAATTATAATGTTACTCATTGGTCAAATCACATTCTGACCACAATATATAAGGACGAAACCTGAAGTCATTTAGAATTAGTTGGTTGTAATGCAGGAAGTGGATGCACAGCTTAGATATTATCAATCTTGGCCGGGTCAGCAAGAGGGTATGATGTTGAAAAGACCCAAAAACCCCAATGAACCAAAGACATCACTGATGATGTATGCAAACACATCCTAGAGATGTATTTTGCAAATATATATATATAATATATATATATATATATATATATATATAAGGTGCGTTGGTGGTGCGGGGTGTAATGGTTAGTCGTAGGAAATGGACTTGTTGACCCGAGTTCAAATCCTGAATGGAACTACAGTTCACATAGTTCCAATACCTTTGGGAAAGGTATGAATCCAACTACTCTCCCTCCAGCTATGGGTAAAATAGTAGGGTAGACTGGGCTCTTTAACCTTGGTTAGGCAACCAGTCTAGGAGAAGGAAAACTCTGAATTAAAACCTGTTAAACTCCGCTATTAGAATAGGCTCAGTCCTAATTGGTAATCTATTTCACAAATTTTTTTTTTTCAAACCGCAGTATTTATGTACAAACCATGTAATATACATTGACCAATGGGCAGGAATAAATAATCTCTGAAAGTTTCAATCTTTAGTTGATTGCAACACATTGCTTTAAGTAGACATGTTTTTTTCTGGCATTTTATAAATATCAGTTAAAAATCTGAATGATTTTGTTGGTCCTACCATTAATAAAGTCAGAAAACATCATTGCATTTTATATCTTAGCTACTGCCCTGTTGACTGTATCTCCAGTAAAGGTATAAGACGCTCCCAAAAAGGGGTATCTGATGGTGAGAGTCCAGTTCTGGGGAGTGTGAAGTACTTCAGTATTTAATATCATTTATTTATTAGTACTTAGCTCAGTTGGTAGAGCAACCCGCCTAGGAATCACAAGGTTCTGGATTTGATACCAGTCCCCGCTGACTCAGCGCATGAGTAGCACAGCTTGGGTAATCTGATCTGTGCAGCAAGGTGGGGAGCTTATGGTAAGTGTAGCACTCTACCTCATCCCCCCCCCAAAAAAAAAGAAGAACCCCAATCTCTCTGGTCTAGCACTAGTGAAAAGAAGGATAGACTCCCTTGCTGTCTGGCTGGGGTTTCCGCCATATCACGTTTGGATTGGGGTTTGTTCTGAGTGGAAGAATGTGCACAGCACGGCTGAGCTAGTTAAGTCATTTTTAGGGTAGAAGCATTCTCTACCCTATGTTTAATAAAACCTTAATTTTCCAACAACCTGGTCTTGCATTATCATTCAGTCTTCCGTATTTTATCTATGTAAAAACATAATAAATGTTTAAGTGGCTTTTGACAGATTTGAATTCAGTTTTCTTTTTCGGATGCTATACATAGGTTAAAGAGCCCAATCTACCCTACTATTTACCCATAGTTGGGGAAGAATAGTTGGATGCCTACATTTCCCTAAGGTAGTATACAACACAAATTTGTTTATCAACTAGGTATTTACCCAGTCCATTTACCACGGGTAGGATATGACAGAAGGTTGCGAGTATGCGGCATCCAGTGAGGATCAAACTCGCTATTCAGTAGTAATGGATATGTGAGACTAGCTTGCTAACAATTACACCATGATGAGACGTCCTACCTTTCCCAATGGTATTAGCACAATGCAAACTACAAACAGCCTGTTCCAGAATTTGAACACCAGTCTGCTGTGGACACCTACACATGGACATACCAGTGTGGGCTGACCAGACAAAAACCTTCATCAGTTAGCTTTCACATAGTGCTAATACCCTAGGGAAAGGTATGAATTCAACTATTCTACTTTCAGCTATGGGAAAATAGTAGGGCAGACTGGGCTCTTAAATTTTGATTAGGCAACCAGTCTAGGAGAAGGAAAAAACTTTGAATTCAAACCTATTAAACTCTGCTTAAGAAATTGACCATGTGTCACATCCTGCTTGTGTGAAGGGGTTGGTAAATATATACAGAGATGCTGATAGGTACACGTCCTTCCTCCTTGACACACAATCATCTAATAGGATGCAGTAAGATAGTATATATGCGTCTCAGTGTTTTTCTTTTTTCTTCCCTCACCATTTCGAGCTAACTGTAAATGCATTTCAATAGTTTCTTAGAAATGAATTACACAGGATAGGTTACAAGGTAGGAGTTAGACGGCTATAGTTGTTTCCCCAGGTCATAATTAAAAACCCTACAATCTATTAAAAAAAAACTTTATTTGGGACCCATAAATTTTCCTGGGGACTCATTCAAAGCAAATATGTGTGTCCCAGGACACATTAAATCAAAAACTCTATCAGCATTACTGTGTATATACACACACATACGCACACACATCAGTCAGCTCTTTGTGGATTTTGGATGTTGTGTAGAAGACCTTCCAGGTGCAATGACCAATAGGGATGGTTGGTGAGAGTGATTGCTATCTGTGCTGACAGCATGACCTGAAATATATGATGATGAAATATATAAATTCATGTCATCAATAAGTTTTTAGTCTCAGCTAAATTTTGACCTGGAATTTTCACTGTATAATGTTTGATCTTTATACACTTACCTTTTATTGTTTGTTTGTTGCCTACTTTTACCCTTTTTTTCGCCCCTGTCTTCTTTTATTTGCATTTTTCTTATTTATTCTCACCTGTCTCCACTCTGTTTCATTTTAACTTTTTATTTCTGTTGTTCTCAGGGCATATCATTAAATTTTCAACTTTCCCAAACTCTTTATATTCATATGATATATGTCATTCTTCCTCATTTTCCCTTCCATTTTTTTCTTCTTCTCTTTTGGTTTTCATTTCATTTTTTTTTCTGTTTTTATCCTTTTTAAGATTTTTCTTTTTGTTTGATTGTTTTGAACTTCTTTTACATTCAGAAGCTGCCCCTGTCTTTATTAATGTTTTTCCCTTCACTTTCTTTCCTGAAACTATTTCTACTTACACTTATGTCTTTTTCTATCTATCTCTGTTTATTGTTTTATTTCTATCTATGTATGCATCATTCTAAGATCTGTTTATTTTATATCTATCTATCTCGGTCTATCTATCTATATATCTATATGTCTATCTATCTATATTTAACATCTATCTATATGTCTATCTATCTATATGTCTATCTATCTATATTTAACATCTATCTATATGTCTATCTATCTATATTTAACATCTATCTATATGTCTATCTATCTATATTTATCTATCTATATGTCTATCTATATCTATACATCTATCTATATGTCTATCTATCTATCTATATTTAACATCTATCTATATGTCTATCTATCTATATATTCTATCTATCTATATCTATATGTCTATCTATATTTATATGTCTATCTATCTGTCTCTATCTATATTTAACATCTATCTGTCTATCTATCTCAGTCTGTTAACATCTATCTGTCTATCTATCTATCTCAGTCTGTTAACATCTATCTGTCTCGGTCTGTTGATATCTATCTCATGACTGTTTATTATTTAGTATGCATGTATCATTCTAATATCTGTTTATTATTATTATTTTTTCTATCTCTTTTATATTTTATTACTCATTCTTCCCTCACTTTTTTTCCTCCATCCAAGCTTCTTGTCATTCTTCCTTTTCACTTCCCACCATTTTTCTTAACCTCTTTTTCATAAACTCTTACCTTCACCTTTTTTTCCCCTTCTCCCTTTCTTTCTACCAATTCCATATAAGCTTGCCTTGCCTCTTCACTTCCCACTCTTTCACCCCACCCCCAATTTCTTTTAGTTGTTGCTAAAATGGCAGTGGCCATATCAACACTGCTGATGACTATTCTCAGAACAGCTGATACTTTTTGTAACCTCTATCCACCCTTCCCATCAAACAGGCTTTCTATTTTCTTCACTTTGCCAGAAAAAGCTATTCAGGGAATAAGTTCTTCACGTCCTCCTTCTACTCCTCTCTCTGTTTTCTTTCCTTTCCTTTTTTTAAAAAACAAAACAACAAACAAACAAAAAAAAAAACAACTTCTATTTCACCTTAATTTTTTACTTTTCTTTTCTTTTACCTTTCTTTCTTTTCCTTTCTTTTTCCCTTTTTCCCTTTCTTTTTCTTTTTTCCCTTTCTTTCTTTTTTCCCTTTTTTCCCTTTCTTTCTTTTTTCCTTTTTTTCCCTTTCTTTCTTTTTTCCCTTTTTTTTCTTTCTTTTTTCCCCTTTCTTTCTTTTTTCCCTTTTTTCCTTTTCTTTCTTTTTTCCCTTTTTTCACAACTGTACAACTTCTGTTTTATTTACTTTAACATATGTAAATTATACCTTTTATAGTATGTTTAACTTTTTTAAAGTTTTTTTTTTTTAAATGCCAAACAATATCTTTCTGTTTTAAATCTTTTAAAAATATATATTTTCTATATTTAATTTCTAGCCATACACCACCTCTTCTATTTAAGAAAAAGAAAAGAAAAGAAAAACTTTAATGTTATTTACTCCCCGTCAATTTTTATGCTTGGAATGGCGATTCTTCTTCTTCTTCTTTTACAAACTTAATAATAGTTCTGAGCTTTTTAAAGAAGGTTGTTTTAGTTCACCCAGGTAGTTTGAAGTAACATTAGTAATATAAGTAGTGTAGATAATAGCTTTGGTTGTTGGTTGTACTAATGTTAGTACTAGTACTACCACATCTACAATTTCTGCGATTAAACCATCTTCTGCTGCTGCTATATTCATCCTCATCCTCATCCTGTGTTTCCATAGCAACTGATAGGGATGTTACAGGACATTGGGCAGATAACATGTTGGGCTGGGGATGCTAGATATAACCTCACTAGGTCAGATGAAATTACAAGCTACTTAGAATGGATATTGGTGTCATGTTGTTTTTTCTTTTCTTTTTTTTTTCTTTTTTTTTCCTTCCTTTTTTTTATTTATTTTTTTAGTTTATTTTAGTTGTCTTTTTTAGGCATAACTTGAATATTTTGAAGTAGTGATAGGTTGGATTAATAGGTGGTTCTTGTCAGTGTGAGTTTAGCCTGCTGCCAGATTGCAATGGTCGGCTCTGTTGGGTTTTTTTAAATGTAAAGTGTCTTTAAAAAAAAAAAAAAAAATTGATGATAACTTGCAGAAATTCCTCATAGGTGTGACATTGGTAAGACTTATAATTTTTTTTCCCCTGTACTTAAAAAAAAAAAAAAATGAATTTTCATTCATAATTTGGCAAGAATGAGAAGAAAAAAAATAGTAAAAAAGAAAAACAAAACAATTTTTTTTTTTTTTGTCTCATTACTTTTCTTTGATGTTTGCAACACCACGTTTATTTGTTTTGGTAACTTTAAAAAAGAAAATGAAAATAATGCTGTCATATTGTTGATAACTTTGAGAAGAGTCATTAACATACCAGAAATTGTTTGGAAAATTCAACCTGTTCTTCGTATTCTTGGAACTGGTAACATAATGTTTTGGTTGATCTATTCTTCTACCTTTTGTCAGGTGTGTATAATCCGAGAGGAAAAAAAAAAGTTATAGGAAAAAAAAAAGTCTGGACAAGAGCTGAAGAATGGATCAACCAAAATGTTCTCTTAATAACAGAGAATATGAAGAAGAGTTTCAGTTATCCAAACAATTTCTGGAATGTATCATTTTGTGGTTTTTTTTTTTTAATGGTTTAAAAATTTCTTAAATCTTTTTAAAATTTTAAGAATTTTTTGTTTGTTAGTTTTTAAAAAAAATTTTTCTGGGGTATCAACTATTGTTTAATTCATTTTAATTTTAAATAGAAAAAAGTTTCAGTATATTTTGCATTGTTGTAGCCTTTTTTCTAAAACATTTGTGTTCTTATTTTGAAAATGTTTTTAATCTATTGATTCATTATAAGAACTTTTACCAATGGAATTTAAATAGCATAACTATTTGATAACTAAAAAAGGTTGATATTGTTGAAGTGTATATATATATATATATATATAATATATATATATATAACTGTAAGCCAGAAGAAATGGCATATCATAGTGAATTTTTTTTATTAAAGGTATGCACTTAAAATGCTCTTAGAGAATAGACATTTCCAGTCCAACTTGCAACTAAATGATCATTTTATGGAGTCTGTATTTGTACTAAATATAATTTTTTATCATCCAAATTTTCAAACACGGTTAGCACACCTTGGTTAATATTATCTGCGCAGTAAAATGGGGAGCTGACGGTAGGTGTGGTGCTCCACCTCAAATGAAAAACAGTCCTTCATCTAGTGCTTGAGAAAAGGGAATAGACTCCCTCATTTTCTATCTGATACTGACAATAGGCCACACCACGACTTTACTTTTTACTTACTATCGTCCAAATTTTCAATATAACATTGATAACTTTGAGATACTAATTAGAACCCTTCACTCTTTCATAAATAGAAGCATCAATATCATCATGGACCACTGTTACAACAGGGGCCCAACAGATTCATGGTTTGTCTAGTATATGTAAGCGTGTGTGATTTTTCAAAATGTTTACTTACATAAACCACTTTCCTTTAAAAAAAAGAAAGAAAAAAAAAAAAAGAATCTGTTAAAATACAAAACATGTTTTTTGTGTACGTGTTGGTAATGTAATATTTTGGCCAATCCAACCTTTTTATCTCTTGGATTATCACCTGAGGAAGGCTGGAGAATGGATCGGCCAAAATATTGTGTCAACATCAAAGATACCAAGAAGGGGTTCAATAGTCTAAACAGTTTCTGGTATATTGATGATTAGTTTTTGTTTTGTTTTGTTTTTTTTTTTTTGTTTTTTTGTTCCATCTCTTTCTGTCTTTATACTTCCATGAGCATTGTACATGTGACTATATCTAGCCCTCTATTTATGTTTAAATATTTAGGACATGTATTTATACTTATATAGTTTAAGTTGTATAGCAAAGTAGATTACATGCTTGCTCACTCACATGGTTTTATACTTGTATCCTTTATATATTAGACATTTCATATAGAGGAAGAAGTAAATTGATTGTTAATGATGGTAATTAATTCTTATAGTTCTGACACAGAAGAGAAATGGCAAAAACATTCAAGGATCATTTTATGAGAAGAAACAAATTTTGTTGACATTTATTCTTACCATGAGCTTCAACTAAAAGTATTGCTTTTTTTTTCTTTCTTAGATTTTTATTCTTAGAAATTTAGATATCTATGGTCTTAACATTTTTTTTTAATACACATATATAATAAAATAAATTCATGTAACTACCTCAAAAACAGCAACAGTGCTTCCAATAAAGTCTTCTCCAAATAATTGCTCTGAGATCAGGCATAGTTTCAAACCAATGTATAATAATTTATGGAGGTGCATGGTATAATGGTCGTAGGAAATGGACTTGTTGACCCGAGTTCAAATCCTGGACAAGGCTGTTTGCATTTCATATAGCACTGATACCCTTGGTAAAGGTGTGAATCCATATATTCTCTCTCCAGCTATGGGTAAATAGTAGGGCAGACTGGGTTCTTTAACCTTGGATAGGTAACCTGTGTAGGAGATGGAAAACTCTGAATTCAAACCTGTTAAATTCTGCTTAAGAAATGAGCCTTGTGTCGCATCCTGCTCGTGCTGAGGGGTTGGTATATATATATATATATATATATATATAATTTCAAACATGAATTATGTCAGAAAATGAAATAGAATGCTACTAATGGCTATAGAATTATAAGTTTGTTCTCTCTCTCTCTCTCTCTCTCTCTCTCTCTCTCTCTTCCTTCCTTCCCCTTTTTTTTTTTTTTCATATTTATATTGAATATTATTCAAAAGTTACAACATCACATAACAATGCCCTGATGATGTTTTCATATTCAAATAGAAATCTTTAATGTTGGCTAATACTTCTAACTATAAAAAACCATTCTCTGAATAACTTTTTTTTCTTTTCATATTATATTTATTTACACACACACACACACATGTATATCACAGATGATAATAAAAAGATTATTATTTTAAATTAGAATGCCCACCATTAAGAACTAAAATGGCAATGAATTGAAAAAGAAATGAAAGTGCACAATACAAAAAATATTGAGCAATTATCAATATAAAGAAAAGGTAAAAAGTTTCATGATTCCAATCATCAGGTGAGATTTATCAAATCTGACCTGATGAATGAAATTGTTAAAGTCAGTTATGAATATTAATCTTCTTTTTATCTATGTATCTATCTATCATATATATAAAATTTAAATAGCAATGTAAATTATCGGTCAGAGATGCTGGTGTTTGAGTTTTGCGGCATACTCCCCACAGTGTTTTTAATTTATTAAAAAAACATATCTATAAATTATTTTCATGAATGTATCCTTCATCATGCTTACTATTAATTTAAAATGTAAAATTATTGTGAAATAAAATAGTTTTTATTTTAATTCTTGGTTTTTGTGAGGTGATTTTTTATTAGTTTTATTTGTCAATTTGAGGTTTAGTTTTTGAAATTAGAATGAATCTTTTTTATCAGCATAAAATCCAAAACTTTAATGATTTTGGAAATTGTTCTATGCAATGGATTGAATGCAATTGAAATCTGTGTGCAATTACAGTGTGTGTATATATAATCTTTATGTACGTATTTGTGTGTCTGTGTCTGTGTGTTTATATATATATATATATATATATAGTATTATAGGGTGTACAGAAATATACTACTCGAGTTTTACCATAAGGATCTTCAGGGTTAAATCCAGTGAATTTTGGGATATATATATATATATATATATATATATATATATATATATATATATACACACACACACACAAGGTGTGTTAAAAAAGTATCGAGATTTTTTGTACTTTTGACACACCTTGTATTCTGAAAAAATGAACGTGCCATTCATTGTTCACTTCTATCTTGGTAAATACAGTTTCAAACTCGGCCCTTTTATGACACACCTTGTGTTTGTGTGTGTATATATATATATATATATATATATATATATATATATATATATATATATATTTGTATACATGTTTGTGTATATTTAAAAATTGGTTTCTCTCTCTCCTCTCCCTCTATATATATATATATATATATGTCACCAAAACAACCATTTAAAAAATTTTTAAAATTATTTTTGCTTCAAAAAGTTTCTGAGTAGCCGACTGCTATATAACTTATCAAAGGTAGCATTTTTTACCTAATGAGTTTTGCTAATTTGCATATTTTGCTTTGAAAATTGGATATTACAAAACAGTTATGAGAAAAAGAAAAAAAAAAGATTGAAAATGAGTAATGAATTCATTCATTTTCAATCTTATTTTTTGAATAACCCGTGTTTGTTTTTATTCAAAAATGTTTTTAATAAGTGGTTGTTGGTAGATTTTATGATTTTTGTCAGCTGCATAAGTGTTGTCATCAACCTTGATCTTGTGAACCAGCAATGTTAGCTTTATTACAAATCAAAACCACCCACCTGAAAAGTTAACTAAATTCTTTCTTAGAAATAAGTAAAATGTATTTACCTACAAAAGTTAGCTACTTACTTCACAAAACCAAATCTTTAAGTTTTCCTTATTTTATTTTTTTTTTTTAATGTAAGGTTGTATTTCATTTATTTTTATTATGTATATATATATTGTTACTACTTCGCCAAATTTTATAATTAGAATAGAAATCAACAATATTTTATTTTATTTCAGTGTTATTTATAGTTGAAGTTTATGCAATTGTTATGCTTGTATTCTGTGGAATTTCCATGGATACAACTTGTGTGTGTATATATATATATATATATATATATATATATATATATACACACACACACACATTGATAATATGGTGTTATACTTGTAAGTAAATAGTGCCCAATATCTTGGATAGAGTATGTATATTTGTTAGGGTAGTGTGGACAAGAAGTCAATGGCACTTGGCTACTGATAGTTTTGCGTTTTTTGAAACCAAGTAGGCGAGAAGCTGTCAGTAACCAAGCACCATTGACGTCATGTTCAAGCTATCCTAACTTATATATATATACAAGGTGTGTCAAAAAAGTATCAACATTTTTTGTACTTTTGGACACCTTGTATTCTGAAGAAAAAAAAAAGAAGAAAAGTTCATTCATTCATTTTTTTTTTTCAGAATACAAGGTGTCAAAAAAGTAACAAGTTTAAATCTGTATTTATCAAGATAGAAATGAAGAATGAATGGAATTTTTTTTTTTTTTTTTTTTTTTTTTTTCAGAATACAAAGTGTGTCAAAAAGTACAAAAAATCTCAATACTTTTTTGACACACCTTGAATATAATATATATATATATATATATATATATATATATATCTCAACACCGGCCCTCAACCGTAGAGAGAAAGGCCCCGAAACTATATATATATATATATATATATATATATATGTGTGTGTGTGTGTACACACACATTAGCAGAAGAACCTGGCATTACCCAGTTAAAACACATTTTGTTAAACCAAAATTTAGTTTTATTTGCATTCTATACAAATGAATCCTGGTTTAATTTTATTCCAAAATGTCCAAATCCCCAGAGTGGTAGCAGGAGTGTTTGTGTGTGTGTGTGGGGGGGGGGTACTTCCGCATATGGCAATTTTGGTTTCTGGATGAATTAGAACTTCCTAATCAATTATAAGCTAAAATGTTCTGAGCATCTCTGGGAGTGAAGGCTCTACTGTGCCACCACCATGCTTCTCTCCTTCTGTAGATACCTTTTAAAACACTCCCTGAGGTCAAGGGAGTTCAGATGCCAAGATTCATCAAGATTTGCCCATGAGCCAAGGAGTCTGTAAATAAACTGAGTTGTTTCTGGTTAATTTTTCCCCCAAAATTTCCAGGTTCCTCCCTTGGACAAATTAGACCTTTCCAATCAATTTTAAGCTAAAATGTTCCAGACATGCCTACACCATTTTCTTTATGCCCCTTACCCCAGCAAATGTCTTTAAAACACTCTTTGTGGTCAAGTGAGTTTATATAACATTAGCCAAGCGGTCTGTAGGTAAAATGGGTCTTTTCTGAATTATTTTCCTCCTTAAAGTTTCCGCCCGGCATATACCAGTTATTTGTTTTCTGGATGAATTAGACCTTCCTGATCAATTTTAAGCTAAAGTGTTCTGAGAATTAATTCTCTAAGAATTCCATCATTTTTGTTCAACTTATGTAGCAGCGTGGTTAGAGGTTTATCACCCTGAGCACTGCAATGCTCTCACTGGACATATCAGGGCGGGTAAGTGAGGTAAAATAGATTATGTGGTCCCAGAGAGTCATTACCCCTCCCCCGGGCAGCACCTGCCTCCTTGCATTGGCTGGTGCATGAGGTGCTCCTCAAGGAACATTGTTTCCTTGTGCCAGTTTTTAAAAATAAAATGTATTTTGCACCAGAACCTAGCAGTCAGAATTATCCTGATGATCCATTAGGAGAAACCTAGTTAGATAGTCTCTGACTCATTAGGCTTACTTTATTATTATTTATTCGCTCTACTTAGTGTATTGAGCACTTTAGTATATTTAACTTAAGCAACTCTTACAGTATTTTTCTTTTGGTCATCATAATAGTGCTGACTGATCATTTTCATGTATATGATTTGGTCTTTTCTTTTTTTTTTTTTATGTATTTTTTTCTCCAGGCAAAAATTTGTATTGTGTAATTACAAATTATAGTGCCAGAGATTTTTTTTTTTATTTAAAAAAATTTTTCTTTTTACTCTGTCAGAGTTTAGAAATAAAAATAATCTCTCTCTCTCTCTATCTATATCTCTCTCTCTCTCTCTCTCTTATATATATATATATATATATATATATATATATATATTGTAATACAGGTACAAGTATTAACCTGCTCGAGTTTCGCCATTAGGATCTTCAGGGTTAAATCCACTGGATTAATCAATATCTGGATTAATCCAGTGGATTTAAACCTGAAGATCCTTATGGTGAAACTTGAGTAGGTTAATACTTGTACCTGTATTACAATAAATTTGCTCTACTAACGTATTGAGCACTTTTTATTTGTTATATCGCTGTCTTACCTTTCTGAATTTTGCATCAACTAACCATTGTGACCATCTTCACCGGTAAGTCACCTTTTCCAAAATAACATTATATATATATATATATATTAAGCATTAGTCAATAGCATTCAAAAGTGTTTGAGACATTTACTCTTGTGCTTTTAGGAGGTGCTGGTCTCCCGCTGTAGAAACTAGTAGTAATCACCCATCACATTTTGGTTGAAGTGCTCTTTGGTATCTAATTTCCATCCTCACAATATTTTGATGGAATCTTTCTCCATGGTCATCACTTATCTTGTCCAAATTAGGTGGAAGAAAATCAAGATAAGAATGCAATGTCCTTCCATCTTTGTTGCACTATTAGCTTGTTTATTAAATCACCATCGTTTTTGATGGGTCCCAACTAAAGTTTCTTAATAAATTGCAGAGTTTTTATCTATGAACAACAATGCCCCCTAACCCCTACCTTGTACCCCATAGCGTGTAATTCGTTTCCAAGAAAATATTGAAATGTATTTACAGTAAGTTGGAAATAGTGAGTGAAGAAAAAAAATAAACACTGGGATGAATGGATATAATTTTACTGCGTCCTTTTAGATTTTTATGCATCAGTGATGCAGGATGCGTACCTATCAGCATCTCTACCAGTGTAATTAAAAAGGTGACATTGGCATGAGTGTCAACCCTGCTAAAGTATCATTCAGCTGTAAATTGAACTGGAAATTGCTTTATTCTCTAATAATTTTGCTATTAAAAAAAAAAAAAAAAGTAAAGTCGTTGGGGCGGCCTAATGTCGGTATCAGCCATGCAGCGAGGGAGTCTATCTCCTTTTCACTAGCGCTAGACCAAGGAGATTGTTTTTGATGTCTGAGGTGGAGTGCCACACCTACCATCAGCTCCTTACTTTACCGCACAGATCCCTGTGCTACTCATACGCTAAGTTGGTGAGGAGCGGGTATCGAACTAGGAACCTTGTAGTTTCTAGCCGAATGCTCTACCGACTGAGCTAACCCGGCCCCTTAATTTTTGCTATAATGTGCTTTATTAGATTGAAAAACAGAAAAGTATATTCAATATGAGAAAAAAGTCGTTGGGTTGGCCTAAACTCAGTATCAGCCAGACAGCGAGGAAGTCTACCCCCACTTCACTAGCGCTAGACCAAGGAGATTGTTTTTGGTGTCTGAGGTGGAGCGCCACACCTACCATCAGCTCCTTACTTTACCGCACAGATCACTGTGCTACTCATATGCTGAGTTGACGAGGGCCGGTATCGAACCAGGTACCTTGTGGTTCCTAGTCAGTCACTCTACCGACTGAGCTAAAAATCAGATTAGATTTTATGGTGGGTTGTAAGACAGTAGGAAGTTGTTCTTTTGTGCAATGGGGAGGTACTGACTGCAAGTAGGAATCCCCTGGTCTAGGCATGCCTTGCTTTTTTGTTATGTTCCTCCTGAAGATAATACAACTGAAGTACAGATATGGACACTATACCTGATCCTGGTCTTTGAATTGGGATCAGAGTATAGTGTCCTTCAGGAGGATCACAGTAAAAAAAGCAAGGTGTCTCTATTAGTGAAATAGATCACTAATTAGGACAGAAACTATTCTAGTAGTGACCACCCCAAGTGGAGTTTAACAGGTTTGAATTCAGAGTTTTCCTTCTCCTTGCCTAACCAAGGTTAAAGAGCTCAGTCTGCCCTACTATTTACCCATAGCTGGAGGGGGAGTAGTTAGATTCATACCTGTCCCAAGGGTATTAGCAATATGTGAACTGTAGTTTTGTCCAGGATTTGAACTCTGGTTGATGAGTCCATTTCCTACGACTCTAACCATTACACCACGCGCCTCGCAACTGAAGTACCGATATGGACACTATGCGATGATCCTGGTCTTTGGTTTGGGATCAGAATATAGTGTCTTTCAGGAGGATCACAGTAAAAAAGCAAAGTGTTTCTAGTCCTGGAGATTCCAGTTCTGGATCAGCACCTCCCAATTTACAAAAAAAGAAAAAAAAAAAGAAAAAGAGGGTTGGAGAAATCTGATGCCTTTGTGACACTGATTGCAGGCACAGTGCTGTTCAGAGAATCTGTGGCACACTAGTGTTACATTCTTCTGTTATCAGCTCATCCAAAAAGGTGTGGTTGGTGCTACACAAACTTTCATAACTATAAACAAATTACCTGTGTAAGCAGTCTAGCAGTTCATACCTTTAACTGAACTGTTGGGCACTTATGTCATGTGTTACGGGAGAACTACTTACAACTAAATACTGTATATTATTTGTATATACTGATTAAACCGTAGAACTTTCATGAGTTTAACTTGTTTATAATAATAGTTGACAATGCTTGGTCTAAAAGTAAATATTAGTGCTAAGTTTGAAAGGTTATACAGAGTCTGGTAGAATGATCTCTCAAGTTTGGAACATAATAAAAAAAAAAAAAACAACATAGATACTATTCAAAATTCAATCTTACTATAAAAAGAAAACATACTTTTTCTCTGAATGTTTGAGATGAGGCTTGAAGATTAGTATTATCTGCGTTATTCGGACTATTGTCCCCATCTTCATTGTTATTTGGTACAAATAACAATGAAGTGGGACAATAGTCCGAATAACGCAGATAATACTAGAAAAATACTTGCGATTATATCATCGAAATGGTTGCCCTCATTAGCTATACACTCTTGATGCCTCTCCCCCAATGGGGCCACCTGTTGGCCATGGATAGTGACCTGTGATGCTTAAGGATAGAACCTAGGTGGATGAGCAGTTCATGACTTGCAATACTCCACTTTAGCCCTATCTTGGGCTAGACGGGCGGTCGGAGAGGCCCCTTCCGATCAATCGGCTGGTCACGTCAAGACCTAGCACCTATATGATTGCCCCAACCCTATAGCCCTTATGGCAAGCCCCAACCCCTTTTTATCATATGAGTGCTAGAAGGCAGTGGCTGAGGGTCTACATGTCCTGGGAATGACGTTAAACTCTATCTGATGGCGAGGTTCCAGTTTTGGAAGTTTGGGGAAAGTGGAGCACCCCTTCATCACCATTGCTCCCTGGTCCACTCTGACCCAGAGTGGTAGTACCTGTTAGGGTCCCATCTATGGGTTAAATAGAAAAATGTATTTATAAAAAAATTGTATTATCCATTAAGAATTGATTTATTTCAAAACTTTATCAGCATTAAATGACCCACTGAGGTTGATATGCCATAAAACAAAACAAACCAAACCAAACCTTGATGCCTCCCTCTGAAGTTTCCTCTGGTATTGTTGCAATTTCAGAACAAACAAAATCTTTCATTAGTTACCTGTGGCCTACGTATAACGACTTGAGCCTTCAGGTATCCTGAGGGTAAATATGTATTTACCCAACCTCAAGAACATGGGTAGGATGTAACACAAGGTCAATTTTGTGCTGAGTAAGGCTGGTTTGAATTCAGTTTTCCTTCTAGACTCATTGCCTTAACTAAGATTAAAGAACCTAGTCTGCCCTACTATTTACCCATAACTGGAGGTAGAAGATTCATTATGGTAAGCATGCTTCCTAGAGTAAGTAATCACAGGGGATAGATCTGGTGAGTAAGCCTGCCATTGGATATCACCTTGTATGTATTTACCAACCCCTCCAGGATGATAGGTCAATTTTTAAGCAGTTTAACAGATTTCAATTCAGAATTTTCCTTCTAGATCGGTTGCTATAAAGACTCAAGTCTGCCTTACTATTTACCTATAGCTGGAGGAAGAATAGTTGGATTCATACCTTTCCCAAGGATATTAGTGCTATGTGAAATGCAACCAGCGTCATCCAGGATTTGGTCACTGTCTCCATTTCCTATGACAATAACCGTTGTACCATGGGCCTGTCCTTAGGTTGGATGTCACTATGTAGCAAGATGAGATGCTTGAGAAGGATTTATCTTGGAACTTCCATAGACAATGTTGCTATTATAAGAATATGATGTTTGGTTCTTATACTACGTTAGAAGGCTCAGAGTAACCTTCCAACGTGGGTGAATATATATATATATATATATATATATATATTAGTTAACCGTTTGGCATGAGAATAACACTCACATTCTAGGCCAGAGTGTCTTTCAAAATTTATATAAAAATGCGTAT
Organism: Doryteuthis pealeii; assembly: GCA_023376005.1. NCBI lineage: Eukaryota > Metazoa > Mollusca > Cephalopoda > Myopsida > Loliginidae > Doryteuthis > Doryteuthis pealeii. The sequence goes on along the minus strand of CM042137.1, from coordinate 103,589,104 downwards.
TTTGGATTAAAAATAAAATAAATTTTATTTTTTTTTAATTTGTTTTAGTTTTAATCCAAAATACGCATGTTTTATATAAATTTTGAAAGACACTCCGGCCCATAATGTGAGCTTTATCTGAACCTCTCGTGCCAAACGGTTAACTATTCCTCATTCTTTTTCTTTCATCATATATATGAATTAAATCTGATTAAAGAAGTAAAACATAACAATACAGACTTTATTGTTTGAGCACATGGGTGAATGACATACATAAAATACAATATGAGATACAAAACAGACAGGACAAAGGTCCTTTGGAAGTGAGAAAAAGTTCATAAAGGATATGAGAGTCACTTACTGATAGTTGGTGAGCAAAGCCCCCCCTCCACTTAATGGACAAAGACACCACACGTCTAGCCCATCATTTGAGGAGCAAGAGAGTGAGAAATTCCCGGGTTGCTGTTTAAATACTCAGCTAGTAGTGTCCCCTAGTGGCGAAAAACCGTAGCGGCAAGGGAAGATAACCCTGTTGGACACAAATCCATCCGAGCAGGGGCAGACAATCGCTACACTATGATTGCCACTGAAATGACATGTCTGCTGCATGGTGGCAATTTGAAGTCCAGGAGATCATTCTGCTAGACCCTTGTATAATAAACAATTTTGATTGCTTTACTGTATTCTCCTCTCTGATAACCACTGAAAGATAATGTTCTGTTACATGTTTTTTTCATTTTTTTATTTTTTTTATTTATCTTTTTTATTCATTTATCTTTTTTCAAATGTGGGTGGTTGGTTAGAAAAGGCAGCAATGTCATTTCTGTGAGCAGTGATATGCCTTACAAGAATACATGAATATGCAGGTTGCTATCTTGGATGTGTGTGTGTGTGTGTGTGTGTGTTTCCTTTGTAGATGAATGGTTGGGTAGAAGTGGCTGGAGGCAGACATGTTGGATGTTAATAGTTGAGAACAAGTGAAAACTTTTTTTTTTGGAGAAAGTAGAGAAAGTTTTATCTGGTAGAAGCCAGAGGCTGAGAAGGTGATATGGAAGATGTAAGTAGTGATGATGAAGAGTAGGTTTGTAGGAAAAGGGCAAAGATAGAATCAGAGAGAGGAAGGAACAAATTGAAAGAGTGAGTGAGAGAGAGAAAAACAAACAAATTCGATGAGAGACTGAGAATCAAAGAGAAAGAGAGACAAAAAAGTAAAAGATGTATAAGAATAAAGGAAAGTGAAAAATTATTCTTCAACATATTGTCGGATTCATTTCCATTTTATATATATATATATATATATATATATATATAGTGATGTCAATAGCTTTTTGATTTAGCTCTGCTTTGAAAGAGTCGCTGGGAATAGCTTATGGGGCCCAAATAAAGTTTCTTAATAAATTGTAGGGTTTTTATTTATGACCAGGAGAAACAACTAAAGCCATCTAACTCCTACCATGTAACCTATCCTGTGTAATTCATTTCTAAGAAACTATTGAAATGTATTTACAGTTAGCTTGAAATGGTGAAGGAAGAAAAAAGAAAAACACTGCGATGCATAGATATGATTTTACTGCGTTCTTTAGATTTTTGTGCATCAGGGATGCAGGACGCGTACCTATCAGCATTTCTGTGTGTGTGTGTGTGTGTGTGTGTGTGTGTATATATATATATATATATATATATATATATATATATATATATATATATATATAGTGTGAGAGAGAGAGAGGTGATTAAAGAAGAGAAAGTGAGAGGTTTAGAAAGCAGAACAGAAAGGGAAAAAATTGTGCTGAAAAGAAAGTATAAGATATTAGATGACCAATGAACCCATTATGTTTCCTTTATAACAGTGGTCCATAATGATATTGATGCTTCTATTTAGTAAACATTTCTAATTAGTCATTTCATTGTGATCTCCATTATATTGAGAATTTGGATAATTAAAAAATGATGTTCAGCAAAATATTCAGATCCCATTATATTATCACTCTGTTTCAAATTGGACTGGAAATTGCTTTATTCTCTAAGTTAGTGCATTGTAAGTACATTGCTCTAATAAAAACTTGCTATGATATGCTACATTTGCTTACATAATAAGAATTTTTAGTAATATATGACCTGTGAAATAGTTAGGGTCCAGTTGCAACAGCAGTACTTTATAACTGCCCTATTGGTGGGGTCTGGAATACTCCAGCTGAATTCCCTGCACTGTATGTTCTGGATATGACAGTTCTGGAACTTTGGGGAGTATGGAATCATCCCCTTTTGTTTACATTACTTCCAGGTTCACTCTGACCCTTAGTAGTAGTACCTGTTTGGGTCCAATCTATGGGTCAAATAAATCTGTCAGACACTATGAAGTATTTACCTGTTTAAAATGATTGTGAAGAAACATTTATGTACCATATATAAGTGGAGACCATAAACTGACTTGGCATAAAATAACCCAACAATGGTTGACATACCATAAAACCAGCCAAAAAGTCCATAATATTGATGCTTCTACATGAAGGATTTATGATTATTTAAAAAAAATGATATTAAGTGTAAATATAGACATAAAAAAATTTATCATTCAGTTTCAAATTGGATTGAAAGTTATGCCCATGAAATTCTCAATAATTATTTTCTAGGCACAAGGCCAGATGTATGGGACACTCGGTGAGACTCACTAGTAATGTTTTGCTAGTTTAGCATGTTAACGATTACACCATGTGAGGCACTCTAAGTTACAGTTATATAAATATATACAAGCATAATGAGAATTTTAGTAATATATAGCTATAATATTTATAAAGTGAGAGGGTGTAGAAAAAGAACTGAGGAAAATAGATGTAGAGTTAAAAAAAAAAAAAAAGCAGGGTAGAAAAAGAAAGTGAAATTATGGGTAATTCCATGTCAAATCATCTAGAAAAAAGTAAAATTGTCACCTGCCTCCTTCAATTTTTCTGAATTCTTTTCCCGGTGTGGATTATGTTAATGTTAGACAATCCCAAAAATTTGAGCTTTCAATTCCAAAAATTGCCAAAGTTATGATGATTTTTAGCTCTCCGAATTTGGTGGGGTTCGCGAAAAATAGCAACTTTTTGTAATCTATTTTTGTCTTTAAAATGAGTTCTAGAGCTTCCTTACTACCAAAAATTGATTTATAAAAGCATTTTTACCCAAGGAATCCAAAAAATCCTATCAAAAAAGTCAACCAATTGATGATTTTTTATTTTTTTCATAGCAAGATCAATATCCGGCTGTGGCACTGCATCTATGACAAATTTTTTTCTATTATCATTTCACATATATTGAACATTATTTGTACCAAAAAGATTTTCTCAGAATCAAAGCTACAACATCAGTTAAAATTTTGCAAGTCAAAATTTGAAGTTTGAGGAAAATATGGAAAGGAAAGAAAGAATTAAGAGAATCAGTGAGAAAAGAGAGAGAAGGTTTTGAGAGAGAGAGAGAGAGAGATTTTGGGTGTGACAGTGAAAGAGGGCATGTGATATAGAAGTAAAAAGTTTGTGTGTGATAGAGAGAAACTGAGAAGTGGATTGAATAAGGGGTAAAACGTGAAGGAAACAAAAAGAAAATGAATGGGAGAGAGAGAGAGGGGCAAATTTAGAGAGTGAGAGAGAAGAATTAAAAGAAAGAAGCCTATATTGACACAGTTGAAACAAAGACTTGCGGTCTCCCTAGAGACTATTAAGCAAAGACCAATTAACAGGGGTGTGGTTCATCCTTCATTCAATTGAACTGGCTTTTCAGATTCCGCTGTCTTGATTGTGGATTCCATTTTAAGTTCTCATATAGAAAAATAGTAAAATCTTTATTTCAAATAAGTTGATACATCAGGATATAAAACCTGGAATTACGGATTTATTTAGATAAGACTAGAAGCAGCTACACGGCATTGCCTGGGTAGAGAGGAGTATAATAAAAAGCTAGTCTCGCAGATCCATTGATTGTTTTGGTCTTACATGATTAATTTATGTTTTAACCACAAATGCAACCAATGACTTTCCCTTCTCTTATTCAAATCCTAAGTTTTAAATATCTTTCCAGATATAAATAAAATCTTCATTATTTTTGCACAAAAAGCAAGCTCTGGTGATATTTAATGTGAATATATATTCACTTTGCCATTGTTTTATTTTCATAGTTTCATCCGGACATACATACATACATACCAACTGCCCTTTATATATGTATAGATTGATTCCAAAATTTAAAAAAAACAAAAAAACTTATAAAATTCAATCAGATTATTATTCTTATCTACTAGGAAGCACCTCTGGTCTAATAGTTATCATAGTAGGAAATGGACACAAGTTCATGAATGAGGCTTTTTGCATTTTACATAGTATTAATACTCTTGGGAAAGGAATGCATCCACCTATTCTCCCTCCAGCTATGGGTAAATAGGCAGCTTAAGTTCTTTAACCTTGGTATGGCAACTAGAAGGAAAACTCTGAATTCAAGCCTGTTAAACTTTGCTTAAGATGTCACATCCTGCTTGTGAAGAGGGGATGGCTAAATGCATAACTGCTAGTTGCCTTTATTTAGTTATTCCTTTTTGGTAGTAAATTATAACCTCCCACCCCTTTTAAACTTTTAAAAAAAAATTTTTTTTTTAAATTTAAAAAAATTATTTGAAGGTCTTTTTAAAATTTTTTTAATTCAATGAAAGATTTTTGTGAGATGAATTGGCTGAGAATAAGCTAAGTGCAACTCATCTGATTTCAAACTGGCTCTATTCCCTTTGGTTTATGAAGTTGGTTTAGTATATATATATATATATATATATATATATATGGTTGAGATTAGAGGAAATTGTGAATAAAAACACAAAAACAGCATAAAATTTTATCCACAATTTCTTCTAATTGATAGGTATGCATCTGGCATCCTTGATGCACAAAAATCTAAAAGGACGCAGTAAAATCATATCCATGCATGTTTTTCTTTATTTCCCCTCACCATTTCAAGCTAACTGTAGATACATTTCAATAGTTTCTTAGAAATGAATTACACAGGATAGGTTACAAGGTAGGAGTTAGGCAGCTTTAGTTATTTCTCCAGATCATAAATAAAAACCCTACAATCTATTAAGAAACTTAGGTTGGGACCCATAAATTTTCCCCGGGACTCATTCAAAGAAAATAGGTGTGTCCCAGGATGTACTAAATCAAAAAGCTATCAGCATCACTGAAATAGTATCAATACAGTTCTTCTACCAGGACGACTTTGGTATTAAATAACCCACAAAGATTGATATGCCATTAAACGAAGAAACCAGAGCCAAAATCAGGATATTCCAGAAAACTGGCTATTTTTAAACTGGTTAGATTTGAATTTGGCATGCTGTCAAATAGCTCTACAGGTGGTACATCTGCTTTGTTTTGGTTTCTATGGCATACACATCTGTTTAATAAAATCATATTTGTTCCTTTTTTCATTTAATTTTCATCCTATATATTATACTAGTAGAATCTGCTACCCAGTGTCACCTGGGTAGAGAGGATTGGGCAAAAAATATCTGGTGTATAGATTTTATTTACTTTTTAGATTTACCCAACCCTTCTACACAAGCAGGATGTGACACAAGGTCAATTTATTAAGCGGAGTAAATTTACAGATTGACATTTTCAAGTAGAATTTCAGTGCTATTTCTATGTATATTTTAATTTTTAGATATCTTCGAATATAAATCAAATATTCATAATTTTGCACAAAAAGTAGGAATTGGTGATATTTAGTGTATATATATATTTACTTTGTCGCCAATTGTTTTATTTTCGTAGTTTCATCTGGACAGACATACATACACACCAACTGCTTTTTATATATGTATAGATAGATGTAGTTCAGGTATTCTATAGTATTTTAAGAATTTTTAAATGAGTTAATAAAGATCAGACACTGCTTTACAAATGTATTAATTTGTATTATCTGCGTTATTCGGACTATTGTCCCCATCAGGCCTTCTTCAGGTATTTCTTGTCCAATTGGACACATGGCCGGGTGGATTAGGCAGTTAGGTTAAAACAGTTCTAAGTGACAGTTATCTCTGGTACCCGAGTTCAATCCTGAGTGAAAGCAGTTAGAAAAATAATTAATTAACACAACTCCTACCCCAGTTATGGTTAGCAGAATGAAAACAGGATACCCCCGTGGAATAAATAAAGGGTTAGGTTCGAAGTTCCGTGATGGCTCCCGAATACGACAAGAAAGTTTCCGAGTTCGAAAAGAAGGTTCCCGAGTCCGACAAGAAATACCTGAAGAAGGCCGGAGGGTATATCGGCCAAAACGTTGTACAAATAACAATGAAGATGGGGACAATTGTCCGAATAACGCAGATAATACTAATCTTCAAGCCTCATCTCAAACATTCAGAGAAATAGTATTAATTTGTATGCTTCATTCTTTACTCTTCATTGTTTATTTCATATTTTAAGTATATATTTATTCTGCATCTAGAAATCTGGCAAATCTAGAAATCCAGACCACCCCTGGTTCCAAACTTGCTGGATAAAGGATTCAGTACTGTACTGAATGATAAAATAAATGAAGACATGTATTTTATGTATTCATGACTTATAAAAAAATATTCTTTTATTTTTCTTTACCTTTTCTGGCTTCTGCATGTCATCTTCAATTTTCTGATTTAGGCTGCAAAACTCTTAACAAAAACAAAATTTTAAAAAAAAAACAAAAAAACATCTATTTGGCAAAGTTGCAAATAAATCCACAAATTGTTAAAACCTTTGAAAGTCAAAGTCCAACTGTACTTTTAAAATATTGTGTTTGTGATGTAATGGTTATCACCAGAGGAAATGGACTCAGCAACCCAAGTTCAAATCCTGGACAAGGCTGTTTGCATTTCACATAGTGCTAATACCCTTCTGTTAAAATATTGTGTTTGGGATGTAATGGTTATCACCAGAGGAAATGGACTCAGCAACCCAAGTTGTGGTCTGTTTATTTATAGATATAGTGAACTACATTAATAACAACACACACACACACACACACACATATATATATATATATATATATATATATATATATATATATATATATAATATATAACAAATTAAATGTTAAAACTTTTTAATAGTATTTTGTATTTGGTATTGCAACTGTTCTAGGAAAAACTTGTATTTTGCCCATTGTGGAAGAGTTGGATAAATACCTTGCCTCTCCACATAGGGTGGTTTTGATACTAGGTCTTTTTTAAGTTTTGGAGTAAAGATCTTAAAGAAATTAAGAATACTTTTAAATTATTAATATCTTATTATAATGGAGATTGTGTGTTTTTCTGCCTGTAACCGAAACTATATTACTAATCGAGTCACAATTCACATAGTTATTTACATCACATTCTCCATGAGTTGATTTAAACCTCAATTATTAATAACATTATCTTACATTATTAATACTGTTGACCATATCTACATTCTAATAACATGCAATTGTATTTATATATACAACAAAATGGCGGTTTGCAGTGTGAATGGGAAGGCTAATTTACATATTGATATTAAACATTTGATTTTAATAAATATGTGCTTAGTATTATTGATTTTTAATTATTTGGTTTTATCTTAATGAATATTATAAAAAGTCTCGGGAATAAATCTTAAAAGAAATCCATAAACAATATCAACTGTAATTCTATTCTTTACTTTATTACTAAATCTATTCTTTACTCTTTATCCTAATTTAACTAAATAGTTAAATTATGAAAATTTAGCAATGAAAGACGGGAGTGAAGAAAAAGCAAGTTTTAGTTGTTCCCTCTCTGTTTCAAATCTTTTTATCGGCATCTTATTTAGTTTCATTAGCCTTTTTAAGTTAACATATTTTATTACATTAAAATTTAAATACTTGCACCCGGAGGGTGCATATATTTGCTAGTATTAATAATATCAAATAGGAGACAATTCACTTATACTAAAAATTCACTAGAAAATGCAAATAGAAAAAAAAAGTCTCAACAATTGAAAATATAGTTTCCAGATCCAATGTTTTCTGGTTTAGTCTTTGCTGTTGGCAAATTAAGGCACATATTTACACATTCCTAGAATAGGTAAAACTAAGTAGGAAGTAATAGCCAACCACTTGAGACAATCATAAAAAGGTTCCATTTCACCTGGGGAAAGAGGAAGCTAAGGAAGTTATATGGTCACAAACCTCTTTCAAAGCATATGGTAAGTATATATTCATGTAAAATAACACCAGTTTACTCACTTAATCTATTTAGTCTTCTAAAGAGAGAAAAAGAATCGAAAAATCAGCTGTTAATAAAATTTTTAGAAGACTATATCATAAATTGGGGCTCAAATTATATAAGGTAATTAATTTTCATAATGGAGCAATTCTCTTTTTTTTTTTTTTTTTTTTTTTCATATGGCTAGACCATTTTCAAAACTTTATCATATAAGAACAAAGATATAAGGTGTATTCAAATTTTTGAAACTTAAGCTGTATTTACCAAGTCAGAAATGAACTATAAGTGGAACATTAATTTTTTTTCATAATATTTACCTTGACGTTCACTAAACTTATTACAGGAATTTTTTTTTTTTTTTCTTCTGTTAATCGAAACACTTTGATTTGGTTTGGTTTCTTTGTTTAATGGCATATCAACCTTCATAGGTTATTTAATGCCAAAGCCATTCTTGGTACTATTTAACCATAGTCTGAATATGAACATAATAGCATGACTGGAGTTTGAACTCGCTTACTCCACAAAACACCTTTGTAATGTCAAATGTTTTCCTTGAGATGAATTTGCAGTTCAGTAAACAAGCTATATGTGATGAATATGGAAGGCACTGCACTTGTACAATCCTGTGTTTTACCAAAAATGTCTTTTAAAAATTATCCAAACTGGCTTGATAACTTTTTTCAAATTGTCACTCATTTATCAAGACAGTCATTTTATTGTATATATTAGGTTTTGTTTTGGAGGCTATCACAATGCAAGTGTAAAGAAAAATGAAGTAACTATGATATTGTTTGTTTACCTCTGATTTATTAATATTTCAAGATAAAGATCTCTTCGTCAGAAGATTTCTGAAAGTCTGGAGCTGTAAACACAATGCTTCAAGCAAATTATAAAACACTTTATTGTATATATTTTTCACCTCTGCAAATTTAAAAAAAATTTAAAAAAAAAAAAATTAAAAGCTTTAGTCTTGATACTTTTTGATTATATCTCATACATGTAATATAATACTCATTAATCTGTCTTTCTGTTTAAAAAAAAATCACTATTTTTAGATATTGTTAAATATGAACAATGTTTATTTTAACATATTATCTATTTGACCTTCATAGTTTTTACTGTTCTGTGAATTAAAAGAAGTACAAGGATTTGTTAACGCTTTTGAAATTTTAGCCCCTTGACCTTCCGATACCCTGTGCTTGAGCTTGTAGAATTCTCCAAACAAATGAGCACAAAAGACATTCAAACTTTGTTTCAGAATTCATACATTGTTTGTTCCCAACCTTTTTCTATTCCCGCACCCTTAAAAGAGTTTTGCTCTGACCTCACACCCCTACAATTTATACTTTTGCCAGGAACTCTCGGATACTCAGGGCAGTGTGGGCAGGTGCGTTGTCATGATGAAGCACCCATGGGTTGTTTTGCCACATCTCTCACCCCTTCTCGCACACTGAATGAAGCAAACGACGCAGTATCTCTTTGTAGACATGTGTTGTATACTCTCTTTCCTTACTTTCTTACTTCTATTATTCTTCTTCTAGCGTCTCTTCTAGCGTCTGAACTTCGTCTTGGGGACTTCGTGTCTGGTCTTCCATTGGGGATTTCTCTTTATCAGAAGCCCTGTATCATTGGTAGTTTTTAGATAACACAAGACTTCGATTTAACTTAGATCATATTTTATTCTGAAATCCCCCACCAGACTACCTGCGCAGATTGAGTCGGCACTGTGCATAACACGACTTACCACCATCGTGGCTTCGGCCAATCTAACTAAAATCTATTTCTAAACCGGAAGAGGGTCTTCTCCACCGATTCTCACGGTGTCCACCGGAAGGAGGATCAGGACTGAAGTCAAGCCTTGTCAGTCAATCCTTCAAGGCTGCTGGCTGAACTTATAACAGCCATTTTGGTTTCTACACTACTGTACATAAGTATTAGAAATCTAATAATTATGTAACACAGGCTGGTTGATTGTCTGGCCCTGTGGCAAGAACTTGCAGTGGACGGTGCCCCTTACATCTTTTGTGACACCAGTCCTGGAACTTTTCTGACATACCTCGTATGTGCAGCAAACTTGTACATAACAAAACATTGCAAAGCTTTCAAGTCATCTTCATAATCAAAATGGTTCTGTCTTTAAAATTCTAGGCACATAATCAAAATGGTTCTGTCTTTAAGAATTCTAGGCACTTATCGTTGTTTGTCGGCATGATCAAATTTTTGTCAAATTTGGCACAGAGTTTTATCTCAAGTAGTTCTTTCAATGATTTATCATTAAAAAAAAAAAATCTTTTGATTAATCATTTGTGAGCAGATGTAAGGCAACATTGAAAAAAGGCAAAACCTAGAAAATATACTTTATGAAAAAAAAGCAGTCATCACTCATGTCAAAAGTTTCTGGAATGTTTTTTAGAAAAATGATTTTTATGATACTGTATAATAAAATTAGAAACTTTCTTTTTTTTTTTTTTATCTTTTAAATATATTGTTGGTAATGAAAAATCATAAAAATGTGCAAAATTCTTTAGATCTTAGAAAATCTGGGTGTAGAAATAAATGAGGTTAAAAATAATCAATCTTCATGAATGTTCTGTTAGTATTAAAATGAGTGGAATGTGTTGTTTGCTATAAGGAACCATCAATTGGTAGAAGAGAGCAAAGCATGGTCTTTGATGAAGAGCGTGAAGAACCAAGGTTAGACAGGTGTTGTACACTAAATAGAGATAGGAAGACCAAGATATATTCGTATGGATTCATACACAAAATCAAAAAATACAGAGACTGAAGCTTTGAATTTTTTTTTTAATCTTAAAATTTGAAATTTAAACGAGCAACTTATGTAATAGTAAAGTAATGATGTCTAGATGGAACCAATCTTGATATTGGAGGTGGATGTGGTGTAGCAGTTATTGTGATACGAAATGAACTCTGCAAACCAAGTTCAAATCCCAGATGAGGATGTTTGCATTTCACTTTGTATTGAAATTGTAATTTACATATTTTGGTGTATTCATTCATTCATTAATTTATCTATTCATCCCTTCATTCATTCACGAAAGCACCTTAACTCTTAGAAATCCAACAAATTAAAATGGATTTTTTTAGATGAGGCTTGATGTGTAAAATTAGTAGTGCAGGAAACACCAATAAACAATTTTTTAATTTTTAATGTTTTTTTATTTATTTATTTTTTTTTTAAATTTAAAATTAAAAAAAAAAAGATTGTGGTGCTTCTTGTAACACATTTTGGATTGATAGACATGCAAAAACAATGACGTTATTATTTGAAAGAGATCTTCAAAAGTTCTTCGACACCTTGTTTGATCAACAGTCAAACTATTCAAAATGATTTCCCTGGTTGGGCCATTGCTGTGCTTGGATAGACAGGGAACACTTGAGGAAGGCCGGAGGATAAAGCAACTAAAAGTGTTGTTTTTACATACTACAATAAAGATGAGGACAACAGTCTGAAAAATCAAAATGATACAAATTAAAATGGCTTCGACACACAATTGCATAGCCTTCACCATTTTCTAGTAAACAACACCCTTGTTTATGATGTCTTACATTCTTCCATGATTGTTGTTGGTGGATATAGGCTTATCTTAATCAGTTGATAAGCTTTGACTTTCTGACGCCTTTTCTGTCTAATATATGTTGTGCTTGTATAAAGATTGTTTTGACTTAATTCAATGAATGGTTTCTGCGATGTACATTTTGCCATCATTGTACCAGTCGTTGATACCATCTCTCATATAGGGGAAATTGCCAAGTTGTGGCTAAATAAAGTCTAGTCCACAAATAATCTTTTTGATAAACATATAACCACTGCTACTCTTGCTATTTTAGTAACAAAACAATAACAATGTTATTATGAATAGTGGAAAATAATTATAATAATGGTTATATCCATCTCTCTCATATTCTATCACATATATATATAATATATATATATATATATATATATAAGTTAAATGCTAAACAAAGATTAAAATCACTTTTTTAAAAACTTAACATTTGTGAATTGTATAGGTGAGAAACTGTCAGTAACCAAACACTGTTGACTCCATGTTTGCACTACCATAACTTAAATATAAATGCTCTATCAATGATATTGAGTACTGTTTACTTATAGATTTAGCACCCACATATATATATAATATATATATATATATATATATAATCCAAAAGTCCAGAGAAGAAATCTTCCTTACGACACAAAGTTTTATTTAAAAAACCTGTCGCAGTTTGAGAGCTCAATGTGTGCTCTTAATGTTAGTCACAGAGCAAATATATAAGTAAAGAAATAACAAAAGACATAGAGATTTAGCATTATAGTCTATTTCAGGGAGCTTAGACAAATTGTCTAACTCTCCCGATTCATCAGATGCATCTGATGAATCGAGAGAGTTAGACAATTTGTCTAAGCTCCCTGAAATAGACTATAATGCTAAATCTCTATGTCTTTTGTTATTTCTTTACTTATATATATATATATATATAGTTACATTTATAAGTAAAGAATGCTCAATATCATTGATAGAGCATGTATATCTTAGGGTAGCAAAGACATGAAGTCAACGGTGCCATTGACTTCATCTTCATGTGTTCACTACCCTAACTTATATATATATATATATATATATATATATGTATATTTGAGCAAAAATGTTTTATGCAGACCTGTCTTATTAAATGGGACTAAGGAACTTTTTTTTTCATTCATCTTTTACTTTTTTTTTTCTTTTTTTTTTTTCTTTTGTAACAAATGAATGTGTATAAGGATTAAGTGAGTTTAAGAACTCAGCATAGTCTTTTCTTCCAGGTTCAAACAGTTTTGACCATGCTCTGGCCCTTGTCAATAGATTTCCTTAATTTAACAATCTAATTCAAATCTTAGCATCCTAAAAGAGAAGCATTGAAAATAGTTTAACATCTAAGTTTATATGAAAAGATCAATATTTATGTATTTTTCTTTGGTTAAATCCTACTTAACAGACCTAAATTCCACCATCGTATGTCACTCTGACGAGAGAGAAAAAAATACTAAAAATCAAGGAATTAACCGAATTTAATGAAATTTTCAATGTTGATATATTAATAAATAAAAGATATAATGCACCAGTTATTTTATTTAAAAACTTTTACATTTTTTCAGGTCAATTAACTTTGAACCACGTATGTTTGTGAATCTGTGTTACGCCTCAAAGATACGTGGTTCAAAGTTAACTGACCTGAAAAAATATAAGAGTTTTCAAATAAGATAATTGGTGCATAATATATTTTATTCATTAATGTATCAACACTGAAAATTTCATTAAATTCGGTTATTCCTTGATTTTAGTAATTTTTTTTCTTTCAGCAGGGTGACATATGATGGTGGAATTTATGTCCATTAAGTAGGATTTAACCTTTTTTTTCTTGAAAAAGAAGCTTGTTTTGCTTTCTGATATCATTTGAACCTTTACCTTCATCTATCTATCTATCACTAAAATTCTTAAATATATATACACTATCACACATAAGTAAATACACTCTTTTTTATAAAGTTTATTTTCTTCTAAACCTGTGGTCACCAAACTACGGCCCGTGGGCATTTTATCAGACCCACCGACGGTATTTGAATGTTGTTTTTTTGATAATGCTTTGAAAATAAATATGTTGGTTAAATTTGTGCATCTTACGCCACTCATCTATGAATATAATACGGAAAGATAAGTTTTGTTTTACATCTTTTTCTCAGAGTTTTCGTTCTGGCTAGCAGGTATTGAACACAAGTAATTGAACGTGTCCCACACTTGTTATTTTTTCAATTATCCAGCCACTGTAAAAAAAGTTTGGTGATCCCTGTTCTAAACCAAAGATACCAGAATTTTATTATTTCTTGTGGAACATTATACCATCAAAATAGATATTATTAAATATTATTTATTACCCAATATTATTTTGAACTACTACATATTCATATTTTTGATAAGGACATACTCTAGGCATAGTGGATAATGTGCTAGACTACAAAATTATAGTGAGCGAGTTGGAACTCCAGTTGTTCTATTAGGTTCACTTTCTGACTAGAAATAATAAAATACTGGCTTAGAAGAAAATAAGATTTTTTTTATTTAAAAATAAAATGTTAATGGTGCACTTACTTATTGTCAATTCTGTAATATATATAATATATATATATATATATATATATATATATATATATATGACTGTGACCTTGCAAAATCAGTACATCATAGCCAGATGTTTGATAGAGCAATGCACTTGAAATGATTTAACTTAGAGAATAAAGCAGTTTTCATTCCAATTTGAAACTGAATGATAATTTTGTTTGATATGCATTTGTGCTGAACATAATTTCTTTAGTATTATCTGCGTTATTCGGACTATTGTCCCCATCTTCATTGTTATTTGTACAACGTTTCGGCCGATATACCCTCCGGCCTTCTTCAGGTATTTCTTGTCGGACTCGAGAACCTTTTTTTTTCGAACTCGGGAACTTTCTTGTCGTATTCGGGAGCCATCACGGAACTTCGAACCTAACCCTTTATTTATTCCATGGGGGTATCCTGTTCTCAATCTGCTAACCACTGCTGGGGTAGGTTCCCGAGTCCGACAAGAAATACCTGAAGAAGGCCGGAGGGTATATCAGCCGAAACGTTGTGCAAATAACAATGAAGATGGGGGACAATAGTCCGAATAACGCAGATAATACTAATCTTCAAGCCTCATCTCAAACATTCAGAGAAATAATTTCTTTAATCATTCAAATTCTTGATAATAATGGAGATGACTATAAGATGCTCATTAGAATCTTTCACTCCTTTGTAAATAGAATCACCAGTATAATCATGGACCACATTTACAACAGGAACCCAACAGGTACAAGGAGGCGTTTAGTTTTCTAAATAATCTTTTCAGTTATTTTTCTCTATAATGTTTTGCCTGCAAAAGTTATAAATGGCTGTTTTTATCTGAAAAGATTGCCTTAAACCAAACATATGTAATGGGTCCCAAGTTTTGACGAGTGTCTTGCTTCTTTTTCTACAAGGGCACACCCATTAATACAACAGATAAAATAAAATTACAGCCAGTCTGTTGTTTGTTAAGGCCTAAAAATAATCTGTTCAGATTATCTTCTGTCTATGCACTGCCCCATTCCATTGTTGGTGATTGCTTACAGTATTGGTTGTGTGCGTACGTGTGTGTATGTAGGGGGGTGGGGTAGGAATGTAGATAAAGTAAATTATAATAGATAGATAAATGAATAACTAGAACTAAGTATTAGCCTTGAATAGAACCTTTTTATCTTGTTTGGGTGGGTGTGTTTTACGACCTATTGTATTATGTTGTCAGATGTGAAATGTGTTTTTTTTATATAACTTGTATTTCATGCATTAGTGTTTTTTCTTTCTTTTATTAAATAGCTACAAGTACAAAGATGTTTATAGTTTCAACAATGTTCATTAACATTCAAAGATTTCTTGGGGCAATTAGACTCCCTTTTTGTTTTTTGTTGTTTACACAATTTTTCAACCTGTACACAGTGATGCTGATAACTTTTTGATTTAGTGCATCCTAGGATGCACATATTTGCTTTGAATGAGCACCTAAGAAAAATTTATGGGTCCCAACTAAAGTTTCTTAATAGATTGTAGGGTTTTTATTCATGATCTGGGGAAACAACTAAAGCTGTTTAAAACCTACCTTGTAACCTATCCTGTGTAATTCATTTCTAAGAAACTATTGAAATGTATTTACAGTTAGCTTGAAATGATGAGGGAAAAAAAAGAAAAATAATGGGATTAGTATTATCTGCGTTATTCGGACTATTGTCCCCATCTTCATTGTTATTTGTACAACGTTTCGGCCGATATACCCTCCGGCCTTCTTCAGGTATTTCTTGTCGGACTCAGGAACCTTCTTGGACTCGGGAACCTTCTCGGACTCGGAGGGTATATCGGCCAAAACGTTGTACAAATAACAATGAAGATGGGGACAATAGTCCGAATAACGCAGATAATACTAATCTTCAAGCCTCATCTCAAACATTCAGAGAAATAATAATGGGATGTACGGATATAATTTTACTGCATCCTTTTAGATTTTTATGGTCAGGGATGCAGAATGCATACCTATCAGCATCTGTGTACAATCTTGGTTCTTCTTCACGGTGTAACATGCAATGAAAGAAACTCTTGTTCTGGTCTCTCTCTCTTCTGAGCCTGAGGCATCATCATTATCCTTTTCATGTTGTGCTGACAGCACAGATTCCCTTGACTCTCCCTCGACATCCATCTCTATGGGTCATTGCACCTGGCAAGTCTTCAACATGGCATCTAGTGCCTGCACAAAGTTATGAATTTTTGCTTGTCAGCCAACACTGGTATCCACAGAACATCACTTATTAATGCATACTTACTTCTCTAGCAGTGCCCAGTATGACTTATTCATTTTAATTGGAGGGTTTTGTGATTGGAGGTAAGTGGCCATATAGCTGCTGTTTTGTAGGGTGCTGCTTCCCTGATTTGTTCAAAACAGTATGTAGCATCCTTGTGTAGTTCTCATCTAGGCACAAGACATAAAAAAAAGTTTAATATTCTAGAACCAAAAAAATAAATAAAACTACTTGTTTACAAATGATTATTATTAATTACTTGAAACCATATAATTGTTCAGGAAAAAAAGTCTGACTTCAGCATTAAATAACCCAATAAAGGTTGGCATGCCATAAAACCAACCAACCAACCAAACAACATTTCCTAAATTTCAGAAACTTCTTTTGTCTTTAAAGATGACATTAACTAATTTGTGACATGCCTATAGAATTGTACAATACATTGACATCTTAATTATCTGAATTGGTAACTCTGGCTTCTGATTTAGTGAGTGAGGTAAAATAAATCGCATGGTTCCAGGAGGCTGTACCTCAGGCTGCACCTGCCCCCTTCTAGGTGAAGGGGCAGGGCAGGGTTTATTGCCTGGTGCCTGAGACACCGCAAAAAGTGAATGTCAATGGCACCATGCATTTTTTGCACTGGCCATTGCATGAGCTTCGGTTTGTACGTAGCTTGCTGCGTTAAAGACTTAGTGCAAATCTGGCTTGGTGGGAGGTCAGGAAAATAGATTAATAAATACATTGATATCTTGGTTAGTATTCTTGTACAACACTAAATGAGATCTGAGGTTATTATAACAGCATAAATAGAGATATAAGCTTTATAGGCCAACTAGAAGCAGCTACCCAGTATCACCTGGGTAGAAGGGCAAAAAATACCTGGTATTTTGATTTGTTTACTTTTGAGATTCACAAATGCTGTACATTTTTATGTAGAATTTCAATGCTATTTCTAGCATAGCAATGCTATTGCTATGCTATTTTTCATTTTTTAAATATATTTGAATATTATTCAAATCTTTATTATTTTTGCTCAAAAACCAAGTCCTGGTAATATTTAATGAGTATTTATATTTACTTTGTTGTTAATTGTTTTATTTTCGAGGTTTCCTCCGGACATACACATACACACAACTGCCCTTTATATATGTATTGGTTTTATCATTTCATTCTTTTCATCTGGATTGGTTTCATCATTTCATTCTTTTTCTGGATTGGTTTCATCATTTCATTCTTTTCATCTGGATTCATCATTCATTCTTTCATCTGGATTGGTTTCATCATTTCATTCTTTTCATCTGGATTGGTTTCATCATTTCATTCTTTCATCTGGATTGGTTTCATCATTTCATTCTTTCATCTGGATTGGTTCATCATTTCATTCTTTTCATCTGGATTGGTTTTATCATTTCATTCTTTTCATCTGGATTGGTTTTCATCATTTCATTCTTTTCATCTGGATTGGTTTCATCATTTCATTCTTTTATCTGGATTTGGTTTCATCATTTCATTCTTTTCATCTGGATTGGTTTCATTTCATTCTTTCATCTGGATTGGTTTTATCATTTATTCTTTTCATCTGGATTGGTTTATCATTTCATTCTTTTCATCTGGATTGGTTCATCATTGGTTTTATCATTTCGTTCTTTCATCTGGATTGGTTTTATCATTCCATTCTTTGCATCTGGATTGGTTTTATCATTCCATTCTTTGCATCTGGTTTGTTTTTAGCTTTTTTGAATTCTTGTTTTAATCTTTGTTGGTTTTTGCCTTTTAAACTAAGAATCAGTGTATTCAGAGAAGAAAGTTTTTTTTTTGTTTTTTTTACAGTCAACCTTATACTTAAAATACCAAGATTTGCATACAAGATATTGATAAAACAATTCTGTTTTTATAGATTTTATCCATGATTTTGTAATTTACTCATAAAGACAGTTGATGTTTTTGATATCTTCTAAATTCAGTTTCTTTATTTAGAAAGTGTTTACTCTCTTCTTCATAGGTTAAAGCTATTGCAAATATCAATCTTGATATCACAATTAACTTTTATATACTTTTGTATCTGTTTAGTCCTTCCTTTTGTGTTCCCACTTTTTGTGATGCGCAGTTTTCTATTGGAGCACTGCCCATCGATAACATGATATGAACACTTATGCAGATTTATAGTTTGGAGAAAAATCAAATGAAAAATATGGCTAATGTACCATGGGCTTGCAGTTTGTTTTTTTTTTTTTTTGTTTTTTTTTCATCTTACTTTTCTATCATTTTGGTGTTATGGGTTAAATGATAAAATACTTCAACTTACTCTTTTTAGACATTAAACCAGTCACCATTACATCATTAATAAATAGTACTGTAATTATTTGTGTATGACATGCATTTATAACTTGAGACTAAAAAATTCTGAAAAACAATATTCTTGTATATAATATGCACGGACCATATGA
>CM042137.1:103495050-103565050 GCA_023376005.1 Doryteuthis pealeii | reverse complement strand
ATATATATTATATATATATATATATATATATAAAAGAAAGAAAATGTTAAAAGAAAGGAAATGAATCTGACGGCATGAGTGTATATAAAAAGATATGAAAACACCACGAAAAGCTGTTATAAAATGTTTTCACTTTAACAGCTTTTTGTGGTGTTTTCATATCTTTTTATATACACTCATATAATCTGTGTGTGTGTTTTTGCTCTCTCTTTACCATGCATGCACTAAATTTTTCATAGATATCTTTATGAATATATATATGGATGAAATATCCACCAGAATGTAAGATTTTGGTGTCAGTTCTTCAACTATCTGGACTTCTCCAAAGATGATTTATAACAAAAATGTGTATATGTATTATATATATATGTGTGTGTGTATGTGGGCTCTTTTGCTCTCTCTGTCTGTCTCTCTCTCTCTCTATCTCTCTCTCTCTCTCTCTCTCTCTCTCTCTCTCTCTCTATCTATATATATATATATATATATATATATATATATATATATATATATATATATATATATATATGAAAAGTAAATGGAAGTGAATCCGACAGTATAAATTAAACATTTTTAGAAAAAAATAACATCATTTTGTTTGTTTTTTCTAAAAATGTTTAATTCATATATATATATATATATATATATATATATATATATATATGGAGAAAATACCCGCAAGAATGGGAGAAAAATAAGCCATCAGAATCAATTTGGCTGATTGATTATATATTTATTATGATGTTTTGTTCTATATAGACTTCATGAGGTAATGATTTGGAAATTTGATTTTAGGAAAAATATTGGAGAGCATATACAATTCATGTACAATTATATACAATTATATTTACAATTATAAGCATATACAATTCTCTATGTGGTTGTCATAGCAACATTATGAGGAATGCTGATCATTATGAAACTTTAAAAAGTAGGAAAGCAACAAACATTTGAAATTGGCCTCCTGAGCAATTTAAGTTGTGAATTAATTAAAGGCTTTGAAAATATTACTGTTGTTAATGAAATAAGTAGTATGTTAAAATTAATGAACATTTTTTTGTTATTTTAACCATTTAAAACCAATGTTAAATTAAGTAGAATGTTGTAATTTATGGTAAGAAGCTGCACCATTTTATTTCTTTTAATGTTCATCTTTCCATTGAGTTGAATTTTTAGTTTAGAAAATAAGTAACTGTCACATGGATTTGGTTTGGTTTGGTTTGTTTTACGGCATATCAACCTCATTGGGTCATTTAATGCCGACAAAGTTTTGAAATAAATTCATTCTTAATGGATAACAAATTTTGTTTATCAACTCATGTTTTTCTATTTAACCCATAGATGGGACCCTAACAAGTACTACCACTCCGGGTCAGAGTGGACCAGGGAGCAATAGTGATGAAGGGGTGCTCCACATTCCCCAAACCTCCAAAACTGGAACCTCACCATCAAATAGATTTTAATGTCATTCCCAGGACATGTAGACTCTCAGTCAGCGCCTTCTAGCACCCATATGATAAAAAGGGGTTGGGGCTTGCCATAAGGGCAATAGGGTTGGAAAATCATATAGGTGCTAGGGCTTGACATGACCAGCCGATTGATCGGAGGGGGCCTCTCCGACCACATGTCTAGCCCAAGATAGGGCCAAAGTGGAGTATTGCAAGACCTGAACTGCTCATCCACCTGGGTTCTATCCTTAAGCATCACGGATTGCCACCCATGGCCAACAGGTGGCCCCATTTGGGGGAGTCTTACCTCTCTGCAGAGGTGCAGTCGGTGTATTCTAACGCCCCAGCCAGCAGAGCGGCAGTCACATGGGGCTAGACCTATTGAGTATGGAGTTTGCTGCACGGTCATGTTTTGCCCCCCCAACATTTATTCAAGAAATAGTAAAACTGGTTTCGTAAATCCCCCCCCCAAAAAAAATTGGCACTGACATGTGTATACTTTAGATATCTTGACAGCAGGCTAAGCATTATCAATTTATTATATAAGTGTCTCAGCTGTGCACACATGTTCATGTAAATTTTAAAATTGATATAATTTAAAACTTCAATCTTGATACTTTTTAACTACATCTCATATATGATGATAATGTAATGGAAGTGCATGGTCTAATGATTAGTCATAGGAAATGGACTCGTTGACCCGAGTTCAATTCCTGAAGGAAGCTGTTTTCATTTCACATGGTGCTAATACCCTTGGGAAAGGTATGAATCCAATTTTCCCTCCCAGTTATGGGTAAATAGCAGAGCAGACAGAGCTCTTTAACTATGGCTAGGTAACAAGTCTAGGAGAAGGAAAACTCTGAATTCAAACCTATTAAACTACGCTTGACTAATTGACCTTGTGTTGCATCCAGCTCATGCGGAGGGGTTGATAAATAAATAAATATATTTGTGATCTTTTCAAGTTTGGTGGACTAATACACAAATTCCACCCAAATATCAAAAAGTTGGAAATTCTTTTTTTTGTGTAATTTTCAGAATACAAGGTGTGTCAAAAAGTACAAAAAATCTCTATACTTTTTTTTATACACCTTGTATATCACTTCTCATATGATTTTAAGTATTAATAAAATTTCATGCACCACTGATTTCAGAAGATGACATTCTACTGCCATAATTTTGTCCTTTGTTGTTGACAGCTTTTTGAGAATTGAAGCTTTGATTCAACATGATAGACACTGCAAACTTCATGATATAACTGTGGATCTTGATCTTCTGTAGTTGGTGATCCATAAAATCATTCATGAGGATTTAGGTTATTGAAAAATGTTATCTTGGTGGGTCTCAAAGCAATTAACTAAAAAACAGTTGACTTAATGCTGTGTTGTTAGAGGAGTGTATTTATGCATTTTTGCACCATTGGAACAAGTAATCAATCTCCATAGGGAGCACATGGAAAAGTAACATAGTAGTGCTGGTAACATATGCACAATATTCTATTTGTATAGTAATAAACATGTTGGATTAGTTAATGTTTGTACCTTATTTTTCAGATAACCTTGATACCCCCCCCCCAAAGAAGTTGGGACTTTTAATTAAATTATTAGTCAAGTAGTTGTAATAATAAAAAGATGTAAAAAGAAAAATTAAAAATGATGAAAAAGTCAATCAAAATGCTATTCAGAGCCAAAATCCTTCATTTTAGTTTATGAGTGAACAGATAATCACATAATCAACTTCCTGTTTGAAATAAATAACCATCAACATTGCATTCTAGGAAAAAAAAATCTTCTAACTACTATAAAAACCTAAGTCAAGTAAGCCATTTAATGCAATGTCTTCTGCAAGGAAAAAAAACATCTTGCCAATGTTGGATTTACTAATTGGAACTTTGTCCTTTCTGGATTTAATGCTGAACTAGATTGTGTAATCTTTATTGATTCAAGACCTGATACTAATAATTTGTGAATTAATTGGAACCCCTTTCACAAATTTATTTTATGTATTACCATTTAATGTGTCATATCTCCAAAAAAAAAACTTTAATTCTACTTATTAAATGTTTATTTGTAAAAAAAAAAAAATGAAACAGTCAATCAAAATGCTATTCAGAGCGAAATCCTTCATTTTGTTTTATGAGTGTTGAGATCAAATCTAAACCTGTGGAACATAACTATTTGTTTTCTATACAGTACAACATAAATCTTTTATTCTTATTAATATTATTCAAATATTGATCACTTTCTTTACAGTAGAAAAAAAAAAAAAAAATAATAGATAAATATAATGCTCTACATATGGTATCTAGCTCTTCTGAAAGTTTTTGAAGCTTATGTAATGCTCTACATATGGCATCTTTCAATGATCCTAGCTCTTTGGAGAGTTTTTTAAAGGTCATTTAATGCTCAACATATGGTATCTTTCAATAATTCTAGCTCTTTAGAAAGTTTTTGAAGCTTATATAATGCTCTACATATGGTATATTTCAATGATCAATTGAGGACTCATGATCAAGTTTTCTGCTGCCTTTTGTTTTAAGACATCATTATTGACTCTTTGTTGATATGTTGTCCACTTCTGGGCTTTATTGCATTTCACATAGTGCTAATACCCTTTTGGGAAAGGTATGCATCCAACTATGCTCCCTCCAGCTATGGTAAAATAGTAGATGGATTGGGCTCTTTAACCTTGGCTAGGTAACCAGTCTAGGAGAAGGAAAAACTCTGAATTCAAACCTGTTAAATTCCGCTTAAGAAATTGTCCTTGTGTTACATCCTGCTCATGTGGAGGGGGTTGGTAAATATATATCAAGAGACAAGTCATTATTGCCCCAACCCTATTGCCCTTATGGCAAGCCCCAACCCCTTTTTATCATATGGGTGCTAGAAGGCGGTAACTGAGGGTCTACATGTAACCTGGGAATGACATTAAACTCTGATGGTGAGGTTCCAGTTTTGGAGGTTTGGGGAATGTGGAGCACCCCTTTATCACCATTGCTCCCTGGTCCACTCTGACCCGGAGTGGTAGTACCTGTTAGGGTCCCATCTATGGGTTAAATAGAAAAGTGTATTTATAAAAAATTGTATTATCCATTAAGAATTGATTTATTTCAAAACTTTGTCGGCATTAAATGATCCACTGAGGTTGATATGCCGTAAAACAAAACAAACCAAACCAAATCTGTTAAATTCTGCATAAGAAATTGACCTTGTGTTACATCCTGCTCGTGTGGATCGGTTGGTAAATATATATCAAGAGACAAGTCATTATGCTTAACAGGTTCAAATTCAGTTTTCCTTCTCTTAGACTGGTTGCCTAACCATGATTAAAGAGCCCAGTCAAACCTACAATTTTCCCATAGCTGGGGGGAGTGTAGTTGGATGCTGGAGGGAGAATAGTTGGATTCATACTTTTCCCAAGGGTATTAGCACTGTGAAAGACAACCAGCCTTGTCTAGGATTTCAACTCGTCTCATGTCTATTTTTATGACAGTAACCATTACACCATGTGCCTCTATTATATATGTGAGAGCTCAACACTTTGGTCATCCCATCATCTTTGATACACCGAGTACAGTACGTAAAAGATTCATGTTCCTAATGCAGTTAGGAATTTCATATAACATTGGCATTCTCCAAAAGTTAATAATCCTTGGAGGTGTTCATATTTTGAGGAAAAATACATGGTGCCTAAAATCTTTGACCTGGTGAATTACAAACAAAAACACTGATTATTTAAATCAGTACTGTGCAAAGCAGAGATGACGATGATGATCATCATGATTGGCAAGAAGAAAAGAAAAGAAAAAAATCATCTAGTGGTTTTTGGCATTCCAAATTGAATGGACTTTTTGTTACTTGATCTGAAGTGTAAACCATAAGTTACTATTGGCGTGGAAACTCAATAGGTACAAATAATGAAAAACTTTGATTATTAGTACCAAGCCTGTTTGGTATATTGATCTCTATTCTATGAAAAGAAAAGCTTAAATTTCCTTTTTTTTTAAGTGGTCAGTCTTTTTATTGGTTACATTTTAAAATAGTCAAGTGATATATTCACAACTCGAGATGTTGATGTTACACAGTGGGAGATTTACTCTGATGCTCTAAATTTGTATTTAAAGCTAACTAGTTTGATATTCTATTGTTACTAGCAAATATATGCACCCTCCGGGTGCAAGTATTTAGATTTTAATGTAATGAAATATCGTATTAAATTAGAAATGCTAATGAAACTAAATAAGAATGCAGATAAAAAGATTTGAAACAGAGGGGAGTATAATCGAAAAATAGAACTGAAATTTACTCTTCCATCACTCTCGTCTTTCATTGCTAAATTTTTCTAATTTAAGTATATAGTTAAAAGAGGAAGTAAAGAATAAAATGACAGTTATCTTTTCTTGTTAATGGATTTCATTTAAGATTAATTGAACAGATTTGTGCTTATATTCATTAAAATAAAACCAAACAGTTAGAAATCAATAATACTAAGCATATATTTATTAAAATTACATTTTTAATATCAATATGCAAATTAGCCTGCCATTCACACTCTAAACCGCTATTTTGTTGTATATATAAATACAATTGCATGTTGTTAGCATGTAGATATGGTTAACAGTATTAATAATGTAAAACAATTTTATTAATAATTGAGGTTAAAATAAGGATAAATTCATGGTGAATGTGACGTCAATAACTAAGGGAATTGTGACTTGAGTAGTGGTTTAGTTTCGGTTACAGACAGAAAAACACACAATCTCCATTATAATAAGATATACCCTCGTTGGGTATATACATCGAGAGAGATATTAGAGAGAGACAGTTGTGTGTGTGACTTGTTTGTTTGTTATTTCTTCCTTTCTACGTCTAATCGCTGTTTCCTTTCCTTCTTTCTTTTGGCCGATCGTCATTTTGTGTTCTCTCTTCTGTCTATGTTCTTGTCTGGTTGCTGTCTCTAACTAAGGGCATGTACATTTTTTCATTACTATAAGACATTTTTCCTTGATCAAAGATTTATTTCTGCATTACCCATTTTCAACGCGGGGGAGTTAGCAACCTCGCAGTCACACGTCTGCTCTGCATCCCATTTAGGTTGAAACTTGTGGCTTTTGGTGATACCAATGACAATGGATGGAGGAATGAAAGGAATAGAAGAAAAAAATTGATTAAACAAGGGCCCTTTCGTCTGGTGCTTTTACACATGGAATCGATTAAAAGTCAAGTTGTAAATTAATTACGACATGGCCCTTGTTTTATCAATAAACAATTTTTTTTTTCTATTCTTTCATTCCTCCTTAGTCTTCCATCCATTGTCATCATGGTGATCACTATGATAACCCTCAACATATATATATATATATCCTTTTTTCTACTTTCACTCCATCTGTCTGCTGAATTAATATTTGATATTTATCTGGTAGAATTTCCCCTTGAAATGCTTCTGGCATCTTGTTAATTAACTTAGGAAACAAAGAATATTCTTACCTTTTGGTGCAATGAAGAGGTTCAGTTGGCGAAAATGGATCGTTGGTGCCAAGGCAAATTATTTACAAAGCCTAAATTTAAAACTCTCTTACAGAGAAATGTAACCTAATTTTGCATGAATTCTCTTTCTCTTAAAATACCTACTGGCAAAGGAACTAAACCATTGGCTTTATATAGATCTATACTCTGTTTCCTTCTCTCTTTCTCCTCCCACATCTTTCACCAATCTTTCTCTATCTATCTTGGTCTGTTAACATTTGTCTATCAATCTATCTATCTATATGCACACAATCATTAAATAAAAAAATGTTAAAAGTTACATTTGAATTAGCACGTCTATCAAAAAGTAGTATCTTAAAGCATGGTAATCTGAGATTTATTTTGAAAAGTTAGCATTCTGAAAAGTATAAACTTTAAAACTCAGGGGAAGGGGTTCCTGAGTTCAAAAATTAATCCAAAATGAGAACAAATGATATCTATTATTATACTAAAGCTGAGTTAATCAACTTTTGCCTCCTAAAGGCTTTTTTACTGCTTAGTTTAATGACACAAAAATTATACTAAATTAACCCTTACTTTTAGGATTGAATTATGTTTGAAAAAAATTGTTTTAATGGTTCTAATTAGTCTTAATTTGCAATTAAGTAAAAAACCGACCAATCTCTTACTTTACTCTTTGTCTATCACTTTCTTCCCCTCTATGTATCTCTTGATTACCTCCTTGTTATATAATGTTAGTTTCTCTGGAGTGTAAAGAGAGAGAAACAGGAGAATCGAAATGTATTTCTATGTTAAATTTCACAACCAGCAACCCTGTGACTTAAATGAGGTCAAATATTCCCTTAGAATGCTTACAAAAAGATTTTAATGTTTAGTCCGGCTGTATTTATTGAAAAAAATTTTTTTAATTCCCTTTTCCCTAACCTCAATTATATACCCAGAGCTGAATGGGTGACCCAACGGGACACATTTTGTCTAGTATAAATATATAGATGTTTGATTTAATTTTGATATTTCCATGGGTACAGATACTACACTCTGATCCTAAGAAAGGCACAGCAGAAATTTTAGACAGATGAACAAAGAAAGAAAAAGTTACATTATATATATACGAACACATACCCACAGAGTTTATACTTCCTCAAAAATCACACACACACACACACACACACACACATACATACATACATACATATATATATATATATATATATATAATATATATATATATATATATATATATATATATATATTATATTATGTATATATATATATATATGTGTTACATACTCACATACAAAATTAGATTGCTAATTTCATATGTATAGAGATGCTGATAGGTCAGTGTCCCATGTCCCTGACAACACAAAAATCTAATAGGATGAAGTAAAATGGTATCCATGCATCCCAGTGTTTTTCTTTTTTCTTCCCTCACCATTTCAAGCTAACTGTAAATACATTTCAATAGTTTCTTAGAAATGAATTACATAGGATAGGTTACAAGGTAGGAGTTAGGTGGCTTTAGTTGGGACCCATAAATTTTTCTGGGGACTCATTTAAAGTAAATATGTGCATCCCAGGACGCACTAAATCAAAAGCTATCAGCATCACTGTGTATGTGTGTATGTATATATATATATAATATGGAAATGGACTCAATTTCCATACATGAGGGTTCATCCAATGAACAATCCCCAGTGTTTTTTTTATAGTGGTGAAGGTTTGTGTTGGACCATCCGCACTTTTTGGCACAGTTGATAGGAAAGAATTGGTGCACAAGGAATGCCACAAACCCAATCAATGACTGACCTCAGTCTTTTCAAATTCAGAGTTTTCCTTCTCTTAGACTGGTTACCTATCCAAGGTTAAAGAGCCTAGTCTGCCCTACTATTTACCCATAGCCGGACGGAGAATATATATATACCTTTCCAGCGGTATTAGCACTATGTGAAATGTAAACAGCCTTGTCCAGGATTTGAACTCTGATCAACAAATCCATTTCTACGACTCTAACCCCATACTTCCCTATATATATATATATATATATATATATATATATATATATATATATATATATATATATTATTGTGTGTGTGTGTGCGTGTGATCTGTAGGAATATTAATTGGTCTTATTTTATTTGGAGTAAGAGGGTTGTCAGTTGAATTAATGTTACACATATTTTTACCATTAACAGAAACATTTCCTTCCTAGAATGCAAAATAAAGATGATGGTATAATATTAAAGAATCAACAAAGAAAGAAGAAAAAAAATGACCCTCAACTCAATTACTGTTTTTTGCTCTAGATGCTGAAATCTATCTCCTTTTGAAAGTGTTTGGGCTTCTCATATAAAATGTCTACCTGGATTGTGTCAAAATTTATTAAACAGATAGAAAATATGAATATAAAGTAAAATGAAAAGCACTAATGCTTGTAGAATAATGAGGATGTTGCTGTCTGTTCAAGTAAATGTGGGTCTGGCTTGCCTGTGAGCTAAGTAATAAGTTTCAGAGATTGACATAATACCAGATTTACAAATCTTTAAAACAGCAATTTGGAAAAAGGGACTTGGAAGATAAATCCTCATGGTTAAAGCATAAAATTAAGGACATAATATTTTGTTTGTTTTTTTAGTTGGCTCAGTAATATTTTTTAAAGATATACACTTTAAAAAGGAATTTTTTTTCTTTCTTTTTTTTTTTCTGCAAAGGTACATTTTTATTAGGCCCTTCCCTATTTTTTTTCTTTTTATTTGAAATAAACTTTATTTGGTTGGCTTTTTTTTTTTTTTTTTTTTTTTGAGAAAAGGAAACTTTTAAAAACTTATTTTTTTATAGGAAACTTTTTATTAGGATTTTTTTTTTTTTTTTTTTTTTGGAAATAATTTTGTTTTTATAGGGAACTTTTTATTAGGATTTTTTCTGTTTTTGAAAAATAATTTTTTTCTTTATTTTGTTGCTCAGGAAGAAAACTTTATTAGGTTGTTCTTACCTTAAGAAAAAAGGAAACTATTAGAATTATTTTCTTTCTAAAGAGGATGCAACATTATTATTTATTTATTTATGTATCTACCTTTTTATTCATTTATGTATTTATTTATCTATCAATCTATTTTTTCTAAGAAAACTAAAATTTTGTTTAAAATTACTAATTTTATTCATATTACATCTGATATCATTTTCCAAACAAACTAGAACTAGTATTTAAGATTCAAGCAAAATACTTAAAACAATTTGTTGATAGGTTATCTAATACTTATAAAATCTGTGATACTCACATTTAAACGTTTTTTTTTCTCTCTCTCTCCGTCCTAGATATTTCTAAAAAATATGCATAGAAAGATGGTACAAATTTGTACCATCTTTAACGCTTTCAACCTTTAGTGTCTGGGCCCCCAGATAACATCACCCTGAAAATTCATAATTCTGAACACAAAATGGGTTGGGAGGCTCCTCATGGCGTAATGGCTAACACGCTGGACTGTGACAATGTAGCAAGCAAGTTTAAACTCCAGTCGTGCTATTATGTTCGTTTTGGACTAATACTCTCACCCCCAGCTAGATAGTACCACTACTTTTGGCATTGAATAACCCAGAAAATTTGATATGCTATCAAAGAAAGAAAACAGAAAACCCCAAAATAAATTTAAACTTGAAGATTTCAGTACATTATTTGAAAAGCTAGAATTAATAAACCCTTAAAAAATGCTGCCTAAAGCAACAGACATTTTAAAAGAAATTCTGCCGAAAAGTCTTAGCAATGATCAGCTTGAAATAATTAATATACTTTGTATAAAATCTATTATTATAATGACATACTTAAATCCCTGAGGGTGCCTTAATAATGGGAGTCTACATTAATTGTTTTTTTTTTTTCTTCTTTTTCTACATAAATTAGATTTTTCCTTAAATTGCTGGTTTTTATATTAAGATACTCAAGAATTCTAAGTCTAAAGGATTTTTCACATTGACCTAATTGCTTTACATTCCTCAGATATGGCCTCTTTGTTCTCATAACAAATAATTAATATATACATTCCCAGAGGATGACTTTTCTTTTTTTATCATCTTGTATATGCTGCTACTCAAAAGTTTGAGGAACTAAACACAAGTGATTTTCTCAAAAAAAGCAGATATACATCTATATATAATGTAGATTCGATCTCTTTTTGTCTGTAACCAAAACTATGTCACTGCTTACATCACAGTAACTTCAAGAATTATACAAGTTTATCAATGAGAATTTAATTTATAGTCAGTATTAAGTATTACATAATATAAATTATAAAATCTGAAATTATATAAACTCGGGATTAAGAACACACAAAAGATGGTCCCATGTCTCTGTTAAAACAAGTTTTGATAAATACATTCCTAATATTATTGATTATATATATATTATATAGTTTTTTTTTCCACTTAGATATATATTTAAAGTTATCTAACATTTAAAGTTTTACTAGAAAATTATTTACAAAAAGAAATATTCACTTAAACTTTTCCAACCTTAAATTTGAAGATTTTTTTAATTTATTCAAGTGTAATGTATATCCTGTGTAGCTTTGTGCATGTCTTTAAAAAAAAAAGAAAAAAAGTACAATATCAGGCAATATCTTTAAAAATTGATTTTTACACTGCTTGGAGGGCGATTTATTTTGGCTAGTATCTATAATAAACAGTGGAGGGACATGGTGTAAATGGTTAATCTTTGAAAGAAGATGGACAAGGCTGTTAATACAATTTCATATAATACTAATAACCTTTGGAAAGGTATGAATTCAACTAATCTCCCTGCAGCTATGGACAAATAGTAGGATGGCCTGTGTTCTCTAACCTTGGTTAAGCAATCAGCCTAGGAGAAGGAAAACTCTGAATTTAGACCTGTTAAACTATTAAGATATTGACCAGATGTCGCATTCTGCTTGAATAGTAGGGGGGATGTTTTTAATAAACAAACATTCTTTATTTTATTGTGGAGTAATTTCAAGATATATGTAAAATGTCTGGTGTGATATTAGAAATACAGGGTTAACTCGATTTAAAATTTTTTTATTAAGATTTTTAAAATAATGAAGTTAGTCTTGATACTTTTAAAACGTTCTTTGCTAAATACAGAATCCTTCATACTCAGAAGATTTAACTCCAACCTTTTCTGGTTTCCTAAATTGAAGATTCAATGTATTTCACAAATGCTTGGACTGCTACATATTCATATTTTTGATTACTGAGTTTACAGTTTGATAATAAATAATACCTAATGATATGTTTTGATTGTGTGATGCCCCACTAGAAATAACATCCTAGTATGCTTAGTTTAGAAGAAAATTTTATGAAAGAATTATAGTGGACAATTTATTTTTGGTTACAAAGTTGGAGTTCTGTAAACTTAGGCAGTTTTGACTATATAATGTTTCACTCGAAATAATAAAATCCTAATATTTTTGGTTAATATTATTTGGATTATTTGGACTATTGTCCTCATCTTTATTATTATCTACACAATGTTTCGGCCGATGTGCCCTCCAGCCTTCTTCAGGTATTTCTTGTTTGACTCTGGAACCATCTCTTTAAACTCAGGAACCATATCATCAAACTTGGGAACCATCTCTTCAAACTCGGAAACCAATTACGACAAGATGGTTTCCAAGTTCAAGGAAGGGATTCCTGAATTCTAGAAGGTTCTCGAGTCAGACAAGAAATACCTGAAGAAGGCACATTAGCCGAAACGTTGTATAGATAACAATAAAGAGGAGGACAATGATCTGAATAATACAAATTATCAAGCCTCATCTCAAAAAAAAAATCAGAGAAATTTTTGGTTTAGAAGAAAACTTCTTAATGCAAGAGTGGTATTAATTTATAGTTGATACTGTATATTGTGCCATATAACCATATCTGTCAAATTTTTTTCTTCATGTTTGGCTTTTTGGGTAACTATGAGCAAGGACACTCGTATTTCCATCTGTCAGAGATTAATCTGTGGGTAGCCTGCTTATAAAGCTATGGAATATGTTTTGGGTGTGAATTGTGTTTATTTGTAGATGCAGTAGGATAAAAGAACAAAACACAAAAAAGAGGTAAGAGAACAAACAGTAAAAGAGAGGGAAATTTGGTCACCCATCAGTTGTGAAATCATTGACAGATGGAATGTATTATTATCATCATCATCATCATGTAGAGCAGAGTTTTTCAACTTTTTTCATCTCCCAGCACAGTGAGCTGGGCAATAAATTGATCGAGGTACACCATCAGTATATAAACATACATAATTATTTTATCATTTAAATTTTAAAAGAAAAGGAATAGTGAAAATGTGCTACAAGTGTAGCATAATTAAAACATATTAAATTAAAACAAAAAATTTTAAACTAATAGAATAAAAATATAAGAGGATGATCAACCGTCCTGAACACTCCGGCACACCCATGGAAGTTTCACGGTACACTAGTGTGCCCTGGCACACTGGTTGAAAAACTCTGATGTAGAGAGAGAACTAGGAAAGAAGATCTTTGGAGGGAAAAATGCAAATAATCATATCTATATAATCAATATAGGGAATGCAGAGATGCTGATAAGTATGCGTCCTGCGTCCCTGACACATAAAAATCTAAAAAGACGCAGTAAAATCATATCCATGCATCCCAGTGTTTTCTTTTTTCTTCCCTCACCATTTCAAGCTAACTATAAATACATTTCAATAGTTTCTTAGAAATGAATTACACCAGATAGGTTACAATGTAGGAGTTAGATGTTTTTAGTTGTTTCCCCAGATCATAAATAAAAACCCTACAATTTATTAAGTATCTTTAGTTGGAACCCATCAAATTTCCTGGGGACTCATTCAAAGCAAATATGTGTGTCCTAGGACACACTAAATCAAAAAGCTGTCAGCATCACTGTGGAATGGTATGTCATGATGCTTGGTCAGAGGTGAAGAACGTTTTCAGGTTTAGAGGACACATTGAAGTTTATTGCCTACTAATAAGGCCACACAGCATTTTTAGTAGCCATTTACAGTGATGCTGATAGCTTTTTATTTAGTGTGTCCTGGGAGACATATTTGCTTTGAATGAGTCCCCGGAAAACTTATGGATCCCAACTAAAGCCGTCTAACTCCTACCTTGTAACCTATCCTGTGTAATTCATTTCTAAGTCACCATTTCAAGATATTTACAGTTAGCTTGAAATGGTGAGGGAAGAAAAAAGAAAACCACTTGGACGCATGGATATGATTTTACAGGGTCCTTTTAGATTTTTATGCGTTAGGGACGCAGGATGCATACCTATCAGTTAGCTTAGTTTTGCACAAGGTGAAAACTTTGGAGCATCCATCAAGAATCAAACTCCCTTACAATTGTCTGCTAGCCTAGCTTGATAACCGCCTTAGAAAAATCTAAAGTTGAAACATTTAGTTCACAACTTAGTCTAAATATAATTTGTATATATTACTTAAAAGAAATTAAAAATGTTAGTAACCTTTTAATAACTTTTTGAAGATTTCTTTTCATAAGAAAGCATTGGGATATAATGTTCTAAATTTGGAGGTAAACAATTTTATATTGATCTGTATGATCAATCTATAATATATTTTAATACAAGATATATCATTTAATGAAATATCTATATTGTTGAAGTGAAGTGGTTTGAACAACAGCAACTAGCTAAGCACAACTGAACCAGTGCCAAGACAGTTGGTATTTATTGAAATCAAGAATAGTCCATTCATGTATTTGGGTGATTCCATTCCCTGAGTCCTGATTGGCTGCTTGGTTTCTATGATGTTATGAGGCTTCATAAATAACCTGACATTTTGCAGTGGTATTCAGTTATGATTACTTGCTGCCTTGTCTTACCAATTCAACGGTAATTGGAACTAGTATAATTATTTTACATATATGACCAATATATGATATAATTTAATAAAGGATTTATATGATATACTACTGTTGTACTGAATTGTTCACTTTTGACATTTACAAATGCTGGACATTTTTAAGTAGAATTTCAATGCTATTTTTATGTATATTTTAATTTTTAAATATCTTTGAATATAAATCAAATTTTCATAATTTTTGCACAAAAAGCAAGAACCAGTGATATTTAATGTGTATATAATATATTACTATATACTTTGTCATTAATTGTTTTATTTTTGTAGTTTCATCCAGACATACACCCACCCATACATACATACACACAACTGCCCTTTATATATGTATAGATAGATCTTTTTATTAAAATATAATGTATTTCATCAATATATATATATTATGATTTAATAAAATATCTATATGATCAATATATGGAATGGTATGTACATAATTTTAATTGGTCTTTCAACAAGATCATAAGAGGATGATCTTAATGGTTTATGCATATGCAGCCCTAACACCACATATTTCCAACTCCTACTTTAGGTTTAAAAAAAAACAAAACTTTTCAGCATTCTCTTATAGTCATTAATGTTACAGATAATTATATTCCAATTTTGAAATCAAATAAATATATGGAGAAAAAAAAAAAAAAAAAAAAAAAACACAGCTAAAATAATATAAAATATACTCTGAAAGAGAGTTAGCCTTTTCTATTCAAAAGTACATTTTTTATTTAGGGTGGTAGATTTTTTTTTTTTTTTTTAAATTGAGAGAGGAAAATGGCAAAAAATCTTGTTTGTCAGTTTAAAAAAAAAAAAAAAAAAAAAAAAAAAAAAAAACTACCTCATCTATAAAAGATCAAATAATTAATAAAGTAAGAAAAGAAAGGTAAAAAAAAAAAAAAAGATGAAATCTTATATTATTTAGGAATTGCTTTTCCATGTAGGAAGGATTATGTTTACACCTGAGCAATAGGTAAACTCACAACACCCACCCAGGATAGACAACCATTTGGTGCTATGAAATGCTTTCCTGCTAAGTTAATAACTTCACTTCTTTTGATGGAACTACATGAAGAAGTGAGCATTAAGCAGTTTGAGAAAAGGAAGGAATAAGTGAAGGGAGAAGATGAAAAAGAGAAAGTAAAGAATTAAGAAGAAAAAAGAGTGGAAAGAAAGATTGACTGAAGGCAGAATAGTAGGTAAACTAGATAGAGACAGAGATAAGACATATAGATAACAAGACATATATCTATAAGAGATGCTGATGAACAGATATATTTGATATAAAAATCAACAGGAGAAAGAAAAAGAAAAAAATGATAAGTAGACATAGTCTTAAAAAAAACAAGAAAGGTATTGGAAGACATTTAGTTATATATTTCCTTATCAAAATTCGTACACTATCTATTTATGTATGTCTGTGTATGTAGGTATATCAATAAGTCTATACAGACTAATGATGAAAATAAAGGGGGCACTTACTTTACACAATAAATATTTATTTTTCAACATAATCTCCTTCCTTGTCAATGCACTTAAACCAATGGTAAATACAGGTATGAATCCAACTATTCTCCCTCCAGCTATGGGTAAGTTGTAGGGCAGACTAAGCTCTTTAACCTTGGTTAGGCAACCAGTCTAGGAGAAGGAAAACTCTGAATTCAAACCTGTTAAGCTCTGCTTGAGGTAGTCACTACTAGAATAGGCTCAGTCTTAATTAGTGATCTATTTCACTAATTTTTTTTTTTTTTTTTTTTTCATTACAAAACAGTACAATACGAAAAAGTAACAGGACAAAATGTCTGCATGTACAAGTGTAGAGTTTCTATCAGTTACAGGTTAGCTATGGGTAAATTGTAGGGCAGACTAGGCTCTTTAACCTTGGTTAGGCAACCAGTCTAGGAGAAGAAAAACTCTGAATTCAAACCTGGTCACTACTAGAATAGACTCAGGCCTATTTAGTGATCTATTTCAATTAAAAAAAAAAATTGATTTAATTTAAAAAGAATGGTCTTCCAGTTTTAAAATTACCACCGCACATCTGCTAATAGTAGTGGACAGGTGGAAGTTATGTCTTTGTAAAGCCATGCCATTTCAGTTGCCATTATGGCATAAGAATGGTGAACATTGTGCTGAGAAGTTTTTTTTTTTTTTTTTTTTTGTTTTTTTTTCCAAGGTGCCTCATCTCATTACGAGGGTAGTCCCCATGGTGTATTAGCTAACATGCTGGAGTGCGACACTGTTGTAAGCAAGTTGGACTCCAGTTGTGCTATTATGGCCTTTTGGACTAATACCCTTGTGAAAGGTATGAACCCCCTCATCCTCCCAGCTATGGGTTAAATAGTACAATTACTGTTCTTCTACAAGGATGGCTTTGGCATTAGATAACCCATGAAGGTTGATATGCCATTAAACAAAGAAATCAAAACAAACCAAATCATCTCACTACTTGGTGACATCACATGGGCAGCTCGCTCACTAGATCTAAACTGCACTGATGCTGATAGCTTTTTGATTTAGTGCATCCTGGGATGCAGATATTTGCTTTGAATGAGTCCCCGGGAAAATTTATTGGTCCCAACTAAAGCCATCTAATTCCTACCATGTAACCTATCCTGTGTAATTCATTTCTAAGAAACTATTGAAATATATTTACAGTTAGGTTGAAATGGTAAGGGAAGAAAAAAACAAAAACACTGGGATGCATGGATGTGATTTTACTTCATCCTTTTAGATTTTTGTGTGTCAGTGATGCAGGATGCATACATATCAGCAACTCTGGGCGTGTATAGCTCATGAGGGCAAGCATTTACACAATATAATCTTTAAAACAAAGTGATGACAATAAGAAAAAGGTAATTCCAGAGAATTTCACCGGAGTTCTGTTCCAAAGATCCTCAATTTTTCCCTAAATTTTCACCACTCGCTTTTATCTATACCAGAAGTGAATCATGAAAATTGCGGCTCGATTGCATTAATCATTCTTATTTTATGGCCATTTAAAGTTTTAGAGAATTTACAAAAATTCTGCTTTTAAAGTATCTTCTAATTTTAATCTTCTTGCATTTTGAAATGGGTTTTTTTTACAAGCATTGGTAAAGTTGTTTTATCTCCACCCTAAAGTGTTATAAATCAGTTCAAACCAATTGTTTTAACTTTGACTGTCAATTTTCTAAAGCCATCTAACATCTTTTTAAAAAACAAAACCAAATAAGACACCACCACTCTGGGGGCAATTTTCAAAAAATTAAAAGTTTAAGCCGCTCTCACTTTATGACCATGTTTAAAGCACTCCATCAACTCTAATCTAATAATAGGTTTAGAGTAGTCAACCATTTGATTAGAAGTGTCTTTCATCCTTAATGAGGGGCTTAAAAATGCAGGAAAAGAAAATCTGGAAATATTTAATATTTTTCTATTTCAATATTTCATCCCACAATCAAATCCATAAAAATTGTGTATATTATTTAAGTACATCTGGAAATGAGTAGATTTTTAAAGATAAAAATATTTATAACTACCTTAATTTTTGATTTTGGGCCCCCTAAAAATGAACCACTCACCTGCAAGGGTCCAGATTTCCATGTGCAAAGAGGGGTGGGGGATTACGGAAAAGAAAAGGTGTGGGCACACGTGTATCACCTGTATATATGCTGATAGATATCTAACTATGAACATACTCTGATAGATATATGGAAATTTAGCTGTGAACACACTCTGATAGATATATGTTCATAGCTTCGCTCTGAACACACTCAGATAGATATATGTTCATAGCTTCGCTCTGAACACACTCTGATATATATATGTTCATAGCTAGCTAGCAACACACTCTGATGTTCATAGCTAGCTAGCAACACACTCTGATGTTCATAGCTAGCTAGCAACACACTCTGATGTTCATAGCTAGCTAGCAACACACTCTGATGTTCATAGCTAGCTAGCAACACACTCTGATATAAATGTCGATAGATAGATATGAACACACTCAAATAGATAGATGGGTAGATAATAAAAAGATAAGTAGATAAACAAAAAAAAGTTAAGGAAATAAATATGGGGTTATATGAGAATTGAGATGAGGGTGTGATAATCAGTGTAAATGCTCTTAGGAAATGGGTTTAGAGTAGGCCAAGATAGTAGATCCCAAAATAACTACTGCTATATTAGATTTGTAAGCTCCTCTGGGATAATGTTAGGTAAACTTTCTGCCCTGGTTTCAGAATGCTTAATGTTGAACAAATGGAGTGCTTGTGTTTCTTAAATCTAATCCTGGCCATGTTGGCAGGGCCTCGAATATATTGACTACATGCCCTGCAGAGGGGGTAAGACTCTTAAAAGAGGTGGGTCTTGGGTGTGAAACTAAATTGCATCCATTTCGTTTGGTTTGTTTTGTTTTGTTTTACGGCATATCAACCTTAGTGGGTCATTTAATGTCGATTAAGTTTTGAAATAAATTAATTCTTAATGGATACACAATTTTTTTTTGTATAAACATATTTTTCTATTCAATCCATAGATGGGACCCTAACAGGTACTACCACTCCGGGTCAGAGTGGACCAGGGAGCAATGGTGATGAAGGGGTGCTCCACATTCCCCAAACCTCCAAAACTGGAACCTCACCATCAGATAGAGTTTAACGTCATTCCCAGAACATGTAGACCCTTAGCCACTGCCTTCTAACACCCATATGATAAAAAGGGGTTGGGGCTTGCCATAAGGGCAATAGGGTTGGGGCAATCATATAGGTGATAGGGCTTGACGTGACCAGCTGATTGATTGGAGGGGGCCTCTCCGATCGCCCATCTAGCCTAAGTAAGGGTCTAAGTGGTGTTGTAGGTTATGGACTGCTCATCCACCAAGACTCCATCCTT
This sequence comes from Doryteuthis pealeii, assembly GCA_023376005.1. NCBI lineage: Eukaryota > Metazoa > Mollusca > Cephalopoda > Myopsida > Loliginidae > Doryteuthis > Doryteuthis pealeii. Next base: position 103,545,368 of record CM042137.1, on the reverse strand, counting down.
AAGCATCACGGTTCGCCACCTCTTCATTGACATTGCTCTCAGGTTCACTCTGATCCAGAGTACCTGTTAAGGTCCCATGTATAGTACAAATAGATACGTTTGAAAATCTTTTGTATTAAATAAGAATACTTGAAACAATGTAACTGTGTGCAAATTATTTGTATTAAGAATAGTTAGTTTCAGCTATGATTGTTTACAAAGAATTATCATTAGTTACTTGAAACCATATAACTGTGTAAATTGTTAATATTAGGTAGAAATACTTGGAACTATTAAATTGGTTCAAGAATACTTATAAAAATATTGTTAAACTTGAATTAAAGTTTCAGCGTTAAATAAGTCATAAAGGATTGAAATGTAAGCAGACAAACCAAACCTAAATCTAGTCCAAAAAGTCTGTTATAGTTTTTCACATCAATGAAAGATTGATCTAAACAAGGGGTCATCAAACTACGGCCTGTGGGCATTTTATCAGGCCCACCAACGGTATTTGAATGTTGTGTTGTTTGATAATGCTTTGAAAATAAATATGTTGGTTAAATTTGTTTTTGTGCATCTTACACCACTCATCCATGAATATAATATGGAAAAATAAGTTTTGTTTTACATCTTTTTTCTTGGAGTTTTTGTTCTGGCTAGCAAGTATTGAACACAATAATAATGTGGCCCGCGCTCATTATTTTTTCAATTATCCGCTCTAACGTGAAAAAAATTTGGTGATCCCTGATCTAAACTATAGAAAGACTAATAAGAAGAGGATGATATTTATCTGTCTTAATTTATTAATATGAATTAGTACGTTATTAAGTTGGTATTTACCCAACCCCTCTGCCATGAGCAGGATGCAGCACAGTCAATTTTTAAGTAGAGTACAGCTGGTTTGAATTCAGTCTTCCTTCTAGAGCAGTTGCCATACCAAGGTGAAAGAACCTAGTCTATCGTACTGCTTACACATAGCTGGGGTGGGGGGAGAGATGAGTTCATACCTTTTTTTAAGGGTATTAGGGAAATGCAAATAGCCTCATCCAGGATTTGAACTTGGCTTGCCAAGTTCATTCTCTATGATAACGATTTGGTCACCCGCACCTTTCTCTCTCTTCACACACACACACACATTAATAGTATAGTTTTGTAGCGATTATCCGCTGCTGTTGGGATGGACATAAGTTCAATAGAGTTATCCACCCTTGCTGCAGGTTTTCGTGGATAGGTGGCGGCTGTATTTAAACAGCAGCCCGGGAGAACATCTCTCTCTTTCCCTGGTTCTGGCAACCATTGCAAATGGGTTAAACGCTTGGTGCCTCTGCCCCTTAAGTGGGGGGCTTTGACCCCCAACAAATAAGTGACTCATTTCTACATGTAATTCTGTATCACTTCTTTAGGACTTAGTCCCACATTCTTTATGTATGTTTATGTATCTGTTCTCCATATCTTACTGTACCTTGTCATGAGTATGTGTATACCAGTCATGTATGTATTTTCTCCATGTGCTCACAGAATAAAGTCTGTTTGTTGATATATATAACTTCTTTGTTGGATTAATTTATGTACATATATGTACTCACGTTGGAAGGTTACTTTGAACCTTCTAACATATTATAAGAACATTCCTATCTTATAGTTTGTTATATTTATGAATGGAGAGTGCAGTGATATAGGTGAAAAACCGGTAGCCACCAAATGCTGTTGTTTGTGTCTATGCTATCATAATATAGATCATTATATTAGCACTATGTAAAAATACAGCCTCTGTTCACCATGTCCATTTCCTACAATGATACCCCTGACATCATTATACTCCAATCACCTCTTGTATGTAGGTTTTATATATACTAGCAACAGAAAACACCCTCCGTGCGTCATAAAAAATTAATTTTTGAAAGACATTGCCTGAGAGGGTGGGAGTTAAAAATTAGATGTCAGAGGGTTTGTATCATAAATAAGCAAAATCCTCATATTTATTAAAGGAGTAAAAAAAATATAAAACAATTTGAAATGAAAACTGAGCCCTGTCCCTTTTAAATAAAATGTTGCGTGCATGTAATAATCAAACAATTATTTTGAATATTTTCCACATCAATTTTACACAAAATCATAGGTATTTATTTATTTGTAAACTTTTTAGTTAACTTCTTGTTACTGTAAAAAAAAAAAAAAAAAAAAAAAAAAAAAGGGGGACGAGAGTAAAAAAACAATTTTTAAAATTGTTTACTCAAATTCTGGGTGTATATAGCATAAGAATATTGTGATGTAAGCTGTGACATAGAGCTATGACGTAGTTTTTGTTACAGACAGAAATACAGACAATTTCCATTATTAATAGATCTTTGCCAAACCTCTCTGCACAAGCAGGATGCGATACAAGATTAATTTCTAAGCAGCATTTAGCTGGTTTGAATTCAGTTTTCCTTCTCTTAGACAGGTTACCTAGCCAAGGTTAAAGAGCCAGTCTGCCCTACTATTTACCTATAGCTGGAAGGAGAGTAGATGGATTCATACTTTTCCCAAGGGTATTAGTACTATGTGAAATGCAAACAGCCTTGTCTAGGATTTGAACTTGTGTCGACAAGTCCATTTCCTACGACTCTAATCATTACACTGAGCGCCTCCATATATGTAACTCATAAATAAAGCATTAAAAATGTCATATTGATCTTTAATCCTTGGAGGTTTCTAATTAAACTGTGGAATTTTCACGGGTTTAGCCGGGGAAAGATAAAAATAACTCTGAAAAAATGTTAGCTGGTATTTGATCAACAAACAAGTTGGTTCTGTTAATGGTTCAGTCTTTGTCTTTCAAATATTGCCAGTACTATCTAGCTAAGAGAAATGAAAAGTTATACTGCTATATATATATATATATATATATATATATATATATATATGCCGGTTTAGCTCAGTCGGTAGAGTGTTCGGCTGGGAACCTCAGCGTTCCTGGTTCGATACCGGCCCTCGCCAACTCAGCGTATAAGTAGCGCAGAGATCTGTGCGGTAAAGTGAGAAGTTGATGGTAGATGTGGCGCTCCGCCTCAGAAAACAATCTACTTGGTCTAGCACCAGTGAAAAGGGGATAGATTCCCTCGCTGATACTGACTATAGGCCACCCCGACTTACTTATATGTATGCTTTGGCTTGTATATTCCACTTGAGTTGCTATTAATTTACTGATATTAGAAATATCATAACCAATTTGATTGCTCACAAATTATTTTTATTTAATATGTTTGTAATATTTTAAGCTTTCTTTGTAATCTTGTACAAAAGAGAAAGGTTTAATGGCAGGCATCATTTTGGTTTCTTTGTTTAATGGCATATCAACATTTGTGGGCTATTTAATGCTAAAGTGATCATTGTAGAAGAACAGTAGTGGTACTATTAACCTATAGCTAGCTATGTATTATATATACATATATACAGAGATTATGATAGGTACGTGTCCTGTGTCCCTGACACACAAAACTCTAAAAGGACTCAGTAAAATCATATCCATGCATCCCAGTGTTTTTCTTTTTTCTTCCCTTGCCATTTCAAGCTAACTGTAAACACATTTTAATAGTTTCTTAGAAATAGATTACACAGGATAGGTTACAAGGTAGGAGTTAGAGGGCTTTAGTTGGGACTCATAAATTTTCCCGAAGACTCATTCAAAGTAAATATGTGTGTCCCAGGACGCATTAGATATATATATATATATATATATATGTGACTGTTTGGATGCTTAATTGATCAAAAAGCACTGTTTGAATGCTTAATTGACCGATTTCTAGATTATGAGTTATCTCCTTTGGACTATTTCAGTAGAAGGAACTCTTTGGCAAAAGAGGAAGAAAGTTAATTGGCAACAGACTACATATACGACAATTGTCCACCATTAGAGTGACTGCCATTCAACTGCCTATTAACATTGGTAGCAGAGCGAAACCCAGTTGTGGGATAATTTATATTGTTTTGTGTTTTACACATTGCCACCTATACTGCGTCTCAAAATGAAGAATCCTGCATCTGCTGCCTCACTTAATACCAAAGTTTCAGATGCTAATGGACTTTTTTTTAAAACTCTGTCCAACTTTTTAGATTGCCAGCTAATTTGGTACCACCTTCTTGTTCTTGCCTCCAATAAAACCAAAGATGATAGTTTAGATGCTTAATTGACTTATACATTAAAAAAAACAAAAAAAACAACATTGAATAAAGCTTCCATGTGCTCTAAATAATTATATATATAAGTAAAAATTGTCGGCTTAAAGCCATATAAAAATAAACACGTTTGTTTACTTACCCTCATACTGTTGTGTAGCGAGTAAATAAAAAGTGGAATATAAATAAGTTTCAAAATAAACGGAGAATGTGGAAATGGCCAGCTAGTGTAACGGTTAGAGACTTCACCTGTCAGCTTGACAGTCGAGGTTTCGAGTCACACACGGAGCAGTCTCCCATGTCTATAACTTTGCTGATGAGACCTAATAGGTCGAAATGTACATTCAGGGATTGACACTTTCTCGATTTGTTTAGCCTTACATTTGAACATATATGCCCACCTAAATTCATTAATTATCAACTACTTAATTTCCAAAATTAGGTATGACTTCAATTAAGCACATATCCTCCAAAAATTGTCGGCTTAAAGCCATATAAAAATAAACACATTTGTTTGTTTACTTACCCTCATATATAAGTAAGTAAAGTCCTCAGGACGGCCTAATGTCAGTACCAGCCAATCAGCGAGGGAGTCTATCCCCGCTTCACTAGCGCTAATCCAAGGAGATTGTTTTTGCGACTGAGCTAACCCGACCCCTTTATGTTGAAATGATCTGAATGTCTAACATGAATGTATGCTAGTTATCTTTATGGGCCAGATTAGCTCAGTCGGTAGAGCGTTCGGCTAGAAACCACAAGGTTCCTAGTTTGATACTGGCCCTCGCCAACTCAGCGTTATGAGTAGCACAGGGATCTGTGCGGTAAAATGAGGTGCAGATGGTAGGTGTGGCGCTCCACCTCAGACGCTAAAATAATCTCCTTGGTCTAGCGCTAGTGAAAAGGGGATAGACTCCCTCGCTGTCTGGCTGATACCGACATTAGTCCGCCCCGAAGACTTTATTCCCTAAGTATAGGAGGAGAGGAGGAGGAGGAGGAGGAAAATCATTGAGTGGGAGAAAACTATTAGGATCCAAGTTTTACTATTTCTCAGTTGACATTTGTAAATAAAACCAAAGAAATGATAACATTTATAAATGAAATGTAAAATCATATCATTTTGATATAGTAATTATATTGTAAAAAAAAAAAAAAAAAAAAACTTTCCACTTCTAAAACCAATAAAAATCAATATTTATCAAAAGCTGACAAATCATAGAAATAGGTCTTCTGTTTAAAAAAAAAAAAAAAATTTTAAATAAAAAAAATCCCATTTACAGTATCACCCATGAATAAGTATTTTTTTTTTTTAAATCGTGTGTGTGTGTGTGGGGGGGTGTCAAACAATTTAAAAAAAAAAAAAATTTCTTCTAAACTGAATATACCAGTATAGAAAAACTTAGCAAAAAAGGCAATTGGTATATCCAGACATTTGCACAAAAGCCAATTGGAGGTAGAATGTGTTATATCAATCTTCTAAGTGGAACATACCTGCTTTGACAATAGTTTTCAAAATGTCTTTGATACCTAACTTTGAAGTCAACCACTGAAGCCAATATAGAATTGTCACTTTGTTCTTGAACACATTTTGCTGTCCTATAGATAAAGAATAATTTGATTATCTAAAGCAAATATAGAATTGTTTTGCTTTAACATTTAAAATTTGCTTTTTTATTATTCTTAGATGATTTTAAAAGATTTTATGCTATTACAAGTTATTATTTAAGACCAAATTCTAAAATATCTCTTTTTAAATTGGTAATAGAAATCCTACTCTAAGAGAACTGAACAATGTCGATTGGCAAGGATGAAAATATTATTCAGTCGTTTTTTTCCCTTGACGCCTCAATAGTGAATGTTTTACATTAGGACGGACTAATAACTATTATTCTTGACAGCTTTACCCTAAAAGTGATTCTGATTTCATGTCTGAATAGGCAAAGAGTTAAATTAACTAAAGAGTGTAAGTCCCAGAATATGTAAAACACAGCAAAGCAATTAACAGAAAGAATCTAGCTGGCTTCTGTTATAAACTGTTTCTCAGGTACGAGTCTGTCAAGGTGACCCTTGAAGATACAAATTTACTTGAACCCTATTGCTGAACTTGGCACAAGGTAACTGTTGGCTTTATATCAAACTACACATATCTCCCTTTCTTTCTATATTTCCTTTTTTCATTCTCCCTTTTTGTTGTTTGGTGGTTTATTAAGGATAAGCACCATTCAGTTGAATTTAGAAAAAATAAAAAAGAATAAAGAAATTGCAACTTTTGCAAGTGGTTTTCTTGATATTTTAAAAGGGTAACTAAAAATGTAAGAGTTGGTCCTCTTAATATAAAATACTCATATTCACATAAATGCATGTTTATAAACTTGTATATATGCATCTGTGCACATAGAAAATATACAGTTTGTTAAAAAAAAATTAGATATCATTTGAGATGTACCAGGTGTTTCAGAAAAATTTTGTAATGTAATAACTTGACCAATTCTCATTCAAATTATCTCAAATTTTGACAGGATGAGTGGAAACGTGAGTGAAAACAACTCAAAATTCTATGTTTAATGTTTAAAACTTTTTCTTTTTGATATATCCGGGTTAAGGGATATATTCTGAAGTTGGTATTTGGTATATTATCACAGTAGTAATTGGTATGTCAAATAGCAATCGTCTGTCATTGTGTCGTCTAGCAAGTAAGTTTAGCTTGTAGGCATTAGGTGTAGGACCAACACAGTGTCGACTATTTATACATGACACTGTCCAATCAGATTATAGTGAGGGGGTACCAAGGTATTTACATATTCATTATATCACTTTTTTTAGTGAATGACATTTCTATACCTAAAAAGAAGAAAACATAGAATTTTGAGTTGTTTCTACATGTGCTGTTAGAACTTGAGATCATTTGAATGATATATTAATATCAAGATATTAAAGATTAAAAAATAACTTGAACCCCCCCCCCAAAAAAAAAAAAAACAAAAAAAAAAACACCCTGTATATGTGTATGCACACTCATGCATGCAGACACATTAGCAGTACCCATAGAAATTTCATGAAATGCATGCATAATAATTCCTTGAATTTAAACTATAAATAATATTCTGCAAATGTCGATTTTTAAAATTTTTTTTTTAACTCTTTGCCTACTTTAAGCTGGTCACCATACCACACCCAAGCAAAGTACAAACATTGATGGTTGGTTGTTTATAATTGAACAGAAATAATGATTACAATAATAATGATAATAGGACTTTATTTATATCTATTGTAAAAAATACCAAGAAAATTTGGTAGGCAAAGAGTTAAAATTCAGTCAATTAATAATAATGCATTTACCTCCTAACAAAAATATATATAACTTTTAAATGATGGAAAAATTGAAAATTAAGTTTTGTGAAGTAAGTAGGTCACTTTTAAATAAACATATTTATCTTATTTTTAGAAAAATTTAGTTAACATTTTAGGTAGGTGATTTAATTTACAATAAGGCTAACATTGCCAGTTTGTGAGAAGGTCAAGGTTGATAACATTATCACAGTTGAGAAATAGCACTATCGACAAACCAATTATTCAAAACAAAAAAAAAAAAAGAAAAATAGGTTATTAAAAAAAAAAAAAGACTGAAAATGAATGAAGCAGTAATTCATTTTTAATTTAATTTTTTAATAACCTGTTTTTCTTTACCTTTTTTAATAGATATTCAATAATAATAGAAAAAAACTAAGGCAAAAATTTGAATTTTCTAGATCACTGTTTCACAAAGTGTGTTCAGCAGAATACTCAGGGTCCTTTTTAAAAAATTCTGCATTTTATCTATTTTTATTTTTTTTTAAGGTAAGATGTCTGTTAGTGATTCATTTATCTTGTTTTATATAAATGAATCTTTTTTTTTCTCAATAAGTTTTCCTGTATTTAATGTTTTAATAAGATTAAAATGGCAGGGCTTGCCTGAAAAGGAAAAGAACAAAAATTGTGATTTTTGGAAAGTTTCACAACAAAATAAATTTAGAAACCACTATGCTTGAATAAACCTGGTTATTATAAAATGTCTGGCTTAAATACTCTTTTTTTTTTTTTTTTTTTTTTTTTTAATTAGAAATATGAATATTAGGGTTAGGATTAATGCTCTTACTTAAATCTTTGAATGTCAAACAGTAGTTACCAAAATGTGGATGCCAAAACATCCTAGAAAACTATTTGCCTTATCATTGACCTCATATATCCACTATAATTAGTATATTTGTATACTTGTAAAATCAAGTGAAATAAATGCCTATATTGTGTTCTTATAACATTAGGGGACCTCTTGAAGAAAGGATATATTTCTCTTGTAATTCATGATGAGTGCAAGAAAAACTTGATTAGCTTTTGCACTTTAAGAGGTTGAAATTCGATAACACAAGACCTGAGTTTATCTTTGGCTAGCTAGTAGTTTCTTTGAATGGCAAACTCTTACTGTCTGAAAAATGGTCTTCAGTAACTCTGGGTGTAATAAACTCCAGTGGCCATGGCTAATCCATCCAAAGAATTTATCTCCAAGACAGATGTCCTCCTTAACTTTGCCTTGTCTCTGACCTTTGTCCTTGTCAGGTTTTAAGATTTAGAAACTAAGATAAGCAGGGGGAACCAGTTTAGGGAAATGAGAATGGTGTTACAAATTGGGCTGAGATAGTCAGGGTTGGTTCAAACAAGTACAAAGCCAGCTTGTTCCTTCTTGTCTGGTAATAACAATTTGATTTTGCCTTGTAAAATCCTTGATTGATATTTCTTATCTTAAAACCTTCGGCTCTTTCCTTTTACTATTGAACTTGTTCTCAGTCTCTTTTTTTCTTTTTTTTTATATAATGCAGAGATGCTGATATGTACGTCCCTGACACACAAAAATCTAAAAGGATGCAATAAAATCATATCCGTACATCCCAGCATTTTTCTTTTTTCTTCCCGCCACCATTTTAAGCTAACTGCAAATACATTTCAATAGTTTCTTAGAAATGAATTACTCAGGATAGGTTACAAGGTAGGAGTTATATGGCTTTAGTTGGGACCCATAAATTTCCCCTGGGATTCATTCAAAGCAAATATAGGATGTCCCAAAATAATGTATACACTCTTTGAATCGTTATAACTTATTCAGTTTATGTATTTTGACTTGTAAATAAGATTGATACAAGAGAAAGACTAAAAAAAAAAAGAAGAGTGTATACATTATTTTGGGACACCCTGTATGTGCGTCTCAGGACGCACTAAATCAAAAAGCTATCAGCATCACTGGGTGAGCCTGACATAAACCCTGCATTATTATTATTATTGAATTGTAAACTCAATGGGAATTTTTTTTATTTTCTTAGACAATTTTATTACTATTCTACTAACAAAAATATTGGTACAATATGCCACTTTTTTCATTCCAGTTGCATTCATACAAAAATTGAATCATTATAATATAGGATTGGTTATTGAAAAGTTGTCGGCCTGATCAAGAAAGGAATGATCTGGACCATTGGTGATGAAACTTTCACGTTTGAAGGCCACTTTGAAATTTATTATCAAAACTAAGGCTGTAAAAAAAATTAATGTTTAAAACATGTCAATAACTTCGTCCAAATTAATACTCAGGGCCGGTTTAGCTCAGTTGGTAGAGCACTTGACAAATTTAACCAACATATTTATTTTCAAAACCATTTTAACAAACAATTTCAAGTACCTTCGGCAGGCCTGATAAAATGTCTTTGCAGTCCATAGTTTGGCAAACCCTGAGCTAGACTATCAGGCCATTGCTAATGAGTTTGATTCTCACTGGGTAAGTAAATTATTTCTTCTTAAAAGAAATGAAAAACTTTACTAATCTTTTAATGAACTTGTTTTGTGTGGGGGGGGTTGTCTTTTTGTGAGAAAGCACTGGGATATCAGGTTGTGAAGTGAAGGTGTATAATTCTAATTGTTCTTTTGACAACACTGTGGAAGACTACACATAATAGTTGAAAAGTTTAAATTCAGTTTTAAACCTGCAGGTCCCTTACTCTTTTTTTAAAAAAAAATAGAATTTATAACCCCTAAATGTCAATTTGTACATTATCTTATCTGAAAACCATATTCTGCGTCTTTTGCATGCCAGAACATTGAAAGCAAAACGAGGCTTCAAATGATGAGGGCATCCCATCATGATGTAATGGTTAGCAAGCTAGTCTTACAGATCGATTACTACTGAAAAGTGAGTTCAATCTTTACTGGATGCCTCATACTTGTGACCTAGTGTCACATTAGACTCGTGAATGGGTTAGGTAGATATCTACAATAAATACAATTCCCTAACCTCTTGGCATAAAATAATCCTAGATGGGTTGACATGCCATTAAAATCAGTCAATTATGAATGATACAATGCTAGCTTCATTGATAACAATTATAGCAGTCTTCTTTGCTACAGATTTAAAAAGAAAGAAAAGAAAATTGCATGATTTTTATTTTTAAAAATATTTTTAAAATACAAAACTGACTTTTAGGCACCCCTTTTTGATCTCAATTAAGAAAGGACATGTTTTTCATTTACACCATCAATATCCAGTTGTTTTAACAGGCGATTTTTTTTTTTTTTTTTAAATTATAAAACTAACCCCAACCCCTAACAAACAACTGGATATTGACGGTGTAAATGAAAAACATGTCCTTTCTTAATCGAGATCAAAAAGGGGTGCCTAAAAGTAATATGGTCCCAAAACTGTATGTCAATGTCTATAAAATATATTATAAGTATAGATAAAAGGATATGAAAACACACAATGCTGTTAAAATGAAAATATTTTATATCATATTCATAGCTAATATTGAACAATATTTCGATTTATAAAAATCATCTTCAGAGCTTGTTTTTAATCCGGACTTATCGAGAGAGAAGCAGAAAATAATTTAAATTCAAAACGAAAAACATTGATGTTCCAAAAAGCGTGCAAGTCATGCAATCGTTTCATCATTAGCACATCCACTAATATCTTATGTACAATGAAAAAGCAGTAGATAAAGTGGATTTGCAAGTGGAAATGTCTTATAGATTGGGTTATGTTGAGATTACTTTTCATTGCATGCAGTTAAATAGAAATGAATGGGATTTTAATAGCAAGTTAAATCAGTGTGAAATCAAGGATGCGTGAAAGTCGGTATATTCAGGATTGGTAGGTATGTACTTACCTATCTAATTTCTATGTGACAGCAGAAGGTCAGTTTAACATGGGGACCATCAGAAATTGAGCCTTCTGAATACTAGGTGCAAAAATTGTCCTAGTCCTGTTGGCATTCTGTGGCAGGGTGCCTTAAACATCAGTCAGTAAACTCAACTCTTTACTCCTTAGGGCCGGTTTAGCTCAATTGATAGAGTGTCTGACTAGGAACCGCAAGGCTCAAAGTTTGATACCGGCCCACGCTAACTCATCGTATGAGTAGCACAGGGATCTGTGTGGTAAAGTAAGGAGCTGATAGTAGGTATGGAGCTCCACCCCAGATGCCAAAATCAATCTCCTTGGTCTAGTGAAAAGGGGATAGACTCCCTTGTTGTCTGGCTGATACCGACTTTAGTCCATCCCGACGACTTTAAAAAAAACTGGGGGAGGTGCTGTTTGGAGAGATGGCCTGTTGAGAGTGAACATTAGTAAATTTGCATCTCTCAACCAAAAAGACAAGTTTTTTTGTTATCTGACTCCTGATGAGGCCAGAATGGTACACATGGTCAGTTTAATGTGGGGTACCACACAGGAAACATGCCCCCTGTGGGGTGGTTTTAAAAATTGCTTAGATTCGGATGGTATTCCCCTTCAGTGGTACCTCAGGCATTAAACTCAACCATTACACTTTTAGCCAAGGGGACTTCGAGAGAAGGATACCTGGAACTAAGCTTTTAATCATTTTATCTACCCCCACCCCCGAGCCAAACAATTAGATTTATGCAAAACCTAGTGAGGATTGAACACATTACTTCAAGATTAACTTGCAAATCATACCCTTAGTAAAAGCCTGTTCTCTCTTCAAGTATGGGTAAATAGTAGGGCAGACTGGATTCTTTAGTCTTGGTTAGGCTACTAGTCTAGAAGAAGGAAAACTCTGAATTCAAACCATTTGTACTCTGCTTAAAAATTGACCTTGTGTCACTTCCTGCTCAAAGCAGAACATTTAGGTTAATACAAACTTGAAAAACATTACGCTATGACAAGATTTCCTCGGAATTGGTAGGTAAGGTGTTAAACTGAATCTAATAATATCATTTGGCTATAGAGGGCTGGGTATTTACACAACCCACTTGCCATGGGTAGGATGTGACACAATTATGGAGCATCCAGCAAATATCGAACTCACTCTTCATAATGATGGTTCTGCAAGACGAGCTTGCTAACCATTGCGTCATGATAGGATCCCTTTGAGGAGAGGGGGGTATATACTATATAAATTTGTTTCAGATTTAAACTTTAGTCACCTTAAAAATGGAAAAATTTAGAAATGAAATCAGATTCAAAATCAACTATTTAAAACTCTTAACATCCTATACCACCTCATTTTACCCGGCCAGAAGTCATTCATTTTCCTAATCTGCCCCAAACAATAGCCTTTATTTAAATGTAATATTAAACATATTTAGAAGTCTTTGATTTAAGGAATATAACGGGTAACTTTTAATGAAAAGGCCATTTTTAGTCATTTTTGATAAATCCTTATAGAAATAGGACTCTGAACTTGGAAAATTCTTAACAGGATGTTAAGAGTTAAGTTAAAACTCAAGTTGAGGCAAACTGCTTTTTCTCAAGATTTGATCCCCGACAATTTCAAGATACCATATACTGACTTGAAACCTAAAATCAATAGATTCCTTCATACAAAATGGCAACAACGCTGGAATAACAACATCCACAATAAACTATCAAACCCACTGGAGATTGGAGACCAACTTTAAGAAAGTCTAGAAAGTCATTGTGTCCTGATTACACATTGGTCACACAAGACTAATACATTCCTATATACTTAAACAAGAACAACAACCACAATGTGAAACATGTCAAACACCTTTGACTGTTAAACACTTATTCATGGAATGCAGGCCATTTGCTCTCATCAAACTTTTTTTTTTTTTAATTTTTTTAAATGCAAACAATATGAAAGATCTATTTGAAAATATCAACATGGAGGACATTCTGTCCCTTTTGAGGGAAATAAAAGTATACCATAGAATATAGACATGAACTTAATCAATACCATACAACATGATCTCCAATGGTGCTAACACATTTGTAAAACCAATTACTAAAAAGTATAAATACAAATACACAACATATATTTACCCCTATAATGAGAGCTGCTGTATTCCACCACTTTTCTGCCAAGTCTCTTCCCCTGCAGCCTTTTAGGAAGGCTATTTATCTGCAACTCTATGGATCACTGACTGTGCAGAGTTAAGTATCGTTAGGGTTGGGAATGTTGACCAGCTGGGTATTTCTTATCTAATGTTTTCTGTTATCTACCACTTGATCCGCACACAGAAAATACATGCATGCGTACAGAAAAATGTACACACACACACACACACACACACAGACAAATGCACGTTAAAATGCACATACACATACACACATTCTTGATATATATAAACACTCACATGTTGCAGTAATATACTCTGTATACTGTCATTGCTCAAACCTGTCTTTGTGAGAAATCTAATACAGAAACTAGTTTTCTAATAAACAAAAAAGGGGGTGCTGACACTCTTGCGATAATTCTCATATAACCTTGATTCTGATTTCTTGGTTGTTACATTGAGAATTTCAAAATATATTAGTTTTAAACCTGAATCTATTCCACATGAGCCACAAAAATACACCCATGTCTTAAATTAAATAACCTTCTTAAAAATCTATTAATAATAGAGATTAGGTCTCTATTTGTCTGTAACAAAAACTACGTAACTGCTTATATCACAATTACCAAAGTCGTCAATACATAGAATAAAGAACAATTATTACTAATAAAATAAATAAAAGCTATTCCTTATAATTCAATGTTTGAATCCTTTACATTATAATAAATAAACTATATATTATTTAAATAAATAAACTATATAAACTATGAAATTATTTGAAAAGTTATATTACTTTAAATGGAAAAAAATATTTGTGAAATTTGTAATCAGTTTTAAAAATCTAGAAGTTAACTAAAAGTTTAGCAATGAATAAGTACTTACAATTTTGTGTAAAGTTTATGTGTAAAATATTCCAAATAATCATTTGATTAATAATTAATAGATTTTATTTGAGGAGGACAGAACTAAGTTTCATTTCAAATTGTCTTATTTTTTACTCCTTTAATAAATTTGATAGTTTTACTTGCTTATGATACAAACTCTCTGAAAATTAATTTCTAACTCCCAGCCCCCTCAGACAATATCTTTCAAAATTTAATTTTTACACCACCTGGAGGGTGTTTTTTTTATTTTGCTAGTAGAGATAATTTAAGTCTATTTTATTCAATACAGACATTTTTTTTCTATAGCCTCTCGAGAATATTTAATATTCAACATTAGAATATTCCAACTGTTAACTTTTTAGTAGATTGATTGATTTTAATGGCATATCAACCTGTTTAGGGTTATTTTATGCCTAGAGGTTAGGGAATTGTGTTCATTGTACATTTGTATTTACATCTTTTGTGTAGTTGTCTCTTAAGAGTTTTTTGCACAGTTATATAAGGTTGGTTGGTTTTGTTTTACAGCATATTAACCCTCTTCAGTTCATTTAATTCCAAATCAAGTCATTTTGAAAAAACAAAGAACTCTAGTTGCTAACAGTACCTGCTTTTGCTTAAGTGGTCACCCAATTAAGTATTGAAAAAAAATTCTCACTGCCTAACTTAGGTGATATATAATATCAAGTGTTTCTATCTAATACAAATCATTTCCACACAGTTTTATGCTTTCAAGGATTCCTATATAATACTAATAATTATTTGGTTTCAAGTAATTATTTCTATTCAATAATAGTCATTTGTTTGCACTCAGTTATAGGGCTTCAAATAACTAATGATAATCCTTAATAAACAATTATAGCTTCAAGTAACTATTCCTAATTCAAATAACTTAGTTATTGTTTATATATTTTCCAAGACCTTGTATTACTACACCCACTATTATTTGAGTTTTTCACACCTGCGTTAGCTGCTGGTATTTCACTGGAGTCAGAGTGACAACAAGTCTCCTCAGGTTTCCGGGACTCTTCTGAGTATTCATGCTGCAATGCAGTAATCTGGATGGTTTCAATTCTTCCTCCGATTTCCAGATCCTCCAGTCTTTGTTTCAAGCTTTTTGGGACTTTCCAAGTGCGCCAATTACGATTGGTATCACTTTGACCCTCATATTCCACAGCTTTTTCAATTCTCTGGCATGGTCCAGGTATTTGTCCATCTTTTTGTTTTCCTTCATCTTCACCCTGTGATCTGCTGGAACCGCAAAATCCACCAGTTAACAAGTTCTCTTTTTTTTTTTTTTTTTTGTTAAGTAATACTAGGTCTGGTCTCCTTGCTGGGATATTATTAAACAATAATAATTATAATGGTTGATGAAAAAAAAAATAATTAAAAAATGGAAAATGATGTTTACAAAAACATGTAACATTAATATTTTCTTTCTTTCTTTTTGCAGAATATAACCTAAGTTATTACAAAATAAAAGTAAAAAAAGAGCAATTAAGAATTATTTTTTAATTTCTATTTTACAGGACCAGCGATACCACATTGTTCAAGAATTGTATCAAAATGAACAAGAATATGTGGATGCCTTAAAAACATTGAAAGAAGTGAGTAACTTTGACATTTTTTCATTTCTCTATTAGTTTTCATAACATTTTAATGTGGGCGGCAATTTTTCTTGTGTATATCAGTGTGTATTCATTTTACATGTCAAAGAGATTGTATTTGATGTCTTCATATTTCTACATTAGGTTTGGACTTAATATTACTAAAACAATACACAAATTCTTAATCTGAACTTTGCCACTTTTAGGACTCATTATTCTTTTGTGAAAAAAATTATTATATTAATATTGCCTTGAATTTCATCGAAAATGAAATATTATGCTTCTTAGCAGGATGTAAGTTTTTATTTTGCTGTTTCATAGTCAATTTTATTTATTTTTTATTTTTTTATTTTTTGGTGATTAATGTCATTGTGTTTTCATTGAAATGCAGTTGGTTTATTGAGAAAAAAAGTTACTCAGACAGCCAGCGAGGGAGTCTATCCCCTTTTCACTAGTGCTAGACCAAGGAGATTGTTTTGCGTCAGAGGTGAGGCACTACACCTACCATCAGCTCCTCACTTTACCTCACAGACCCTGAGTTGGCGAGGGCCGGTATCAAATCAGGAACCTTGTGGTTTTTCAAGGGCTTTGAAACTCGCAGGCAATGATTTTTTTTTCATTACAAAGGATGCAGTATAGTGTCATACCAAGGATACCTCTCTTTGGGGGGGGGGCGGTCTTACCTCTTTGGCATTCTGAAAAAAAGTAAGTCGGAGCAGCTTAAAGTCGGTATCAGCCAATCAGTGAGGTAGTCTATCCCCTTTTCAATAACGCTAGACCAAGGAGATTGTTTTTTAGCATCTGAGGTGGAGCGTCACACCTACCATCAGCTCCTTTACCGCAAAGATCCCTGGCTACTCATGCGCTGAGTTGGCGAGGACCGGTATCGAACTAGGAACCTTGTGGTTTCTAACCGAACGCTCTACTGACTGAGCTAACCCGGCTCCTTCATCCTTATTCAGAGGATGCAGTTTGTTTATTCTTAACCACACAGACAGAATGGAAATTATTCTGCTTGGAAGAAATATCAATTTAAAAAACAAAAAAAAACAATTTATAACAACCATGATGCATTCCGTGTCAGTAAGTAAGTGAAGTCGTTGGGGTGGCCTAAAGTCGGTATCAGCCAGACAGCAAGGGAGTCTATCCCCTTTTCTCTAGCGCTAGACCAAAGAGATTGTTTTTGTACCTGAGGTGGAGTGCCACACCTACCATCAACTCCTTTACTTTACCGCACAGATCCCTGTGCTACGCATATGCTGAGTTACTACTGCATTATTACACCACTTAGACTCAAATGGGAATGCTTGGAGAAAAAGCTAGATGGGAAGTACCCAAGGTTGCTGCATGCTGCTTTGAACACATCTGGGAAGCAGCACCCTACAAAACAGCAACTACATGGGCATTTACCTCCTATCTCACAAACCATCTAAAAAAGAAAAGACATGAAGCACTGCTGGAGAAGTAAGGATGAACTCATAGGTGACTTTCTCCTATTGTTGTATACCCTTTCTTTCCTTTCTTACTTCTATTATTCTTCTATCATCTTTGGTATCTTACGTTCTTCTTGTAGCGTCTGGACTTCGTCTTGTTGGTTGGTCGTCCTTGATTCATTTCTTCTTCTAGGTCAGTCTTGTTGCCAAGACATTCATCAACCACAAAACCATATTATTTATTTAAACCTTTATTTACTTAACTAAACATATTTTGCGTGTGCAGTGAGTCCCAGCTAAAGCAGTTACATCTTCTCTGCCTGACGTCCAAGCTGAAACTGAGAGCCAACCAGGTCCCACGAGACTTCACATATTTTGCGGGCTTTCTGAAATATTCCATGGAAAGTCCCGCCCGTGATATGAAAAGGGGCCATCCCTTCAGAAATACAGGGGGTTGACAATAATCTATGCATAGATTAGGTAACACTATGGACTCACCAGTGCTAGCCAACCAGCAACATTCATCAGCTCTGTGTAAACTCTGGGTGCCATCTAGAGGACATATTAAATTTGATGGCTGGTAGGGACAGATGGCAAGAGAGTTAAAGGAATACGTGTTGTGGATACACCTTGATGATGATGTATAAAAGTACTTTGGTCCATGGATTTTTATAATATATCCCTATTCTTCATCATATTAATACTCACAGAATGCAGAATACTAAAAGAACCAAACAATAAAAAGATAAATAAAACTCCAATACAATTAAATTTTAAAAGTAAGTGTTCAGACACTCTAATAATTTATCACCATTCAGATTCATTTTTTGGTATAAAATCTTTTGCATTCTAATGATGCTAGACCTCCTAGTGAAACATGTCACTATGATTTTCTATGTTTTCTTTCTCATTCCAAACTTTACTCATCTTCATAGTTTTACAATAAAGAAAAAAACAAGGTTCATTCACTGACTGATTCACCCTCTGGTGTCAAAGTTTTTGCCTAAGGCAAATATCTTCCACATAACAGGAGTATTTATAGATCAAATAAAATTGCCCAGTGATGCTGATAGCTTTTGATTTAGTGCGTCCTGGGATGCACATATTTGCTTTGAATGTGTCCCCAGGAAAACTTATGGTCCCAACTAAAGTTTCTTAATAAACTGAAGGGTTTTTATTTATGATCTGGGGAAACAACTAAAGCAGTCTAACTCCTATTTTGTAACCAATCCTGTCTAATTCGTTTCTAAGAAAATATTGAAGTGTATTTACAGTTAGCTTGAAATAGTGAAGGAAGAAAAAAGAAAAACACTGGGACACATTGATATGATTTTACTGTGTCCTTTTAGATTGTTATGCGTCAGAGATGCAGGACGCATACCTATTGGCATCTCTGATTGCCTGTATGGAACTTATTTCCAAATTAAAGTTTCTTCTAACGATCATAAAAAATGTAATTGGCAAATTATGATTTTATACTTTTTATTTCTATAGAAAGAAAATAATTAATTTAATTTTTTTAAGAGAATGAGACATTGCTGAAATAAGATTTAATTGACTAGTTCTTGAATCTATTTTTTTAAAGGCAAAAACAGGAAAGTAATACTTTTAAAAAATAAATTCCAGACAGTTGCTGTCTGTTTTTGTATTTTAAACTTGATTAGGATTATGGTAATTAGTTTCAGGTGCCTGGAATTGTGGGAGCTTTAGTGCAAACCTCAAGTCAATATTGCAAGTTTTTTTTTTTTCAGCCTCACATAACAGCCCTCTTGCTTTATTGAATAAACCATTTTCACCTCAAAACAAAATTCTTTACAATGAAATGGTTTGGTGATGCCTTAATGCTTAATTTCATTTCTGACAGAGAATCAAATTTCTTCTTTTTTTTTTCTTCTTCTTTTTCTCCTCCTCCTCCTCTTTTATTTTTTTGCTTTTGTTGTTTCTTTCCTTTCTTTTTTTCCTATTGGTCCATTTTTTTCTTTCACTAATGTTTTATTTCTACTTTATTTTTTTTTTAGGTCTCATCTTTTTTTTTTTACTCTCTTTATCTACAATTTTTCTTGTTTTGCTCTTTCTTTCTTTCTCACCATCTTTTACAATTTTTAAGGTTTCATCTTTTTCTTACTCTTTTTATGTGTACCTTTTGTTTTTTGGATTATTCTTCAAGTTTTTTTTTTCTTTTCTTTCTTTCTTTCCCAACATTTTAACAATTTTTTAAAGGTTTCTTCTTTTTCTCACTCTTCTTTTTTTTTCTTTCATTATTTCTTTATTTCCCAGCAGTTAAAAAAAATTAATTAAGGTCTCTAATCTTTTTCTTGCTCTCTTAATTGGCATTCTTTTTCTTTTCTCACCTTTTCATCTACTTTTTCTTATTCATTTTACTTTCTTTATTCAAAAAATGTTATTTTTTGTCTACATATTATCTTTACTTCTTTAACTATTTTTTCATTTTTAAAAAAATCTTTTTTAATCATTCTTCAATGTTATTTTTTATCATCCATTTTTTTTCCCTATTCTTTTTCATTTATTAATCATAGTCTTCCTTCTCACCTTAGCTTTTTTCTTCATTTTCTTTTCTTCATTTTCTTTTCTTTCTTGAGTTTCTGTATTCTTTTTGTCTTTCTCTATTTCTTCCTTCTATTTTCCGTAGTCTTCATTCATTCATTGATGCCATTCTCTACCAATATTTGGATTTCATACCTGACTGCCTTTGCCCCTAAGCAACAACCTATCATTTCTAATCCTTATGAATACTGACATTTTGTGTGGGATTTTCTTGCTACTTCTTTGCAGCACTCAATACAAATAAAACTACAGTTTTTCTCTGCTCAAAACTACCCATATTGGTCCAATCTAAAGGAAATACGTTACCTGAGATGGAAAATTACATTTTGCTTTCTGTTACACATTTTTTTCCTTGCACCTTTTTAGTTTTCAGAGTAACTTTTTTTTTTTTTGTCAGATCTGCCAAAGGTTCAATTAGTCTTTAATCAGGTGACATGACTTGTCTAAAAACGGTGTTTACAGCGCCTGTCAAAATGTTTACATCTTCAACAAAAACACTTACGGTAAGAGAAGGTGCGGGGAAAATGGAGGGAAAGAAGAAGAAGAAGAAGAAGAAAAAAAATTCAGCCAGGCTTTCAACTCGATTTGTATGCTGAAAATACTTTACAAATTTAAAACAGAAAGTGAATAGATGTGTGTGTGTGTGTGTATGTATATATATATATATATATATATATATATATATATATATATATATATATATATTTTCTCCTTCGTATATGATCACTTATTTGTTTGTATGAAATTTTGTATAAATATCATTATTTCTCTCTCTCTCTCTCTCTCTCTCTTATATATATATATATATATATATATATATATATATATATATATATATATATATATAAAATTGTGGTAAATGCCTTCCACCCTGATCTTATCAGAGGGCTATGGAAAAATGCTGGGAATATTGTTGCATGAACACGTCTGAAGTGAGGTAATTTAGGAGCGGAGATGAATTAAGGACATAATCATGGAGTACAAAAAGAAGTTCTGTTGAGTTGGACATGTTGCAAGATTCCAGACAACATTTGGACTTGTGCAGTTGTTAAGTGGTATCCAAGAGATCAGAAATGACCACACAAAAGACCTAGACAATAGGAAGATGAAGTTCTCAAGCGTTTACAGCCAACATGGAGAAGGCCAAAATCAAGAATAAAATGGAAATGTATTGTAGCCAGTCAAGTGGAAAATATATGGTGTGTGTGTGTCTATATATATATATATATATATATATATATATATATATATATATATATATAGAGAGAGAGAGAGAGATATAAATAAATATTTTAGTTTATATATTATTAACATGGGAACATATTGTTCCCATGTAAATAAATATAAACTAAAATAATTATTTATCTATTAATGCTCTATCACAGATATTGAGCACTCTTTTGATAACACTGTATGTTGGATTACTACTGCTTCTTCAAGTATAATATTGCCAACCATACACATTGATATATATATATATATATATATATATATATATATATATATATATATATATATATATATATAAGGGCCAGGTTAGCTCAGTCGGTAGAGCGTTCGGCTAGAAACCACAAAGTTCCTAGTTCGATACCCGCCCTCGCCAACTCAGCATATGAGTAGCGCAGGGATCTGTGCAGTAGAGTAGCTGATGGTAGGTGTGGCGCTCCACCTCAGACGCTAAAATAATCTCCTTCGTCTAGCACTAGTGAAAAGGGGATAGACTCCCTTGATGCTTGGCTGATACCGACATTAGGCCGCCCCAACGACTTTTTTTTATATATATATATATATATATATATATAGCCTTGCTATTATAGCATCTGGCACTCTTTCTATGCATACACTTCTCTTATTTGCTGTCCTTCATTTTTTAAAATATATGTATACATATATGTATATATAGTGATGTGTATAGCTTTTTGATTTAGTGCATCCTGGGATGCACATATTTACTTTGAATGAGTCCCCGGGAAAATTTATGGGTCCCAACTAAAGCCATCTAACTCCTACCTTGTAACCTATCCTGTGTAATACATTTCTAAGAAACTATTGAAATGTATTTACAGTTAGCTTGAAATGGTGAGGAGGGAAGAAAAACAAAAATACTGGGACTCATGGATATGATTTTACTGCGTCCTTTTAGATTTTTGTGCATTAGGGACGCAGGACGCATACCTACATACTATATATATATATATATATATATAATCTTAGATAACCTGCTAATCCATTGGGTTCCAGTTATGAAAGTGGTGTTATTATTTATTGTTTTATTTAGGAAGGATAGGATTGAGTTGCAAATTGGACTGGAAATGGCTTATTCACTAGGGTAGAGAATTTTAAATATATTGTTGCAATAAAAAAATCTTTCTAAGATGTGCTGTTTTTGCTGGGTTATGGTCACAGTCCCCACCCAGCCTTTTTTTAAATTTTTATAAATATAAACTCAACATTATTTGGAATTATTTATAGCAAAAATTATCTTAATCTGACAAAAATATGTTTTGAGGCTATTCAAAATGGCAAATCAGAGTGCTCCAGGCTTGAACAGGGTTCTATTATCAAATTTTTTGATAACTGAGAAGTACAAACCAATGTGAAATTTTTGAGTGCATAACATAATGTAATGGTCATTAAGCTAAGCTTGTAGTCCATTGTTTGTGACTGATTTTCATTGGGAGCACCATACATTTTGTGCCATGTAAGCTTAGGAAATGATATATATGTAAATTAGGGTAGCATGGACAGGATGCTAATGGTGCTTGGTTACTGACAGTTTGTTGTCTATGTAATTTTCAAATGTAAAGATATATAACTTAGATATAAATGCTCTATCCATGATATTAAGCACTATATTATCCTCTCTCTCTCTCTCTCTCTCTCTCTCTCTCTCTCTCTCTCTCATATATAAATATATATATATATATATATAAATGTGTGTGTGTGTGTATTTGGGCAGCATTCTTTCATTTATACATGTAGAATTAAACAAAAGGCACGTCTTCTGTTTAACAATTTTATTAACAATCTTTTCAAGCTTTCTGGCCATCTTATTTGCATTTTGATGGAATCCGTAGATTAGTCCACCAAAGTTCATACATCAAACAATACAAACCATCCTTAAATAAGATTAATTTTCATTGCAGTACTCACATTTTAAAATGCATATAACACTTTTCCTACCAATTCTCCTCCTTCCAGCCCCTACACCCCTTAATATAATTTCTACGAGTTCCCCTCCTAGTTACTCTCACTACCACTAACTTGAAAAAACTGGAACATAAACACATCACAACTGATGATGGCACTTCGAAGTGCCAAAAGTACTTGGGATATGTACTTTTTTTGGTGGACCGATCTACGGATTCCATCCAAATGTAAAAAAGTTGGCCAGAAAACTTGAAAAGATCGTTAATAAAATTATTAAACAGGAGACACCCCTTTTGTTTAATTCTACATACATACATACATATATATATATATATATATTGGAATGTTGTGGTATGTGTGTGTTATCTTATAACTCAGAAAAGAGATGTCATTCGGATTTGAAATCTTGCATACACTTTAATATGTTTATAATCAAGAAACACACAAAATTTAGTTAGTGATTTTTACTGATTAAGTGATATAATTAAGCAAAAATTGGATCAAGTTTCTGCTAGCATCTGCTTCTGATTATTTGTAAACAAATCAAAAGATGATTTTTTGCAAAAATCAATATCTAAATTTTGTGTATTTCTTAAACCTGTGCTTTTTTCTATGTTGAACGTTTAATAAAGGGCAGTTTGGCTAATTCTACATCCTCATAATAAGGAAGGACACATTTAATTCTTAGCTTCTTTTAATTGTTACAGTTTTAGGGGTAAAAAAGAAAATAAATTAAACAAATATATTTTTATCACTTTAATGCAATAAGCAAGTAAGAACTGAATTTAAGTTTTTTTTCGTTTGTGCAAAATATTTTTTATTAAAAATTAAATTGTTTTAAAACACTCACGAGTTTAGGGTTACATTTTTAAATAATATTTTAAATAAAAGAAAGAAAAAAAAACAACAAAAAATCCTAAAATAAATGAAATATACAAATTATCAACATTTTAATTTGAAGAATTATTTTATTCTTACCCCTCTCTTACTACTGTCTTCCACTTTCTCTGTTACTCCCTGGTGTTCCCAAACTCATTTTAGTCCGGTCATCGACCGTGTACCGCTGCTATATATATATATATATATATATATATATATATATATATAATGCACACACATAAATATAGATACAAAAACATGCGTGCACACACACATCTTTTTTTTTTCTTTTCCTTTTCACCTCTGTCAGTTTAATTGGCAGTTGTAGGTTATATTTTATTCCACTGTCTGTTTGTAAGCAAAATATCTTCAAATCTAAAACAAGAAAAAAAAAAAACAAGAAAAAAAGTTGACACTTTTCATTAAGTTTACTGACTCAGTAAAAGGTATGAATAACAAGCTGTAGTTTACTTTAGATAGCAATCAGGATTTTTAAAGTGGAAATCATTTTTATGTATTTTATGACTAGTGCTCTGTTTAAGTGCTATTTTGAAGGTGCTTGAATCACTGTTGTTCATTTTTTGAAGTACCATTGATTCTTGAAAAAATAAACATTTTTTGACAAAGATAATAATGGCAAAGTAAAATGAGTTTCATAAGTACTTTTATGTGGTTGTGGTTGGTTAGTACACACATATATATATATATATATATATATATTATATATATATATATATCTATGAAGTTAAGTAAACAAACAAATATGTTTATTTTTTATATGGCTTTAAGCCGACAATTTTTGGAGGATATGTGCTTAATTGAAGTCATACCTAATTTTGAAAATTAATTAGTTAATAATTAATGAATTTAGGCGGGCATATATGTTCAAATGTAAGGCTAAATGAATCGAGAAAATGTCAATCCCTGAATGTACATTTCGACCTATTAGGTCTCATCAGCACGAAACGAACGAAGAATGTAGGAATGGCAAGCTAGTGTAACAGTTAGAGACTTTGCCTGTCAGCTTGACAGTCGAGGTTTCAAGTCACACACGGAGCAGTCTCCCATGTCTATAACCTTGCTGATGAGACCTAATAGGTCGAAATGTTTGCTGCCCAATGCTCCTTGAACAATGTAAAAACAATCAGACATGAATTGGAGAATTGCAATGGAGACTACGAAGCTGTGGCTAGAAGAAAGCAACAGAACAGATGATCTGATTGTGTTCGTACAGCAGAATTCCTCGAAAATCTGCAGAAAAAGTATTGGAGGACTCTCAGGTGCCTACGTGGAGTTGCTAAACACTGTAGTCAAGCCCTGGATAACAAGGGTAGCTAATGGTAGGCCATATGTATTGCAGCAGGATTCATCCCCCTGCCACACCTCTGGTCGTCAGCGAATTTTTACGACTACACCAGTCTCAATGTTTGGCCTCTGAACTCCCCAGATCTTAACCCCATGGATTATTATGTATGGCGCTGTTGAGAAGGACACCAATCGCCGTGCCAATACTACAAAAGCCCAGTTAATCGACAGAATTAAGGTAGTTTTTGATACCCTTCCCAGGGAAATTGTAACATCAGCTTGCTCCAGATTCTGGAGCAGGATTGAGGCTGTGACCAACGCTAATGGCAGTTATTTCGAGTGAAACTTGTTGACAGTAGTGTAATTTCCGTGCCTGTTGAATTTCTTTACAATCCATTAAATTTTGTAGTATATTTCTCCCGATCACCCTGTATATATTTACTTTGTCATTAATTGTTTTATTTTCATAGTTTCATCCGGACATACATACATACATACATACATACATACATACACAAGAGGTGATTCTACTACACTCCCCAGAAGTCCAGAACTGGAGACTCACTACCACATCCAGTTTATTGCCAATTGTTACATAATTGTTAGATTCCTAATACTTATGTACAGTAGTGTAGAAAACAAAATGGCTGTTATAAGTTTAGCCGGCGGCCTTGAAGGATTGAATGACAAGGCTTGACCTCAGTCCTGATCCTCCTTCCGGTGGATACCGTGAGAATCGGTAGAGAAGACCCTCTTCCGGTTTAGATTAGAAAGAGATTTTAGTTAGATCGGCCAAAACCACGACGGTGGTAAGTCGTGTTATGCACGCTGCCGACTCAATCTGCGCAGGTAGTCTGGTGGGGATTTCGAAATAAAATATGATCTAAGTAAATCAAAGTCTTGTGTTATTATCTAAAAACTACCAATGACACAGGGCTTCTGATAAAGAGAAATCCCCAATGGAAATACCAGACATGAAGTCCCCAAGATGAAGTCCAGACGCTAGAAGAATAGAAGTAAGAAAGTAAAAAGAAGAATATACAACACATAAATATTTCTGTTATTTATGACATCAACTGTGCTAATAAAGTACCTTCTATTGCAAATTGTCTTACTAAAAATGATAGGGTTATCACCCAAACTTTCCTTCTGTCAACCAATCGATCCTGATGATGACTAATGTTAGCTAAAGGTATTTGATCTGCTCAATTATGAACTTTGGATAGTTTTGTTTCACCTGCAATTAGAACAGTCATTCATAAACAAGAAAAAAATGGACTGACAGAAACTCTGTTGTCTTTAATAAGACTTGTTTGAATGAGAATTTGCTATATATATATATATATATATATATATATATATATATATATATAAAAAGAAGGTCCGCAAAATGTATTATGTTCTCAGAAAAAAATTTTTCTTCTTTTTATCTTACATATGTGACATGTGTTTCTGATCTGTTGTCTTCTTCAGGCATTGAGTTAATATTTTGGCAGAATATGTCTGATATTTGATAGGTTGTGTGTGTTTCTGCAACTTTTCTATTATAATAGAAGTTGCAGAAACACACACAAAACGTGTATATATATATATATATATATATATATATATAAGGTAATCCAAATGACTGGTTGTAAGGGATGATTCTATTTGGGATCTTCGAAATTGAGGCTAGAGCTCAAGAATTTTTTGAAATTTTTTTTAGTTTTTGGTTGAAATAAATTATAACGGGATGACAGTTTGTTAAGTTTTTCTTTCTTTGAAAGTTAATATAATATATATATATATATATATATATATACACACAACACACGCACACAGTGATGCTGATTGCTTTTTGATTTAGTGCATCCTGGGACGCATATATTTGCTTCAAATGAGTTCCCAGGAAAATTTATGGATCCAAACTAAAGTTCTTTAATAGATTGTAAGGTTTTTATTCATGATTTAGGGAAACAATTAAAGCCGCCAAACTCCTACCTTGTAACCTATGCTGTGTAATTCTTTTCTAAGAAACTATTGAAGTGTATTTAGAATTAGCTTCTTGGATTTTGATTTTTATCTCTACTCTTCAGTATATTTTTCCGTGCTTGTAAGACAACTAAAAAATCTTTTCTGAACATCCATCGCATATACAAGGTGTGTTAAAAAAGTATCAACATTTTTTTGACACACCCTGTATTCTGAAAAAATTAACGTTCTATTCATTCTTCATTTCTATCTCGGTAAATACAGCTTCAATCTTGATACTTTTATGACACACCTTGTATATTTATTTATATTTATATTAAGAGTGATCAAAAAGTATTGAGACTGAAGGGTTAAATTTGTAAAAGATTTAAATGAAGACATAGCTGAGCAACTTTTATAATAAAGTGATGATGTCTAAGCTTTATCTAGATGAGTCAGTTTCAATTTGAAAACACAATTATGAAACCAGTCTGATACTTTTGCAAAAAACAGAATTGTTCAAGTGCAGCCCTCTTCATATTCACCAGACCTAGGGTGGTGAAAATGGACTCTTTCATCGATTTCGATGCATAAGGGTTCATCCAATGAACAACCCACACAGTAGTTTTGTTTAGTGGTGAAGGCTTGTGTTGGACTTTTTGGCACAGTTGATAGGAAAGAATTGGTGCACAAGGAATGCCTCAAACCCAATCAACGACTGACCTCAGGTTTTTCAAATTCAGAATTTTCATTCTCCTAGACTGGTTACCTATCCAAGGTTAAAGATCCCAGTCTACCCTACTATTTTACTCATAGCTAGAGAGAGAATATATGGATTCATACTTTCTGAAAGGTATTAGCACAATATAAAATGCAAACAACCTTGTCTAGGATTTGAACTTGGTTCGACGGTTTCATTTCCTATGACTCTAACCATTATGCCAGACGCCTCCACCAGACCTATATATCTTTATAGTAACAATAGACACAGAATGAGGAAGATTACGATTAAAAGAGTTCATGAAGTTCTCTAAATTAATACTGGATATATGGTTAATTAAACAACAAAATTGGGAATTAATAATTAAAGCAAATTCTTTTGTGAAAATACATTTTTTTTTTTTTTTTTTTTTTTTTTTTTTTGAAAATTTGCCAAATGGGAATAACTTCCCCTCATTTTTTTGACATAAAACTAAAGGTCATCTATTTCTTAAGAAAAATCCATTTGTATGTGATTGTCTATCTTCTCCCACAACCCTGCTATTTTTTTTTCTTCTTTTTCTTTTACTTTTCCTGAGCAGTGAGGTGCTATATTGCCTCTGTTGAGATTCAGTAAACCTGGCTTATATCATATAACTACACACTGTCAACCGATTTTATACCTGGTTTATTATGTCTGAACCTGTGATGATTATATGCACCTGCATATCTCATAATTAGTTCTTGTATATTTGTAAAGGTAGAGACAGCTTAATTTTAGATACTACTACTACTACTACTACTACTAGATAATAATAATAATAATAATAATAATAATAATAAACATTAATTGCTTCTGATGCTAAAATGTTGATGTACACTAAATCTCAGGTAATCCTAATGTGTTGACAGTACAACATTAACAGCACCTGCAACCACAAAAACAACAAATTATTACAGAAAGTGTATTAGTGGGGTGTTAGCAGCAGGCAGGGTTGGGGGGGGGGACTGATACCAAAATAAAAATAAGAAACCCATGAACCCAGAGGAGGTGGAGGAGTGAGAGGTGTCTTTGATCATCTTTCTGTTTAGCTTTTAACTTCATGGTCACATCTGATTGAGGCTTGCAGGGTTCTTCTCCAAAGCAATCTTTATCTTGAAAGCAGGATGGGTGTCAGGAGGTATATAACCTGGTGGTGAGGATGAAAGTAAAATATATCTACCTATGCACCCTTGCTTGGGAATTGCTGGCAAGTAAACGTTGGGAGGCTTCAGGGATAAGGCACATCAGTGCATCTCCCACATCTGTTACCATGACACTGCACACTGTACAAGAATTAAAAAAAAAAATGTTATATACTCATATATTTAAAAATTATAAGTATTTTTATCATTAAAAAAGCTCAAAAAAATTTGCAGTAAAAGTGTATATAAATATAAAAAAGTTCAGATAAAGATGGAAAATTTCTCATATTGTCGGATTCATATCCATTTTACCTTTCATACTGTCCACAGAAAAAACAAATTGGAATTATTTAAATCATATCACCGGAGGCTCAAATTTCAAATATAATAAGGATCCCGACACTACGAATTTTGTCATCATTACAGATTCCTGAAATTTTCCATCTTCATCTATTATACTGTTGGACTTATTATATATTTTTAAAACTTTCTTTTGTAGCCGGAACATTTTCCTGATCTTTTTGATATTTATATACACTTTTACTGCAAACTCTTTTGAGCTTTTTTAATGATAAAAATGCTTATAATTTTTTTAAATAAAATTTACTTTATTTTTAACATAAAATACTCATATATATATATATACCCACATCATACATTGGGTATATAATGGGAGAGAGACAGGCAGATAGAGAGATAGGGTAGAGATGATAGATGATAGTTCTTACTTGTTAAACTTCTGCTTACTGGCTCTTCATCTAACTTGTCTGGCCGCCATGTTCTCTGGTTGTGCTTACTTCAGGGCTTTCGGCTGGGTTTATTTTCCTTCTTGTTTTCTTCATACTGGTCTGGACATTGTCTTAACATTCAATTAACAACAAGACTTGGTTGTTTCTTATAATAAAGCTTATATTTCCCCAGCCCATTTGATTCCGCTGCGGGGAGATCAACCCACCAGAGCCAACAATCACGTCTGCACTCCTTTGAAATCGGATCGGATCGCATCGCATCTGTTAACTAAACTTATTCTCACGCGTCTGTAATGGCACATTTTCTACCGGAAGGTGAAGTTAGGATCATCTAAAATGTCAATCATAATCCCAAACGGGTATGGAAAATTACCCACCTCCGCTTTTAATACTAGCAAACTTTATTTAAAATTCTGACTACAGGTACGTTCACAATTTATGACTGCTCATAAATTGTAACAAAAAGATAGAATCGATCGTCTGAATAGAAAAAACATGGAATGTTAATGACAAACCTCCATGTTTTATAAAGAATTTTCAAATTTAACAGGTGAACATATGGAAGACAATAAGTAACAAATTTTTTTTTTTTTTTTTCTCTCTCTACTAGGTCATGGAAAGTGAACATTTATGAATAATGTAAAAATATGGTGCAGACACCACATAGCAATCTGTTGGGGCATTGTTGACCTGTTCCTACTGACTGAGTAGAAATTACATAACATGAAATTAGCTCTTTCTTGGTTCATTTTGATGTTGTTACTACTTCTATTTTCACTGCAGTTTAAAGTCTTGTGGCTTCTTTTATTTAGTGGGGGATATTAACATGATGGACATTCTCAGTAGGGGGCCTAAAATACTTATGGGGAGGGGCTGTTTACTTTTGCGTTTATTTAGTGCAGAACTCAAGTTTTTTTTTTTTTTTTCTTTTTCTTTTTTTTTCTTTTTCTTTTTTCTTTTTCTTTCTCTCTTATGTAACTGTTCTGATGTGTACAGCTTCCATTTCAAGAAAGTAGAACAAAACAGAAAGGAAATTACATTATGGCTGATGTATTATTTACTCTGTATTTATTGCTTGCTATTTGTAGTTCCATTACACTAAAAACTCTATACTTCAGGAATACAAGGTGTGTTCCAAAACTAATGCTTCTTCTTTATTCCCACACCCTGCCCCTGGAAACTACAAGAAGAAGCACAATAACATTTTTGGATAGAGCAAGTTTTCAGTGACAAAGTTATGAGCAAGAACCGGCATGCTGCACAGAAGAAAAAAAAAACTGTACCAAACCACTTTTTCACAGTGGCAATAATAGTGTTGTCATTAGAAAACTTATCTATATAATCCATCTTTCATTACTTTGTCACTGAATTGACAAAAAATTACCTGTAGGTTGCTGAGGAAAGACCTGTGTAAAATCAGCATGTGATTGTTTGTTTTTATCTCATGACTAGCAAGTCATTATTTATATATATATATATATATATATATATATATATATATATATACAGTAATGCTGATAACTTTTTGATTTAGTGTGTACTGGGATGCACACATTTGCTTTGAATGAGTCCCCTGGAAAATTTATGGGCCCCAACTAAAGCTGTCTAAGAAACTATTGAAATGTATTTACAGTTAGCTTGAAATGGTGAGGGAAGAAAAAAGAAAAACACTGGAACACATAGATATGATTTTACTGTGTCTTTTTAGATTTTTGTGCAGCAGGGACGCAGGACGCATACCTATCAGCATCTGTGTGTGTGTATATATATATATATATATATATATTATATATAAACAAATGAGTTTTAATGATAGCATGCCAATGTTTTAGTGGGTACATGGTTGAAATGTTATGTAGCAGTGTCCTTGACCTTTTCTGTAAAGAAAAACAGCATCATATCACTTTAGTTAGTATTGAGTTACATGTGTTGGAGTGTATTGAAATCAGTCAGTCTACTATTAGTTTGAACAACAGCAACTGGCCAAGCACAACTGAACCAGTGTCAAGACAACTGGTACTTATGGGAATTCAGAATAGTCCTCTCATGCATTTGGGTGATTCCATTCCTTGAGTCCTGATTGGCTGCTCGGTTTGTATGATGTTCTGAGGCTTCATAAATAACCTGCCATTTTGCAGTAGTCTTTGCAGCAAATCAGGTTCATATTAAGTTACAACTACTTGCTGACTTGTCTTGCCAATTCGACGGTAATTGGAACTCGTATGATTATTCTACAGAGTGAATGTGTGTGTGTCTGATGTATGTCTGTGTGTATGCTGTTCTTGATGATGTTTTTTCCTAAAGTTGAATTCTGGAAACTTCACATCTTATAAGTCAGCTTTTAATTGAAGACAACCCTCACTTTTGAAAACCCTATTCTTCCAGATTTGGCCCATCATTTTTTTTTTTAATTCTCAAAGCTGAAATCCACCTTTCAAGGTCTAATGGTTAGAGTCATAGGAAATGGACTCGTTGACCCGAGTTCAAATCCTGGACAAAGCTACTGTTCACATAGGGAAAGGTATAAATCCAACTACTCTCCCTCCAGCTATGGGTAAATAGTAGGGCAAACTGAACTCTTTAACCTTGGTTAGGCAACCAGTCTAGGAAAACTGTGAATTCAAACCTGTTAAAACTCCGCTTGGGGTGGTCACTACTAGAATAGGCTCAGGCCTAATTAGTGATCTATTTCACTAATTTAAAAAGAAAAATTTTTAAATGACCAATGATGGTGGAAAACACAGGGAGAAAATTTCAATTTGCCTACCAAATTTACCACCTGTATAATGGGATATTTCAAAGTTCACTATCTATTTGATACATAACTTATTCTATTCTAATAAAGTCCTGCCAATTGTAATCTGAGTCCTGTTCAATTATAATGAACTAACCATCAGTATTGATATCTTCGTGCATTGATTAAACAGAAGAAGATATCAGAAGATCTGAAACACATGACGCAAATGTAAAATAATAATTAAAATTTAAAAGAAAACATAATCCATTTTGCAGGCCTTCTTTTTTTATAAAATATTTTATTTTCTCCCGTTGGACCCATAACAACACTTTATATATATATAAAAGTACAAAGAACACACATGTGAAATCGACTGCTATTGCTCGGTGTCTCGATTAATTCAGTGGATTTAACCCTGAAGATCCTCATGTAGAAACTCGAGTAGGTTATCTCTTGTACACATTTTATAATATATATATATATATATATATATATATATGTGTGTGTGATTAAAAGTTGAGGAACAAAATGGATAAAATATAAACAATTTCAATTAATCAATATTTAACCTCTGTGAAATATTAATTGCCTGATATTGTTTGTGTTTTATCCACTTTGTTCCTCAACTTTTAATCACATTTTGTTGCATTTTACCTAATCTGGTACTTCCTTTTTATATATATATATATATATATATATATATATAATATATATATATATATATATGAGGAAAAAAATGAGTAAAGAAAAGAAATGTAGATGGATAAAAATAAATTTAATCAATATCACTTTAATCGATATCACTTACACATGTGTTTCAGTCCGTTTATCAAAATGTATACGGATTACACTGTTATTATTATTATTAAATAATCAGATGAAATTGAAATAATGACAATAATAATAATAGGAAAAATTTAAAAATATTTTTTTAAAAAAAGATTTTTTACGACCTTCATCAGAGTGAATTTTTATTTTTTGAGTAGAGAAAAATCCGTTGGAGACAAAACAGAATTTTAAAAATGTTCGAAAAAAGAATATTTTTTTAATCATTTTTGGAACACAGAGACCGTTAAAAATTTGAAAGTTTTGGTGGATGGATGGATACAGTTTGTATTGCAAAGAATAAAATGTTATTAATATTCCTAAACTTGTTGATGAATGAATGAAGCGTGTTTTCCAATGTTATTGTTGGGAAAAAAGAAAACGGTGAAACATAAAAAGAGTTCCCCATTTAAAATGAGCGAATGGGTTAAGTATGTTTTATTATTTGTGGAATATTGTGTTATATAATAAATTGAAATTAATTAAAGAATTATCAAATAATGTGATGTGGTGATATTATTTACATTAAATAAATGTTTGGAAGAAACAGCATAATGATCTGAATTTTTGAGATTATTTAAGGTGGAAGGAATGCCCAAAACGGTTGCATATATATATATATATACCCCACACACACACATACTCATATATAACATGTAAACCCCCCTCCCCAAAAATGCGGGGGATTACGATACGGCACTAAAAAGCATCTAAAGGTGATGCTCCAAATCTAGTCGACTGTGGTAATACTTGTTAAGATCTGATCTACGGGTCAAATAGATGTTTAAAAATTAATCATATTAAATAGGACCATGTGAAAAAAACAAAAACCCTTAAGTAACAACTACACAAAAATATAAAATATGACTGTACAATGAAATTAATCCCCTAACCTCTAGGCATAAAATAAACCTAGATGAGTTGACATGCCATTAAAATCAATCTATGAACGTGCTATATGAGAATATCTAAAAAGGAAAGTGGTTGTGAAAGTATGTATGTGTTTGCACTCCTGCTCAGAAGGTATAAATAGAATAGGAGAATCGTGTATGAATGGTAGAAATATATAATTAGTAGAAATGAGTAAATTCCAGGTGTAGAATAGGCAGGTGGAATTGGTTAGGGAAAGAACTAGAAGAATTCAGTTTGGTATCTATGCACATCCATGCATTATTATTATTGTTATGTGTATGTGTGTGTTTAAATATAGATATATGCACAGATGCAATCTAAATTTGAAAATGATATTGGAGTGGCTCCTGGAATATTCAAGTAGAAGTAATAATAGTCAGCATAAAAGACAACAACATTAGTAACAATATTCAAAAGTTAATATTGTTGACGTCCCTGTTACTTCTGCCCCACCCGGTATGTTATTAGTATAAGAATTTAAATGCCTGAGAATGTGCTAGTTGCCAGTTGTCCAATGACAGAAGTTATCAGTGTAACGTTTAGAGTTTATTGAAGTTGTAAGTGAAGGTTAGAGCCATGAATTCATTATCTAAATTTGTATAGAACAACTTTTATATATATATATATATATATATATATATATATATATATATATTAAGAAATTTGAAAAAAACAAATGTTCTGAAAATAGGATGAATTTAATTATCGATATTTAAACATTTCGGTTTCTTTAAACCTTCATCAGGATGTATGTTGTGGTGAAGAAAATTGTGGGTGTTTTATAGATGACAGGAAATGAAACACCATCTATAAAACACCCATCATTTTCTTCACCACAAGATACATCCTGATGAAGGTTTAAAGAAACCGAAATGTTTAAACATCGATAATTAAATTTTCAGAACATTTGTTTTTTTTCAAATTTCTTAATATTGTCAGATAAATCTGACAATATTAAGAAATTATATATATATATATATATATATATATATATATATATATATATATATATATATATATATATATATATATATATGTGTGTGTGTGTGTGTGTGTGTGTGTGGAAAGAAAATGTTGTATGAATAAAAATTTATTTATTGAAATGCAGATACATGTTTCGACCAAGAGTTTGTCCTTGTATACACTATATCCTATTTAGTATTATTTTATGTTTCTCTATCATTACTATTTTATTTAATTTTGTATTTAAAATAATAGTATATAGGATACAATGTATACAAGGACAAATTCTTGGTTGAAACACATGTTGGTGTTTCAATAAGTAAATTTCTATCAATACATTTTCTTTCGAGTATTCAGACTATTGTCCCCATCTTCATTGTTATTTGTACAATGTTTCGGCCAATATGCCCTCCGGCCTTCTTCAGGTATTTCTTGTCGGACTCGGGAACCTTCTCGGACTTGGAACCTTCTTTTCGGACTCGGAACTTTCTTGTCATAATCGGGAGCCATCACGGAACTTTGATCCTAACCCTTTATTTAGTCCACGGGGGTATCCTGTTCTCATTCCGCTAACCATAGCTGGGGTAGGAGTTGTGTTAATTATTTTTCTATGTTACTGCCTCTACTCAGGATTGAACCCGGAATCCACTGATAACTGTCACTTAGAACTGGTTTTTTTTTTGCAATGCGTCATATGGTTTCAAATAACTAATAATAAAAATCATTTGTAAATAATTATAGCTTTAAGTATTCAAATCATTTTAATCAGATCTTTCAGAACTATAGATAGGACTCTAACTGACATGGGAGTTGTGACAATGACAGGGTGACTTCACACTCATGAGAGCTCCAGAACTGGAGCCTCACCACCAGATGTAATTTTGTGGAATGTGGTCGGTTGTCTTCATGATATGTCAACCTTTGCTGGGTTGTTTAATGCCGCAGTTAGTCTTTTTTTTTTTTTTTTCTTTTTTTTTTTTCAATCAATTATATGGTTTCAAGTAACTAATGATATTCATTTGTAAACAATTATAGCTTTGAGGTAACTATACTTTATACCAAAAAATTGCACACAGTGATACGGTTTCAAGTATTCCTATGTAATACTAATAATTTTCAAACAGATCTGAGCCATAGTTGAGACCCTACTACTACACCAGGTTAGAATGGATCTGGGATTGGTAACAATGAAGTGGTGACTCCACACTCCCCAGAGCTCCAAAAACTGGAGCCTAACTGCCAGATGCTGTTTTGTGTCATATATCCAAAACACCTGGACGTGGTAATTGCATTTCACTTAGCGCTAATACCCTTGGGAAAGGTATGAATCCTACTCTCCCTCCAGCTATGAATAAATAGCAGGGCAGACTGGGCTCTTTAATCATGACTAGGTAGCCAGTCTAGGAGAAGGAAAACTCTGAATTGAAACCTGTTAAACTCTGCTTAAGAAATTGACCTTGTGTTGTATCCTGCTCGTGCGGAGGAGTTGGTAAATATATATATATCCAAAACACCCTTTTGAAATAGGGGTGTAATCCCTCTGCAGGGAATGCAGTTGATGTCTTCAAGGCCCTGCCAATGGGGCATGAACTAAGGGACTAAACAATATATCAGATAAATACATAAATAATATAATCTGGCTGGATTCAGCATGGAAAGTTTTTAGGTGTGTTCATTTAGTGATAGGAAAAAAAGAATTTCCATTCTTACAGAGAGATAGAGAAAGATAATTGAGATAGATAAAAACCGAGTGAAATTAGAGAAATTAAGAGAGAAGAGATTAACGTCTTCTGTATTCTTTTCTCTGTGTAATTCCTTGCATTTTTTACTCGTATTTTTTCCAGTAATGAACCAGCGCTCATCTTGTATTTTGTTACATAAGTTTCATAGCAGAAATACTTTCTCTAGTCCTTCAATGAGATCTATATCTAACTAATGGCAAGGAGACGTCTATTAGCTGCATACCATCTTACAGGTGTGGATAAACCAAAGGGGTACACAAACATTAGACGTATTCGTATATATATATATATATATATATATTCTTGTCTCTACTTTGTCTTTGTTTTGTTTTTTTTGTTTTTGTTGTTTTTTCTATTTTTATTTGGCTTGGCGTAACCAGCTAAAGCAAATAAATTTTAAGTAGATATTCTTATATATTTATTTGGTTTGGCATACTACTGCAGTAGTTGTTTTGCCTGTAATGTGCCGTCTTGTGTCTGTAGTACATTTGGTTTGTCATTTCTGAAATACATTTTTAGGGATAATTGAAACAAGTACAAGAATTACAAAACATGTTTTAGTTAATCAAAAATAAGTACTTACAGCTTCATCAAATAACAGCTGAAATAGTCTTTATAGACAGGTCAGAGATCAAGACTTGGATCGAAGTTTGTTATAGTGACTGTAAAAGGATTCTATACTACTAATACAGAATTAGTAAATTTTATTACTATCAGTTAAGTTATGCAAAACTTCTGGATGTGTGTATGTATGTATGTATGTATGTATGTATGTATATATATATATATTATATATATATATGTGTATGTAGTATATTAAGAAAAATGAAAAAACACTGGGTTAAGTGGTGAGTTTATTGGCCGACGCTGCAGTGTTTTGATCTATTAATTAGGTCATCTTCAGGGCATTTGTTGGTATATGGAAGGTAATAAGAATTTTTTTTATCACAGAATAACGAGAAAAGCGAGTGGTATTCTTTGTTATTCAGTCTGTTTAAAAAAACTGAATAACAAAGACTACCACTCGCTTTTCTCGTTATTCTGTGATAAAAAAAAAATTCTTATTACCTTCCATATACCAACAAATGCCCTGAAGATGATCTAATTAATAGATCGAAACACTGCAGCGTCGGCCAATAAACTCACCACTTAACCCATTTAAACCTGTGTTTTTTCATTTTTCTTAATATACTACATACCGTCGGATTCACTTCCTTTCTTCACATATATGTATATGTATGTATATGTATATCTTTTTTTTCCC
Organism: Doryteuthis pealeii; assembly: GCA_023376005.1. NCBI lineage: Eukaryota > Metazoa > Mollusca > Cephalopoda > Myopsida > Loliginidae > Doryteuthis > Doryteuthis pealeii. Next base: position 103,507,052 of record CM042137.1, on the reverse strand, counting down.
TGGTAGTTAGGATCTTTCCATCTGTGGTTTAACCAAGCTGATACAGGTAAACCGTAATGAGAGCTTAATGTGCCTAATGCCAGTGAGTGGACAGAAAGAGCAAGATATTCAATAAATGAAGGAAAAAAAACTTTAAATTTGCTTCATTAAAATAATTTATTTCAACTGCATTACTGTAGCAGCATCAGGTAATAGCAAAAGATACGGATATTACTGAGAATTTCCCAAAGAACAGTGTTTTTAACTCTATCAATTTGGGGGGGGGGGCGGATGTCTTATTTTGGGAGGGTAGTAGGGGCAGGGCTAGGATATTTGAATGAGGTGAGGGGGCTTGGGCGAGGGAAGAAATTTAATTCCCCATAAGAACCAACTGATAAAAAAGCAGGGCTATCCCATCAATAAATGACCACCTGTGGAATTTTTTGCTAGGATTCGGTTTTGAGTTTATCTGTGGTTGTTTTGTTTTTGTTTTATTTTTGTATTTTTTCGTTTTCTCATGTACATCTTTATAACTAATTTGTTATTTTTCAACTCCCACCTAAATTTGTAAATCAGACCAAAGAATTATTCCCCTATCTAAAATATCCCCCATCCCTCGCCCAAGCCCCCTCACCTCATTCAAATATCCTAACCCCGCTCCTCCTACCCTCCCAAAATAAGACACCCCGCCCCCCCAAATTGATAGATTTAAAAACACTGCTCTTTGGGAAATTCTCAGTAATATCCATATCTTTTGTAATTCAGTAATTTCTTCACCATTTCTTTATTTTTGGAGCAATTTTGATAAAACTTTGCATTCTTATGTAAAATTGTATGTTCTTTCTGATAATACACTCAAATTCTATGTATCTCCATGCTGGGACCCATTATTTGGGAAATAAGAAGTAGAGATATCAACATTTTTTGTTTTTCTCATGTTTACCACAAGATTATTAAACATTTTCATTTTAATACAGTATATATACACATAGTATTAATTTATATAAATAACATCACTTTGGACTTAAAAATACCTTTTTAAATACCTGCTATGTTGTATTACATAAAAGAAATAGAATAACTCTAGTATATAATTTTATTTAACAAAGCCTGTCCTGCGTGTGCAGCTTTGTTTACGTAAGTTAGATGCTTTTCCAAAATTGAAAGTTTGACAAAAACCCTGACGGTATACAATCATTAAGATTTCACACATTTTATATCAAAATAATTCTGAGACTCTTTTCTATTAATTATATAGTGCTCTTTTTTTTCTTATCTTATATTTTTTGAAGAAATCTCCATCAACTTTGGTCTGTTGTGGTTTCACTTCCAAAGGTTGGAAAGAAAAAAAACAAGTTTCTGTTTGTAATTAAATGTGTCTCCTAATTAAGTTTAAAATTTCAAGAATACTTATAAAGATCAACCACTTTGATTTTACAAAAAAAATAACACGGAAAATTCATCTATAAAAAAAATATTTGTATAATGCATTTTCAGCTGTTCGAAGACAAAATACCGTTTTAACTTGCTGTAAAAAATAATTCAATGGATAAAAATACATACAAATTACATATTTAGAAAGATTATTGCATTTTCTTTCCAACAATATAAATATTTAAAAAATTGGATGTAGCATCGTTTTTATTTCACTCTGCTAATAGTATCTCTTACTTTCACTCCTGCAGATTACAAATTATTCCTAAGAGCCTTACTTGAGTTAGTTTTGACAGTTCAACTTAGACAGTTATATTCTGCTCTAGCTGACAGTTTCTTCTTCCTACCACATCCAAGTTTATTTACAACAATGTCTCTCTCTCTCTCTCTCTCTCTCTCTCTCTCTCTTCTCTTCTCTCTCTCTCTCTCTTCTCTCTCTCTCTCTCTCTTCTCTCTCTCTCTCTCTCACTTTCTTTCTCTCTCTTTCTCTCTCTTTCTTCTCTCTCTCTCTCACTCTCTTTCTCTCTCTCTCTTTCTCTCTCTCTCTCTCTCTCTTTCTCTCTCTCTCTTTCTTCTCTCTCTCTCTCTCTTTCTCTCTCTCACTCTCTTTCTCTCTCTCACTCTCTTTCTCTCACTCTCTTTTCTCTCTCTCTTTCTCTTCTCTCTTTCTCTTTCTCTCTCTCTCTCTCTCTCTCTCTTGAACAGTTGGTTTTAGGAATTACATCATAGATATATGCCGTCTGACTTGTAGACCCCGATCATCTTGGTTTTAATTTCAAAACTGTTTGTCTTCACCATTATTCAAACTAGCAAATATATGCACCCTCCGGTTGCAAGTATTTAAGTTTTAAATTAATAGAATATTATATTAAATTAGAAAGGCTAATTAAACTAAATAACAATGCAGATAAAAAGATTTGAAACAGAGCGGGTATAATTGAAAAATCAAACGACAGAAACTTATTCTTCCATCACTCCCATCTTTCATTGCTAAATCTTCCTAATTTAACTATTTAATTAAAATAGGAAGTAAAGAATAAAATTACAGTTATTTCTTCTTGTTAATGGATTTCTTTTAAGACTTATCCCTGAGAATTTTGCTCATATTCATTAAGATAAAACCAAACAAATAGAAATCTATAATACTGTGTTAGTATAGCATTCAATTCTAAGACTAACAACAACAAGAAGGGAATTAATATTTCCTCTAATTCAAACAATTTATTGGCTAGACATAAAACAACAAACAACAATATAAAGTCCTTCCTGTATATAAAGTTGAGTTTAAGGGACCTACTGGTGCGTTGGAGAAGATATCTTTGGGTGGTTTCCTTGAGCCCCTGAATTCGCTGACTCCAGGTGCCGCTGGTAGAATCTGTCTTGTTTTGGCTTTTTGGATATTGCGCCTAAACTCTGGGCTATCACGTGATTGGTATATCCAATCACAGAGCCTCTCCCTCACTCACTCTATATACAGGAATAACCATTTTACTGACCCAACAATACTAAGCACATACTTATTAAAATAAAATTTTTAATATCAATATGCAAATTTACATTCCCATTTACACTGTAAACAGCTATTTTGTTATATATAAATACAATTGCATGTTATTCATATACAGATATGGTCAACAATATAAAACAACTTTATTAGTAATCGAGGTTTGAATAAGAATAATATGAAGAATATGATATAAATAACGAAGGGAATTGTTATTCGAGTAGTGATATAGTTTTGGTTACAGACAAACACACAATCTCCATTATAATAATAAGATATATGAAGCTCATATTGCCAAAAGAATGTTATACTTTCTGATATGAATGAATTCAGTATGATTGAAATTGCCACTCTGGAATTTGCTAGGAATAAGTAAATATGAGGGTGAGTCAAAAAGTAATGCCAATTTGTTTAAACAGGTATAATTACCAACACAAGGAGCATGTATCATAGATTAAAATGAAGAGGTCCTCTGTGGATCGCATCCCTACTCCTTCACATAGTCACTGTTCCTCTCAATAGCAATGTTCCACCTTCGAATGAGAGCATGTATCTCTGCCTCGTAAAATTGTATTAACTGTTCTTTGAGCCACTTCTTCACTACAGAATTCACTTTCTCGTCACTGGAATAATGTTTGCCTCTCTTTGGCCCCATGAAAGGGGTTTGAGAGGCAAACATTATTCCAGTTATGAGGAAATGAAATCTGTAGTGGAGAAGTAGGGATGTGATCCACAGAGGACCAGCTTCATTTTAATTTATTAAATATGCTCTTGTGTTGGTAATTATAGCTGTTCTAAACAAAATAGCATTACTTTTTGACTTACCCACGTACAATGGTACCTTGACTTAGGCATGCCCCAACTTAGGTTTTTTTCCGAGTTCCAACCTGTCACAGTTTGCTTTGTGTTGTGAGCTAAAATTTGAGGTACGATCAAGCTTCAGATATACTTTTGTTTATAAGTTAACTAAAAACATTTAAGTTTCCAAATTCATTATACCAAAGAAAAATATTATTTATAAAAGAACAAACATATACAGATATGGTCAACAATATAAAACAACTTTATTAGTAATCGAGGTTTGAATAAGAATAATATGAAGAATATGATATAAATAACGAAGTAGGAAGCGCGTGGTGGAATGGTTAAAGTCATGGGAAATGGACTCGTCGCACGGAGTTCAAATCCTGGACATGCTAATTGCATTTCACTGAGCGCTAATACCCTTGGGAAAGGTATGAATCCTACTCTCCCTCCAGCTATGGGTAAATTACTGGGCTCTTTAACCTTGGTTAGGCAACCGGTCTAGGAGAAGGAAAACTCTGAATTCAAACCTGTTGAACTCCACTTAAGAAATTGACCTTGTGTCGCATCCTGCTCGTGCGGAGGGGCTGGTAAATATATATAAAAGAACAAACATTAAAGCATATTGCAGTAGATGATTCATTACATTCTATTTTATGTTTTTATATAATTTCAGGGCTATTTTTCTTATTTAAAAAAATAAAAATAAAAATTAGGTTGTTTTTGGGTGAGGCTGGAATGGATTAATGGCATTTCAGTTTATTTCAATAGGGAAAATTGATTTGATATATAAGGAAATTGAGTTACAAGTGGAACAAATTCAACTCATAAGTCAAGATACCATTGTATATCTATTATTTGTTATTCATCATTTATGTTATAAAATATAGTTTTCTTGTTTTCATTTTGATATAGAATTTAAATCTTGTTCTTCTAAGTTATTAAATTGTAGAAAGTTATTCTTGAAGATACATATGCTTAACATTTTAACTGACTCTACCTAAGAGGAAGTCTCCGTCGCAACAATAATTCTTATCTTAAAATATATCCTTTTTAAACTAAAGGAACTAACAGTGTGATGCACCACACCAAGAAAACCAGACTTCCCACCATGTCTCACAAACTAAACTAACCCTTCCACCTTGAGTTACGTGTTTTACCCTTCCCATGATTCACCACACATCAGCATATACAGAAAAAAACAAATGCAAATAATTCACTTGGTTTGAAAATCACAGACGAGAAACTATCAGTTACCAAGTGCTGTTGACTTTGTCTTCGCTACCCTAACTTAGATCTAAACATATATATATATATATATATATATATATATATATATATATATATATGTGCCATGCTGAGGACTTGCCAGGAGCAAGGACTAGTAGAAACGGTTGGCAAGGGAGACTCATAGGAATCCATGCTGTCAGAACAAGTTGATGTTATACACACACACACACACACACATATATATATATATATATATATATATATATAATATATATATATATATGTATATGCACGCACACATATATGTGTCAAAAAAGTATCAAAATTTGTTGTACTTTTTGACACACCTTGTATACTGAAAAGAATTAACATTCCATTCATTCTTCATTTCTATCTTGGTAAATACAGCTTTAAACTTTGTACTTTTTGACAGACCTTGTATTCTGAAAAAAACTAAATGAATGGAACTTCTTTTTTTTCCAGATTACAAGGTGTGTCAAAAAGAACAAAAAATCTTGATACTTTTTTGACCCACTTTGTGTGTGTATGTGTATATTATAATATATATATATATATATATATATAAACACACATCAACTTGTTCTGACAGCATGGATTCCCATGAGTCTCTCTTGCCAACCATCTCTACTGGTCCTTGCTCTTGGCAAGTCCTCAGCATGGCACCCAGTGTTCATACATATCTGTTGTATGTTCCATTTTGGAATCAATCTGACTCTGTGATCAAATTTAAAACATTCCAGGCTGAATCTTTTTTTTTAGTTTTTATCATCAACATGATTTTTTTTTAACTAAGCTTTTGTATCATAAAGTTTACTCAACACATGAAGTGGCATTGTTGGGCTAAAGGCTCAACCAAGAGCCCTCTGCAGGAGCTAGCTTTTAAGCTAATAAAAAAAAATACTTTTTTAATTATTTTTTAAAAATTGGATATTTTTAAATTCTCTTAAAAAAAGTCAAGATTATTATGTTTAATTCTAAAAAAAATAAAAATAATCTTTAATTTTTTAAGATAATTAAAAAATATTCTTTAATAAGAATAATGATTATAAAATCATAAAACATTCTTTCATAAGAGGTTGCTCTCTGTGCGTGCATATATATATATATATGTGGAGATTATGTGCTTAATTAAAATCATACCTAATTTTGTTAATTAATTAATTATAACTAAATGAATTAGGCGTGCATATCGGTTTAAATGTAAAGCGTAAACAAATTGAGAAAAAGTCATCTCTGTATGTACATTTCAGCCCATTAGGCCTCATCAGCAGAGCTATAGACAGGGCAGTGCTTTGTGCGCGATTCGAACCCTACCTGTCAGGCTGACAGGCGGACATTCTAACCACTACACTAGCTGGCTTCCCCAGAATTTCTCATTCATTTTAAATTGTCGGCCTTCGCCATTTTCAAACACACTGTTTGACTACTTTATATATATATATATATATAATGTGCTAAATTCATAAATAACTAGTGCTTAATATCATTGATAGAGCATGTATAACTAAATTAGGGTAGCATAGACATATACTGACAGTTTCTTGCCTATGCAATTCTCACACTTGGTTGAGAATCATAAAGGTGAGAAATTGTCAGTGACCAAGTGCCATTGACTTCATATCTACGCTACCCTAACACACATGCACACACACACACACACATATATATATATATATATATATATATATATATATATATTTAATATACCAAACTTATTGGTAAATCCCCGCGGTGAGAAAAAACCCAGCAAATAGTTTGATTGTAAAAATATACTACCAAACATCAACCAGGGAGAAAACAAATTTTTGGAACAAAGAAAAGACCAAGATAATCGTACCAACAAAAAATAATCTATTGGTACAATATTTTGGCCAGAAGAAAAACCAATTTATATGCATATATATATATCTTATTATAATGGAGATTGTGTGTTTGTCTGTCTGTAACCGAAACTAAATCACTACTCAAGTCACAATTCCCTCAGTTATTGACATCACATTCACCATGAATTTATTTTTATTTAAACCTCAATTATCGATAAAATTGTTATGTCTTATTAATACTGTTGGATTAATCTACATACTACTAACATGCAAGTATATTTATATATTCAACAAAATAGCGGTTTACAGTGTGAACGAGAAGGCTAATTTGCATATTGATATTAAGAATTTGATTTTAATAAATATATGCTTAGTATTATTGATTTCTAATTGTTTGGTTTTCTCTTAACGAATCTGAGCAAAAAAGGGTGCATATATTTGCTAGTATATATAAGATACATATATTCATATAAAACCACCAGGAGACTAAGGCTAATAAGTAAAAAGGGCTCAATACCTAAGTAGTGCAAATAAATATATATATATATATATATATTCTGTATTCCAAAATATTGCTCAAAACTGTAAGCTTGAAACAGAACCCATTTGCCATGTTGTTTATATAACAGCTGCAAGAGTCTTTTTATGTCTTAACTGACTGGCAGTGCTTATGTTGATGTTGTTATGCCTGTTGCTAGCAACCATAGCCTGTCTTAAATGAGCTTAGCCAGTCAAATGGCATGCACTGTAGCCTGAGGATTTTGTATGTGAAGGAGTTAGGCAGAAGGTGAAGAATCAACAACTGCAACTATCAGAAAAGTAAAAGAAAAATATATGGAAAAGCTTATGGTTAGAGGCAAGGGTAGATAAAATGAAGGATAGTTGTCAGTAGACTCTTGTGATTTAAATTTTTTTTCTTTTCTTTATGGATTTTTTTTTTTGTTTTGTTTTTTTTTTTGTCTTTTTCTAAGCCAGGCTTGGATACCTGATCTAGGAGTGACAGGTGCCTGTGTATGTGTATTTTGCCCACAGGTAGATTTTATTGCCTGATAAGAAAGGCTAAGCTACCCAACCTACTATGTCTCCGGTATGACCACTTCCTTTACCCCCAACTGCTGCGGTCTTTGTTTTGATTGACAAAACATTGTCCTGGTTGTGTTATTTCTGCAATTAGTTGACCTGTTGATTGGCTGACCTCCCTTTCACATAGTTTGTAGGTTCTTGCACCCAGGTTACCAGTTTGTCTTGACTTTGAGGCCTTGGGGTGTCAGGAATTAAAAATTTGGCTTAGAGGAAAAACATTATAGTAGCATGTTAGCCATTCATTCATTTTTTTTTTCTTCTGTTCTTAAAATTTTTATTAGACTTTGGTGTAATTGTCTTAAAGGCTTCTCTCTCTCTCTCTCTCTCTCTCTCTCTCTCTCTCTCTCTATCATATATATATATTATATATATATATATATATAATATAATATATATACACACACAGTCAACAGTGCTTGGAAACTGTCAGTGTTTCACCCATGTGATCATTAGACCAAGTGATTCCCACGTGGCAGTTATCCCATAATATACTGTTGTGAAGGGCATGATGGGAAGGGTGATATTATTTGTGGGACCTTTTGATAAGGGTTGTCTAGTTTATACTGAGTTATTTACATGGCTATATTTCATTGACTTTGTGATTTGTTGATTTATTTACTCTATTATGTTTGATTTATTATTTTGTAGTTTTTTTTGGTTTTTTTTTATTATTATTATTATTATATCCCTATTTATTCATTTTATTAGTCTTTGGAGTCACTAGTTGTCTGCTGGTTTAGAAAGAATTTGTTTTCATGCCTACATTTGGATATAAGTTCTGATTATTTAGAAGCTCATTTTGTTCTGTTATGGCCATTTTTCTTCCAGGCAATGATTACAGTGTTTTGAGTTGTTGCTACTTATCTTACTTTCCGGGTTATTTTTGGTGTGTTTTCATTTTTTCTAGGTCACATATGTATCTAGAAAGTGTTGTGCTGTGTTCGTAATTTTTATTAAATTGTTTTGTATGTGTAACTTCTCAGTTTCCAGAGGTCTTCTTATTACTCCTATGTAGATCTATATATGCTCTATCACCAATATTAAGCTCTCTTTATTTATGAATATAGCCAAGTACATACATGCCTACACGCATGCACCACACACACACACACACACACACACACACATATATATGAGGTGATAGGTACATGTCCTGCGTTCTTGATGCACAGAAATCTAAAAGGACGCAGTAAAATCATATCCATGCATCCCAGTGTTTTTCTTTTTTCTTCCCCCCACTATTTCAAGCTAACTGTAAATACATTTCAATAATTTATTAGAAATGAATTACACAGAATCGGTTACAAGGTAGGAGTTATATGGCTTTATTTGAGACCGATACATTTTCTCAGGGACTCATTCAAAGCAAATGTTTGCGTCCCAGGATGCACTAAATCAAAAAACTATCAGCATCACTGTGTGTGTGTATATATATATATATATATATATATATATATATATATATATATATATATATATATATCAATGAAATTGCAATATCCTGAATATTTTTAATTTATTCATGATTAAACATACAAGTACTATAGCAGGTAAATGATCCCATATAGACATCTGTATGTGAATAGGTTTCAGAATTATATAGTATACATACCCCCATGTCCCATTATCGTATAATGGTTAGCAAACTAATCCTGCACATCCATTACTACTGCATAGAGCCTTTGATCCTGGCTGGATGTCCCTTACTTGTGACCTTGTCACATCCTACACATGACAGACAGGTTGCGTAAATACCTACCCTTATGCATATTCGGTACATAGTCCTTTAGCAATTTGATTTTCCATCAATAATTGTTAATTTTGCAATTAGTTACAAAACATAAAAATGATATCCCAAATATAAGATTACTAACAAGGAGTATCTAGCAAGTACTTTTTTTTTTTTAGTTTATCTTGTGTATGTACAAGTTTTTGGGACAATGTTAGAATATTTTTTAATATATTTACCAACCCCTCTGCATGAGCAGGATGTGACACAAGGTCAATTTTGAATTTAACAGGTTTGAATTCAGTTTTCCTTCTCCTAGACCGGTTGCCTAACCAAGGTTAAAGAGTCCAGTCTGCCCTTCTATTTACCCGTAGCTGGAGGGAGAGTAGGATTCATACCTTTCCCAAGGGTATTAGCGCTAAGTGAAATGCAATTACCACGTCCAGGATTTGAACTCGGGGCGACGAGTCCATTTCCCATGACTTAAACCATTACACTACACGCTTCCTACAATATTTTTGTAATATAAGGTTTGCTGAGCCACCACTTATAGACTCTGTGTGGGCACATGGATTAAAACCAGCCAATCAACGTGCTCGAATACGTGGTTAGTTAACTATTTAATCACCGATCTTGAAAGCCGTTTATTTGCTCATATTCACTACGGACGAATGGATCAGCAACCAAGGAACAACCAAAGGATTCTACCTAACACTGAGGAACAACCAAGGACTCTGCTTAACACAAGGATTCTTCACTAAGGAACAACCAAAGGATTCTACCTAACACTAATCAACACAAGGGATCTCCACTGTAAAGTGCTCTCACCTGCAGCCTAAAGATGGCCACAAAAATCATAACAGACAATAGAATATGTTCAAAGATTGTTCCTTCCATTTGACCCCCTGTTGGCTGAGGTATTAGAGTACACCAACTGCACCTCTACTGAGGGGTGAAACTCTCCCAATGGGGCCACCTGTTGGCCATTGGTGGCAACTGGTGATGCTTAAGGATGGAAACCCTGGTGGATGAGCAGTCAATGACATGCAACACTCCACTTAGCCTTACTAGGCTAGATGGGTGGTTGGAGAGGCCCCTCTGATCAGTCGGCTGGTCATGTCAAGCCCTAGCATTTATATGATTACCACAACCTATTGCTCTTATGGCAACCCCAAGCCCTTTTTATCATATGGGTGCTAGAAGGCGGTGGCTGGAGGTCTTCATGTTCTGGGTATGATGTTAAACTCTATCTGATGGTGAGGTTCCCATTCTGGAGGTTTGGGGAATGTGGAGCACCCCTTCATCACCATTGCTCCCTGGTCCACTCTGACTCGAGTGGTAGTACTTGTTAGGGTCCCATCTATGGGTTAAATAGAAAAACATGAGTTTATAAAAAAATTGAGTATCCATTAATTGTTTGTCTCCTAAAAGTTTTTTCCTACTTAGTTTAATGACACAAAATTCATATGAAATATTCCTTAGTTCTAGGATTGAGTTATGTTTGAAAAAAATCTATTTTAATTGGTTCTATTCTTTGTTAATTGCAATTTCAAAGTCAAAAACTCTTTACATTCTGCCTGTCACTTTCCCCACTCTATGTATATCTTGATTACTCCTCATTATATATTGTTAGTTTCTCTTGAGTGTAAAGAGAGTGATTAGAGTGTGTGAAATATATTTGTATGTCAAGTTAAAAGTAACATAAAAATTCCAAGAATGGGTCCATTTGAATTTAAATTAGGTCAAACATTCCTTTCTTAAAAATACATAATGATTTTAATGGGTTTTTTTTAAATTCTCAGCCGTATTAATTTAAAAAAAAAAAAATTGTTTTGCAAACTCAGTTTTCTCTAATCCCAATTATCTACCCAGAGCTCAATGTGTCACTCAACGAGTCATGTTTTGTCTAGTATGATATATATTATATATATATATATATATATATATATACATACACAGATACACAACATACATGTAAACGCATGCCGTGCACATACACATTGGCTTGTTTTCTCATTTTGATTGACTGAAATATTTTTCTCACTAACTTAAAAACTCTTTAATCTATCTACGTGTATGTATATATTATATATATATATATATATATATAATATATATATATATATATACAAAATATTATAACCACCTGTCTCATAAGGCATTGGTCTTTCATGTACCTATCTTCCAAAAAATCAAATTTATATCCTGAGTGTCATTTCCTTCATTTAAATTTTTTTATTCATCTGTTTTTAAATGTGCCATTTTGATCACAAAACCTTGTTACTTTTAGTGTAAGCAAGTTATAAGTAGAGATGCCATAGTTTAACAGATGAGAGGTATTTATCCAACCCCTCCACCTACAGACAGGATGCAACATAAGGTCAATCTTAAAGTA
>CM042137.1:103445506-103495040 GCA_023376005.1 Doryteuthis pealeii | reverse complement strand
GAGTACAGCTGGTTTGAATTCAGACTATTAATCTCCTAGACTGGTTGCCTTGCAAGGCTAAAGAATCCAGTCTGCCCTACTATTAACCCTTAGTTGAAGGAGAACAGATGCCTTTTTTACAGAGTATTAGTGCAAAGTTAAAATGCAAACGCTAGTCCAGGATTAATATATGTAGCTTTCTCCTTTTCAATGCTAATTGACTTGTGTTCTCTATTGAACAGTGTCGTCTCCACGATGGCTGGGCCATGCTCCCACCAGATGGACGATGGACGAATTCGAAGGACAATCCTCTAATGCAGACTTTTCGTCTGGTAAGAGACATATTGGTTGCTCCCAGCTGCGTTTTCAAAGATGTCTGCAAGAATGATCTTAGGTGCTTGCATTGCCCTTTCCAGCTGGGAATTTGGCTAGACCCTTGGCTGGCGGCAGGACTGTTCATTGTCTGAAGCCACTGTCTCACACATGAACCAAGAGGCCCAGAAAGAAGTAGGCTCATCCTAGAGGACTGTTCAGTTGAGCACACTGGTGCACACACTGAAAGCCAAGAGTTTCCAGAAGAAAGAGCAGCAACAAAAACACAGCACATCACATCTTTCAGGAGGACAGCCCTTCACATGTGACATCTGTGGTCAAGAATATTTTTTGAGCATCTGGGACTTCAAAGTCACAAGGAGGCGTGTACACTTCAGGGGCACAAGAACTGTACTGCCCGTGAAAACTGGTGCAATAATGAGACAATGTTTCAGATTTTGCAGGGTAATTTAATAGATACATTTTTGAAAATGTATGGGTTGTCAAAACTGTCAATTGACTGCAATAAATAAAAAAGGAAAAGAAAGTGAATTTAAATACAATTGGAACACGAGGTCATTGGTTCCATTCTCCTAACTATGGATAACATTATGCTAAATGATCCTCAAGTGCGCGGTTAATTGACTTGGGGAAACAAACTTTGATCTTGTATTTCAAGTATTTAATTTTAAGGAATAAAGTGGGGACTTAACCTCTGGGCTTAAACTAGCTATATTGTTAATCAAATAGTTCTTTATCTGATGCAGTATGACTATAGAAATTTGAGGGTGCAAAGTTCTATATTTCATAAGAATTTGTGGGATGAGGGAAATATGGTGTGGATGGGAGAGGGAAAAAATATGAAGGAGGATCAAAAGCTTCAGTGGGGTTGGGTAATAAAAATTGAGCCATCCCTCTACCACAAGCAGGATGTGACACAAGGTCAATTTCTTAAGCAGAGTTTAACAGGTTTGAATTAAGAGTTTTTCTTCTAGACTGGTTACCTACCCAAGTTTAAAGATGCTAGTGTGCCTTATTTACCCATAGCTGGAGAGAGAGAGAGATAGTTGGCTGCATACCTTTCCCAAGGGTATTAGACTGTGAAATGCAAGCAGCCTTGCTCTACTGTGTCCATTTCCTACAACTCTAACCATTACACATGCACCCCCACCATTTGTTAAGCCGTGTCCTGTTTGTGCATATATATATATATAAAAAAGCAAGAAAATATATAAAGTATATTAAAGAATGGTAAGTGAGAGGGGAAAAATAGGAAAATGAGGATGATTTGTTTTTAAAAAAAAAAAAAACATATATGTAATTTTTTTGTGTATATATTTTTCTTCTCGTAGAACAGAAATTGACATCAACAGACGATATTTGTTTTATCCTGATGAAGATTGGAAATACATGCCTAATATATATATTTTTAATATGTATTCAATACTGTAAATCACAACCAAAACAATAAGTGTGAATATCATATTCTTTCAAATATCAATAAATCATCTCCCTCCCTTTTTTTCACCTCACTTTACTCTATTCTTCAAAACAAAACCTTTCTTTGTAATACTTGTTATGGGAATAATAATAATAAGTGAATCAGTGAATAATAATTTTTTTTTTCCATTTTATCTTTTAAGAAATATATGATCCCATTGAAAACACAGAGGAACCTTGATGAGAATACTGTGGGTGTCATATTTCACATGATTCCTGAGATTCTGACACACCACTCCATCTACCTGAACTTCCTGGACAGTGTCTGGGAAAAACTGGGACAGTAAAATCAGTACTGTTGGTAATATCATCATCAGCTGTGTAAGTCTGCTCTCTTGCTTACTCTTGATCTATCTTTTCTTTTCCTTTTCCTTTTTTTCTTTTTTCAGCTCTCTGCATTACCCTAAATCCCTGACTACCTTGTCTCAAATTACACACAGTAATATCTAAATATTTCATTGCCGAAGAAATCTTTGCTTATCTTTGGCTGTTTGGGTTGAATCTAATTGTAGCAAACTGATGATCTGCTTTGTACATTATTACTAGACTACTAAAGGTTTTCCATCTTTTCAAGTTTGAAAAGTTTGGGTTAAATAGATCAAAGAATGAGTATTAAAGAATTTGTTTAAAAAGATTGGGTTTTAAAAAATTGAATACCCAACAAGAATTAATAAAAACAAAATGGCATAAACTAACCCGCAAGGGTCGACATGCCATAAAATCCCACCAACCATGCAACTGATTATTTTTCTCCATGCATAAATAGTATGATTATTATTATTATTATTTCAGTCTTGGAAGACTATAATATAGTTTTTGTGCATGTGAAGTTACAGCACCTCATAGTGTTGCGCCAGGGTGACTTCAGACATGAACAGTCCTCTACGGAGAGCCTGCCGCCACCGGAGGGGTCCTGAGCCAAATGTTCCAACTGGAAGGGCAAGGCCAAAGGACCTGGGGTCATTCTTGCAGACATTTGGAAACGCAGTTGGATGCGACCAATCTGTCTCTTACCAGACGAAAGCTCTGAATAGAGGATGTCCTTCGGGATCCGTCATCATCCATCGGCGGACATGGAGGAAATGGATTCTGACAAACTGTCAATTGGTCCTGTCTTTTTCAGTCTCTGCGACAATATGCTCCCCCTGCTCTGTTCAACTGTCCCCTTTTATACCAGGTCTGGCTGGCCGAAATTTGCATATGTTACAACTCTCGTCTCACCAGCGACGAGATTCGTGACTTATAAATTGCACCCCCAAGGATACTCATGCTTCTATTTTTTCTTTTACTTCCGACACTCTGCATGCAAAACACGTTCACGCTCGTTTCGAACTTTAAGGTAGGCCATTTCGCTCGTCAATTTTCATTTCTCTTGTTCGACTGGCTCACCACTGGTATTTTATCCAGCCAGGGACGGTTGCTAAATTTATGTAAGCGTCCGTTGTCCTGCCTACACACACAACATGCACTCGTTGTCTCTTTGAACGACGAACCATAGTTGGCTCATCAAAGGCAGCAGTCTGTGGGTTCTGCCTTTCAATCTTGCTACAAGAATATATATATATATATATATGGCTCAATAGCCAGAGTAACAAGTGCAGGCTCAAAATCAGACCCTTTCCTTGTAGGCACCAGAGTAAAGCAGGGATGTGTCATTACACCCATTGCATTCAATCTGTTTGTGGCAGCAGTATGAAAATTGCAAAACAGAATGTAAACCCAGCAGATGGTGTCCACATATCCTATTGATTAGACGGCAATCTTTTTAACCTACAAAGATTGAAATCCAGAACACTTTGTCACTGTAGAGGCAATAAACGAACTGCAGTATGCAGATGATACAGCTTTTGTCAGCTCTTCACCAGATGGACTACAGCGTATCATAATGCTGTAGTTGAAGCCTACTCTCGATCAGGGCTTGTCATCAAGGTTCAGAAAAACAGAGTTCTCAACATGTGTCAACTTCCGACCCCTGAACTCCTCATTTAACCACCAGCCACTGAAAAATATCTGTCTTTAAACAACACAAATGATCTCACAAGTGCAACGGCGGATTGGCCTGGCTTTTGGTAGGCTATCTCACAGAGTGTTCATGAACAGAGATCTCACCATCAATACTAAGATCTCTGTATATAAAGCTGTATGCCTATCCATACTCTGATATAGAAGTGAGTCAGGTGTGTTATATTGCAGACACCTGAAAAAAACTGGAGGCATACCACATCAACTGCCTCCAACACATATTGGGTGAAAATGGTTAGAAATTAAAGAAAGCAGAGCACGCATTGACCCAATTGAGACTATTCTATCGCAACGCCAACTGCAATAGTTGGGTCACACCATCCGCATGCCTGCAGACAGACTCTCCCATAAACTACTTTACAGTGAACTCCACAGATGGCACGTGGAGGACAGGAGCCCCCAAAAGCGGTTCCAAACCATATTAAGATAACGCTGTACCATCACACCTTCAAGCATGAAAGATCTGGCCTCAACAGACAGGGTTGGCGTGATGCCTACTGCATAGGAGCTAAGTGGTCAATATTGAGATAAACAGGACTGCATAGCGGCGAATCTTTGTCGTCATGAATAACCAAATGTAGATAGGACTTTCCCTGCATGACCTTCCCCACCCTGGGACCACAAATGGAAGTAAAGAAAATTTGACCTCTCTTTCACCTGAGAAGGGTCGGACGTGTTTGTTGGGGCTATGTCGTGACATGTCTAGGGTAGCAACGAACAGCGCACATGAACGTGATTTATGATAGAACAGCTTGACTTTCTCTCTCTCTCTCTCTTGACTCTTCTATGAAAAAGAACCACGAGCCTATGAAGAAATAAACAACCGTTTTTTTGACTATACGACTTTCGTATGTTGTTACTTTGAACTAACAATGGCTACTACTATTAATGACTACTACTAAACCTGACTTGGCCCTATGCAACACAAGGTATAATAGATTATCACGTAGGAAATTGACTTGTTGACCAAGTTCAAATCCAGAATGAGGCTGTTTCATTTTATATAATACTAATACCTTTGAGAAAATATATAATAATATAGAATAAATACACTCAAAATTTGATCATGCAAGATAAGATGGTCCTCATTGTTTTTTTAAAACAAGTTTTAATAAATGCATGCCAGTATTATATATTTATATATAGTTTGTTTATTTTAATATATATTTAGAGTTATCAGAACTAAGTTTCCATTTCAAATTGTTTTATTTTTTACTCCTTCAATAAATTTTATGATTTTACTTACTTTGCAAATTCTCTTGACATTGAATTTTTAACTACCACCACCTCAATCAATATCTTTCATATCTTAATTTTTACTCTGTCTGGAGGGTTTCCCTTTTTCTTTTCTTTTTTCTTTTTTTACTAGTATTGATAATTAATAATTTATTTGCCCTCTAAAGATGGCCAAATAGATTGTTGCAGATCTACCAGTTTTAGTATGCATACCTTACTGGCTTAGGGAAGGTTTTAATCTTAATAAAAAAAAATTTTTTCCTCATAGAGAAAGTGGAGTTCTCATCAAAAGGAGACCTCTAACAATAAACCTAATCAGTGGGAAATTATTTGGCACATCTGAACCAAGTTGGTCCTATCTAAAAAAATTGAAAAATAAAATAAAATAGAAAAACATTTTTTGCTAAAAAACACCTCTTTTACAACTAATTTTTGTTGCTTCGCATTCAAAAAACTTTCCTCTACTCATGTAGATTCTAAAATATTGATTTTTTTTCATGATTTTTTTTTATTTACAACATCTTATTATAATGGAGATTGTGGGTTTGTCTGTCTGTAACGAAACTATATTACTATACAAGTCACAATTCCTTTTGTTATTTACATCACATTCTCTCATGATTTATTTTTATTTAAACCTCAGTTATTAATAAAATTGTGTTACATTATTAATACTGTTGACCATATCTACATACTAATAATATGCAATTGTATTTATATATACAACAAAATAGCGGTTTACAGTGTGAATGGGAAGGCTAATTTGCATATTGATCTTAAAAATTTGATTTTAAAATATATGCTTAGTATTATTGATTTCTAATTGTTTGGTTTTATCTTATTGAATATGAGCAAAAATCTCAGGGATAAATCTTAAAGAAATCCCTTAACAAGAAGAAATAACTGTAATATTAATCTTTACTTCTATTTTAACTAGATAGTTAAATTAGGAAAATTTACCAATGAAAGACAGGAGTAACAGAAAATGATGGAAGAGTTAGTTTCAAAGTTGTTCTATTTTTCAATCATACCCCTCTGTTCCAAATCTTTTTATCTGTATTCTTATTCAGTTTCATTAGCCTTTCTAATTTAATATGATATTTTATTATATTAAAGCTTAAATACTTTCACCTGGAGGGTGCATATATTTGCTAGTAGATATAAAGTTGAAATGATCTCTGACTATCTGACATGTATGCACATAGTTATCTTTTTCCTTGTTTTTTATTTTTATTATTCCTAAGAGGAGTAGTAGCAGGAAAATTCAAATAGTATAATCGGACAAAAAAAAAAACCAAAAAACTATTAGGATGTAAGCACCATTTCAATTTGATATCTGAAAATAAAGACAAGACAAGGAAGTAATCTCTAATAATTAAATGCATTTTGGAAAGTTTGATTCTCTAAACTATTTAATATAAAATGTAACTGATTATTATCTATCTCTCTCTCTCTCTCTCTCTCTCTCTCTCTCTATCTATCTATCTATCTATATTATATATATATATAATATATATAGATTATATATAATCTGTATGTCTGTTTGTAGAACAACCAGCACTGTCCTTTTTTATAGGAAATTTGGTGGAGACCAGCAAAAACCAAAATTCAATAAATTCCACACCCTATTTTTTTGTCTGAGAGAGGTTATTGTAATGGATCATAGATTAAAAACATTTTCAAAATAAGAACAAAAATAAATGTTTTACAAAAATGGCAAAACAAACTTAAACGTGTCCTATACAATAAAAAAAAAAATGAAGAAAGGAAAAAGAGTATTTTTAAGTTTATAAAAATCTTGCTTTGAAGTGCGGTTTCTGTTAGCCAATCAGATGACAGGAATTGTTAACCAATCAGGGAGCAGGAAATTGACCATGAAAATTCTCAGCTTCATTTACATCTCAATATTCTTTTTTCTTCTCTTATTTGTTTGCCTTTTTTTTTTTTTTTTTAGGAAAATAATCCTATCTGTAAGATAAGCTATATTTCTTCATTAGTTGAACATAAAGTAAGTTTTCTTATGAGGAAATTTAATATTTTATAATTTTTTTTTTTATTATTTCTTTTTTTTTTTAATCTAATTTTGATATCTATAATGATTCATTTGTAATGTATCTGGCTTCTTTTTTCTTTTTTCAATTAATTTTTTTCAAAATGGTGTAGTTGTCCTTGAATTTAAAGCCACACCTACAAAACATCATCTTGGGTGTCTTGTTCTAGTGTAATGGTTAGTGAACTGCTCTCAGTAATCATTACTACTGAATTGTGACTTCGATCCTCATTGTGGCCTTGTGCCTAAACGAAGTTAAGCTTAGTAAATAACGAGGCAATCAGGTGTGTTTAATGATTAGCACCTTGGTTGTAGAATATTGCTTGTGAGTTTGATTCTCTGGTTCCCCATACTTTTGGCTTTGTGCCAAACTAAGCTAAGTTTATAATGACTATGAGACATCATCTTTACCAGATGAGCTAAGTCTTTCTCGTTTTTTTTTTATTTCATTTATTTATATTTACTTTTCTTTCCTTTTTTTTTTTTTTTTTTTTTTTAAAATTTATTTTATCTGTTGTTGTTACAACTACTGCAGAGTGGAGAGTTTGCCACAAATCTGTCAGTGCTTGAAGTTGGTGAACTGGGGGAAAGGTGGTAGGGGGGGGCGTATTTTGGTGGGGGAGGTTTTATAAGGTAGAATAAGAGGAAGTAAGTGTGTGTGTGTGTGGATGGAAGGGAAGTTCCTGGCTGGCATTAAATCTAATTTTGACTCATGAATATGCAAACAGCTCTCTAAGCATGTATGCAAATTTCTGGCATTTCCCCAAAATGAATACAAGATACTTATGGTTAGGCAGTGTTTACATGGTTGCATTTTGTTCAAAACCATGCGAGTAGCTAGGCCTTGGGCAAGTTTTTATGTCCTCTCTTATTTATTGGCAAAATGCATTGTTTATGTTCTATTTCTCTCTCTCTCACTTTATATTATTATATATATATATATATATATATATATAGTATAATGTAGTATTAAGATATATTATAGAAAGACCTTCTCAAGTTTCAACATAAAGGATCTTCAGGTTAATTGTAATGAATTAATCAAGATATTGATAAATTTCAGGCAATTGCGGAAGTGAAAAATGTAATTATGACTGTTGAAAACAGTTTCAGTAAATATTGGTATTATTTCTGGTCCAATTTTTAATATTTATACGGTTGGAAAGAAAATAAAATCATATTTCTCAATATGTAACTTTTATGTGTTTTTAACCATTGAATTATTTTTTCGAGTTAAAACTGTATTATTACACATATAAACAAAGCTGCACACTGAGGACAAGCTTTGTTTAAAAAAAAATTATATAAAGAGTTATTTCTATTTCTGTATGTAATACAACATAAGCAGGTATTTAAAAAAGTATTTTAAAGTCCAAAGTGATGTTATTTATATAAATTAATACTATATATATATATGTATATATGCTGTATTAAAATAAAAATGTTTAATAATCTTTTTGTAAACTTTTAAAAAATCTTGATATCCCTACTTCTTATTCCCCAAATAATGGGTTCCAGCATTGGAGATACATAAAATTTGAGTGATTATCAAAAAGAACATACAATTTTAAATAAGAATGCAAAGTTTTAATCAAAATTGCTCCTCCGCCCTGTCGTGGGGCATTAGAATGCACCTCTGCAGAGGGCTAAGACTCCCCCAATGGGACACCTGTTGGCCGTGGTGTGCGACCCGTGATGCTTAAGGATAGAGCCCAGGTGGATGAGCAGTCCAAGACCTTGCAATACTCCAGCTTGGCCTATCTTGGGCTAGATGGGCGGTCGGAAAGTCACGTCAAGCCTAGCACTATATGATTTTCCCCACGCCTATTGCCTTTATGGCAAGCCCAACCCTTTTTATCTATGGGGGCTAGAAGGCGGTGACTGAGGGTCTACATGTCCTGGGAATGATGTTAAAACTGTATCTGATGGTGAGGTTCCAGTTTGGAGGTTTGGGGAATGTGGAGCACCTCTTGATCACCATTGCTCTCTGGTCCACTCTGACCCGGAGTGGTAGTACCTGTTAGCGGTCCCATATATGGTTAAATAGAAAAATGTATTTATAAAAAAAATTGTATTATCCATTAGAATTAATTTATTTCAAAAACTTTATCGGCATAAATGAACCAATGAGGTTGAATATGCCACTAAAACGAACCAAACCAAACCAAAATTGCTCCAAAAATAAAGCAATGGTAAAGAAATTACTAAATTTCTTGTTTTGAATTGGTCCATGATTTGACATTATTTTTAACAAAATCATGTCCACTTTTGTACCCGCCATTTCGAGGCTTTAATTCTCATAACTTTTGAACCATGGGGATATTTGCATAATTCGAACAGTTTCGAACGCCATTTACAAAATTCTATATAATAACATGACTAAATAAAAATAACCTCAAATAAACAAATCAACTGGAGAATGTATTATATATATGTGTTATATATAATATATATATATATACACACATCACGTATACATGTGAGTGTGTGAACGACATGTTGTAATAGTTACCGTCATAGGAAATGAACACAGCAAACATAGTGCTAATACCTTGGAAAGAAATGAATCTAACTATTCTTTACAGTTATGGTTGAATAATAGGGCAGGCTGGGCTCTTTAACCTTGGTTAGGCAACCAATCTAGAAAAGGAAAACTGAATCCAAACCTGTTAGACTACGCTTAAGAAATTGAACTTGTGTCACCTCCTGGATGTGTGAGAGGGGTTTGTAAATGTGTGTGTGTGTGGTGTGTGTGCGTGTGAGTGTGTGTGTTATATATTATATATATATATATATATATATATATAAGATATTCAATAATAACTGGGATCTTTTCCAACTGCTAACTAAACCTGACCTTTGAGAATTTTGAAAATGCCCTGGTCTCTATAAAGGATAATCAAAGCACCTGGTGTAGACCAGATCCAGGAGAGCTGTTGAAATATGGAAATAAAGAAACAAAGCATCTATTTTGGAAGTTCCTCACAAAACAGTGGATACAAACCAGATACTGCAAAAAATGGAATGATGCCAACCCTATTCACCATCTTCAAGAAAGAAAGAAAGGCAACTGAACCGATTGCAGAAACTACAGAGGCATTTACTCTTGTCCGTTAAAGGTGAGGTGCTTGCCAGAATTCTCATAAACAGACTTTTGGTAAACATATATCTGAAAGTGTCCTCTTTGAGACACAGTGTACCACAGATCTGGAGAAGCACTACAAATATGATTCTTGTCCACATGTAAATGTAGAAGAATATTGAGTAAACTGTCCCGTTTGCTGTGTTCATCAACTTTAAAAAAAAAGAAAGGTCTTTGACCCTGTGAATAGAGAAGCACTGTGGATTGAACCAACCATCTTTTACTTGACATTCTGCTGTCACTTTCATCCTCTCTGTGTATATCTTGATTACTTCTCGTTATATGTTAGTTCTCAGTGAGTGTGGAGAGGATATTTGAGGTTATGAAATGTATTTGTATGTTACGTTTCATAAACAGCCAGCCTGGCTACACCTTGGCTCTTAATTTAAATGATGGTTCAAACTCCATTCTTAGAAATCTTACAAAATGATTTAATGTTTTTTTTTTGTTTTTTTTTTTAATTCTCTGGTCATATTTATTACCTATTTTGATTTAATTCACTTTGCATTCTCACTTTTCCCTAATCAATTATCTACCCAGAGCTCAATGGAGTGACACATCAGATTATGTTTTGTCTAGTATTTGTATAGGTGATATCGACTATATTACAAATATGGTGCATGTAATGTAAAAGTATATATGTGTTTAATGTATGCATGTTAATATAAAATGTATGTGTTGTGTGTTGTGTGTGTGTGTATAAATGTTATATACTATTCATTATATAATATATATAATACATATATATATATATAATATTATAATATATATATATAATAAATTGTGTGTGTGTCACTTTAATGTTTCTCTCCAGATTTCTGCTAGTCTCTCTCTCTCTCTCTTCTCTCTGTCTCTCCTCTCTCAGTGATGCTGATAGCATCTTCTCTCAAACACAAGGCCACTATAAAGATTACTAACAAGGAGTATCTAGCAAGTACTTTTTTTTTTTTAGTTTATCTTGTGTATGTACAAGTTTTTGGGACAATGTTAGAATATTTTTTAATATATTTACCAACCCCTCTGCATGAGCAGGATGTGACACAAGGTCAATTTTGAATTTAACAGGTTTGAATTCAGAGTTTTCCTTCTCCTAGACCGGTTGCCTAACCAAGGTTAAAGAGTCCAGTCTGCCCTACTATTTACCCGTAGCTGGAGGGAGAGTAGGATTCATACCTTTCCCAAGGGTATTAGCGCTAAGTGAAATGCAATTACCACGGCCAGGATTTGAACTCGGGCAGACGAGTCCATTTCCCATGACTTAAACCATTACACCACACGCTTCCTACAATATTTTTGTAATATAAGGTTTGCTGAGCCACCACTTATAGACTCTGTGTGGGCACATGGATTAAAACCAGCCAATCAACATGCTCGAATACGTGGTTAGTTAACTATTTAATCACCGATCTTGAAAGCCGTTTATTTGCTCATATTCACTACGGACGAATGGATCAGCAACCAAGGAACAACCAAAGGATTCTACCTAACACTGAGGAACAACCAAGGACTCTGCTTAACACAAGGATTCTTCACTAAGGAACAACCAAAGGATTCTACCTAACACTAATCAACACAAGGGATCTCCACTGTAAAGTGCTCTCACCTGCAGCCTAAAGATGGCCACAAAAATCATAACAGACAATAGAATATGTTCAAAAGATTGTTCCTTCCATTTGACCGCCCTGTTGGCTGAGGTATTAGAGTACACCAACTGCACCTCTACTGAGGGGTGAAACTCTCCCAATGGGGCCACCTGTTGGCCATTGGTGGCAACTGGTGATGCTTAAGGATGGAACCCTGGTGGATGAGCAGTCAATGACATGCAACACTCCACTTAGACCCTTACTAGGCTAGATTGGTGGTTGGAGAGGCCCCCTCTGATCAGTCGGCTGGTCATGTCAAGCCCTAGCATTTATATGATTACCACAACCTTATTGCTCTTATGGCAACCCCAAGCCCTTTTTATCATATGGGTGCTAGAAGGCGGTGGCTGGAGGTCTTCATGTTCTGGGTATGATGTTAAACTCTATCTGATGGTGAGGTTCCCATTCTGGAGGTTTGGGGAATGTGGAGCACCCCTTCATTACCATTGCTCCCTGGTCCACTTTGACTCGGAGTGGTAGTACTTGTTAGGGTCCCATCTATGGGTTAAATAGAAAAACATGAGTTTATAAAAAAATTGAGTATCCATTAATTGTTTGTCTCCTAAAAGTTTTTTTCCTACTTAGTTTAATGACACAAAATTCATATGAAAATATTCCTTAGTTCTAGGATTGAGTTATGTTTGAAAAAAATCTATTTTAATTGGTTCTAATTCATTGTAATTTGCAATTCAAAAAGTCAAAAACTCTTACATTCTGCCTGTCACTTTCCCCCACTCTATGTATATCTTGATTACCTCCTCATTATATATGTTAGTTTCTCTCTGAGTGTAAAGAGAGTGATTAGAGTGTGTGAAATATATTTGTATGTCAAGTTAAAAGTAACATAAAATTCCAAGAATGGGTCCATTTGAATTTAAATTAGGTCAAACATTCCGTTTCTTAAAAATCTTACATAATGATTTTAATGGGTTTTTTTTTTAAATTCTCAGCCATATTAATTTAAAAAAAAAAAATTTGTTTTGCAAACTCAGTTTTCTCTAATCCCAATTATCTACCCAGAGCTCAATGTGTCACTCAACGAGTCATGTTTTGTCTAGTATATATATATATATATATATATATATATATGTGTAGATACACAAACATACATGTAAACGCATGCACATACACATTGGCTTGTTTCATATTTTGATTGACTGAAATATTTTTCTCTACTAAACTCTTTAATCTATCTACGTGTGTATATATATATATATATATATATATATATATATATATATATATATACTCACACACAAAATATTATAACCACCTGTCTGATAAGGCATTGGTCTTTCATGTACCTATCTTCCAAAAAATCAAATTTATATCCTGAGTGTCATTTCCTTCATTTAAATTTTATTATTCATCTGTTTTTAAATGTGCCATTTTGATCACAAAACCTTGTTACTTTTAGTGTAAGCAAGTTTTTAAGTAGAGATGCCATAGTTTAACAGATGAGAGGTATTTATCCAACCCCTCCACCTACAGGCAGGATGCAACATAAGGTCAATCTTGAAGCAGAGTACAGCTGGTTTGAATTCAGACTATTCCATCTCCTAGACTGGTTGCCTTGCCAAGGCTAAAGAATCCAATCTGCCCTACTATTAACCCGTAGCTGAGGGAGAACAGATTGATTGATGCCTTTTTTACAAGAGTATTAGTGCAAAGTGAAATGTATTTCAAGGTATTTAATTTTAAGGAATAAAGGTGGGGGACTTAACCTCTGGGCTTAAACTAGCTATATTGTTAAATCAAATAGTTCTTTATCTGATGCAGTATGACTATAGAAATTTGAGGGTGCAAAGTCTATATTTCATTAAGAATTTGTGGGGATGAGGGAAATATGGTGTGGATGGGAGAGAGGGAAAAAATATGAAGAGAGGATCAAAAGCTTCAGTGGGGGTTGGGTAATAAAAATTGAGCCATCCCCTCTACACAAGCAGGATGTGACACAAGGTCAATTTCTTAAGCAGAGTTTAACAGGTTTGAATTAAGAGTTTTCCTTCTCCTAGACTGGTTACCTACCCAAGTTTAAAGATGCTAGTGTGCCTTATTTACCCATAGCTGGAGAGAGAGAGAGTAGTTGGCTGCATACCTTTCCCAAGGGTATTAGTACTGTGAAATGCAAACAGCCTTCTGGGTTTGAACTCGTACTGTGTCCATTTCCTACAACTCTAACCATTACAGCATGCACCCCCACCATTTGTTAAGCCGTGTCCATGTTTGTGCATATATATATATGCAAGAAAAATATAAAAGTATATTAAAGAATGGTAAGTGAGAGGGAAAAATAGGAAAAGTGAGGATGATTTGTTTTTCAAAAAAAAAAACAAAAAACATTATAATGTAATTTCTTTTGTGTATATATTTTCTTCTCGTAGAACAGAAATTGACATCAACAGACGATATTTGTTTTATCCTGATGAAGATTGGAAATACATGCCTAATATATATTTATTTTAAATATGTATTCAATACTGTAAATCACCAACCATAACAATAAGTGTGAATATCATATTCTTTCAAATATCAATAAATCATCCTCCCTCCCCTATTTTTCACTCTCACTTTTCACTCTCACTTATTCTTCAAAACAAAACCTTTCTTGTTAATACATTGTATGGGAATAATAAATAATAAGTGAATCAGTGAATAATAATTTTTTTTTTTCCATTTTATCTTTTCAGAAATATATGATCCCATTGAAAACACAGAGGAACCTTGATGAGAATACTGTGGGTGTCATATTTCACATGATTCCTGAGATTCTGACACACCACTCCATCTACCTGAACTTCCTGGACAGTGTCTGGGAAAACTGGGACAGTAAAATCAGTACTGTTGGTAATATCATCATCAGCTGTGTAAGTCTGCTCTCTTGCTTACTCTTGATCTATCTTTTCTTTCCCTTTCCTTTTTTTCTTTTTTCAGCTCCTCTGCATTACCCTAAATCCCTGACTACCTTGTCTCAAATTACACACAGTAATATCTAAATATTTCATTGCCGAAGAAATCTTTGCTTATCTTCTGGCTGTTTGGGTTGAATCTAATTGTAGCAAACTGATGATCTGCTTTGTACAATTATTACTAGACTACTAAAGGTTTTCCATCTTTTCAAGTTTGAAAAGTTTGGGTTAAATAGATCAAAGAATGAGTATTAAGAATTTGTTTAAAAAGATTGGGTTTTTAAAAAATTGAATACCCAACAAGAATTAATAAAACAAAATGGCATAAACTAACCCCGCAAGGGTCGACATGCCATAAAATCCCACCAACCATGCAACTGATTATTTTTCTCCATGCATAAATAGTATGATTATTATTATTATTATTTCAGTCTTGGAAGACTATAATATAGTTTTTGTGCATGTGAAGTTACAGCACCTCATAGTGTTGCGCCAGGGTGACTTCAGACATGAACAGTCCTCTACGGAGAGCCTGCCGCCACCGAGGGCGGTCCTGAGCCAAATGTTCCCAACTGGAAAGGGCAAGGCCAAAGGACCTGGGGTCATTCTTGCAGACATTTTGGAAACGCAGTTGGATGCGACCAATCTGTCTCTTACCAGACGAAAGCTCTGAATAGAGGATGTCCTTCGGGATCCGTCCATCATCCATCCAGCGGACATGGAGGAAATGGATTCTGACAAACTGTCAATTGGTCCTGTCTTTTTCAGTCTCTGCGACAATATGCTCCCCCTGCTCTGTTCAACTGTCCCCTTTTATACCAGGTCTGGCTGGCCGAAATTTGCATATGTTACAACTCTCGTCTCACCAGCGACGAGATTCGTGACTTATAAATTGCACCCCCAAGGATACTCATGCTTCTATTTTTCTTTTTACTTCCGACACTCTGCATGCAAAACACGTTCACGCTCGTTTCGAACTTTAAGGTAGGCCATTTCGCTCGTCACATTTCATTTCTCTTGTTCGACTGGCTCACCACTGGTATTTTATCCAGCCAGGGACGGTTGCTAAATTTATGTAAGCGTCCGTTGTCCTGCCTACACACACAACATGCCACTCGTTGTCTCTTTGAACGACGAACCATAGTTGGCTCATCAAAGGCAGCAGTCTGTGGGTTCTGCCTTTCAATCTTGCTACAAGAATATATATATATATATATGGCTCAATAGCCAGAGTAACAAGTGCAGGCTCAAAATCAGACCCTTTCCTTGTAGGCACCAGAGTAAAGCAGGGATGTGTCATTACACCCATTGCATTCAATCTGTTTGTGGCAGCAGTAATGAAAATTGCAAAACAGAATGTAAACCCAGCAGATGGTGTCCACATATCCTATTGATTAGACGGCAATCTTTTTAACCTACAAAGATTGAAATCCAGAACACTTTTCACTGTAGAGGCAATAAACGAACTGCAGTATGCAGATGATACAGCTTTTGTCAGCTCTTCACCAGATGGACTACAGCGTATCATCAATGCTGTAGTTGAAGCCTACTCTCGATCAGGGCTTGTCATCAAGGTTCAGAAAACAGAAGTTCTCAACATGTGTCAACTTCCGACCCCTGAACTCCTCATTAACCACCAGCCACTGAAAAATATCTATCTTAAACAACACAAATGATCTCACAAGTGCAACGGCGGATTGGCCTGGCTTTTGGTAGGCTATCTCACAGAGTGTTCATGAACAGAGATCTCACCATCAATACTAAGATCTCTGTATATAAAGCTGTATGCCTATCCATACTCTGATATAGAAGTGAGTCAGGTGTGTTATATTGCAGACACCTGAAAAAAACTGGAGGCATACCACATCAACTGCCTCCAACACATATTGGGTGAAAAGTGGTGGCACAAAATCCCCCACTTAGAAATTAGAAGCAGAGCACGCATTGACCCAATTGAGACTATTCTATCGCAACGCCAACTGCAATAGTTGGGTCACACCATCCGCATGCCTGCAGACAGACTCTCCCATAAACTACTTTACAGTGAACTCACAGATGGCACGTGGAGGACAGGAGCCCCCCAAAAGCGGTTCCAACACCATATTAAGATAACGCTGTACCATCACACCTTCAAGCATGAAAGATCTGGCCTCCAACAGACAGGGTTGGCGTGATGCCTACTGCATAGGAGCTAAGTGGCTCAATATTGAGATAAACAGGACTGCATAGCGGCAACATCTTTGTCGTCATGAATAACCAAATGTAGATAGGACTTTCCCCTGCAATGACCTTCCCCCACCCCTGGGACCACAAATGGAAGTAAAGAAAATTTGACCTCTCTTTCACCTGAGAAGGGTCGGACGTGTTTGTTGGGGCTATGTCGTGACATGTCTAGGGTAGCAACGAACAGCGCACATGAACGTGATTTATGATAGAACAGCTTGACTTTCTCTCTCTCTCTCTCTATGAAAAAGAACCCACGAGCCTATGAAGAAATAAACAACCGTTTTTTGACTATACGACTTTCGTATGTTGTTACTTTGAACTAACAATGGCTACTACTATTAATGACTACTACTACAACCTGACTTGGCCCCTATGCAACACAAGGTATAATGATTATCATCGTAGGAAATTGACTTGTTGACCCAAGTTCAAATCCAGAATGAGGCTGGTTTCATTTTATATAATACTAATACCTTTGAGAAAATATATAATAATATAGAATAAATACACTCAAAATTTGATCATGCAAGATAAGATGGTCCTCATTGTTTTTTAAAACAAGTTTTAATAAATGCATGCCCAGTATTATATATTTATATATAGTTTGTTTTATTTTAATATATATTTAGAGTTATCAGAACTAAGTTTCCATTTCAAATTGTTTTATTTTTTACTCCTTCAATAAATTTGATGATTTTACTTACTTATGATACAAATTCTCTGACATTGAATTTTTAACTACCACCACCTCAATCAATATCTTTCATATCTTAATTTTTACTCTGTCTGGAGGGTGTTTCCCTTTTTCTTTTCTTTTTTCTTTTTTTACTAGTATTGATAATTAATAATTTATTTGCCCTCTAAAGATGGCCAAATAGATTGTTGCAGATCTACCAGTTTTAGTATGCATACCTTACTGGGCTTAGGGAAGGTTTTAATCTTAATAAAAAAAAATTTTTTCCTCATAGAGAAAGTGGAGTTCTCATCAAAAGGAGACCTCTAACAATAAACACTAATCAGTGGGAAATTATTTGGCACATCTGAACCAAGTTGGTCCTATCTAAAAAAATTGAAAAATAAAATAAAAATAGAAAAACATTTTTTGCTAAAAAACACCTCTTTTACAACTAATTTTTGTTGCTTCGCATTCAAAAAACTTTCCTCTACTCATGTAGATTCTAAAAATATTGATTTTTTTTTCATGATTTTTTTTATTTACAACATCTTATTATAATGGAGATTGTGGGTTTGTCTGTCTGTAACCGAAACTATATTACTATACAAGTCACAATTCCTTTTGTTATTTACATCACATTCTCCATGATTTTATTTTTATTTAAACCTCAGTTATTAATAAAATTGTGTTACATTATTAATACTGTTGACCATATCTACATACTAATAATATGCAATTGTATTTATATATACAACAAAATAGCGGTTTACAGTGTGAATGGGAAGGCTAATTTGCATATTGATCTTAAAAATTTGATTTTAATAAATATATGCTTAGTATTATTGATTTCTAATTGTTTGGTTTTATCTTATTGAATATGAGCAAAAATCTCAGGGATAAATCTTAAAAGAAATCCCTTAACAAGAAGAAATAACTGTAATATTAATCTTTACTTCCTATTTTAACTAGATAGTTAAATTAGGAAAATTTACCAATGAAAGACAGGAGTAACAGAAAATGATGGAAGAGTTAGTTTCAAAGTTGTTCTATTTTTCAATCATACCCCCTCTGTTCCAAATCTTTTTATCTGTATTCTTATTCAGTTTCATTAGCCTTTCTAATTTAATATGATATTTTATTATATTAAAGCTTAAATACTTTCACCTGGAGGGTGCATATATTTGCTAGTAGATATAAAGTTGAAATGATCTCTGACTATCTGACATGTATGCACATAGTTATCTTTTCCTTGTTTTTATTTTTATTATTCCTAAGAGGAGTAGTAGCAGGAAAATTCCAAATAGTATAATCGGACAAAAAAAAAAAACCAAAAAAACTATTAGGATGTAAGCACCATTTCAAATTTGATATCTGAAAATAAAGACAAGACAAGACAAGGGAAGATAACTCATATAAATTAAATGCATTTTGGAAAGTTCTGATCTCTAAACTATTTTAATATAAAATGTAACTAATTATCTATCTATCTATCTATCTATCTATCTATCTATCTATCTCTCTCTCTCTCTCTCTCTCTCTCTCTCTCTATCTATCTATCTATCTATCTATCTATATATATATATATATATATATATATATATATATATATATATATATGAAAGATTCTGTATGTCTGTTTGTAGAACAACCAAGCACATGTCCTTTTTTATAGGAAAATTGGTGGAGACCAGCAAAAACCAAAATTCAATAAATTCCACACCCTATTTTTTTGTCTGAGAGGAGGTTATTGTAATGGATCAATAGATTAAAAACATTTTCAAAATAAGAACAAAAATAAATGTTTTACAAAAATGGCAAAACAAACTTAAACGTGTCCTATACAATAAAAAAAAAAATGAAGAAGGAAAAAAGAGTATTTTAAGTTTATAAAAATCTTGCTTTGAAGTGCGGTTTCTGTTAGCCAATCAGATGACAGGAATTGTTAACCAATCAGGGAGCAGAAATTGACCATGAAAATTCTCAGCCTTCATTTACATACTCAATATTCTTTTTTTTTCTCTTATTTGTTTGCCTTTTTTTTTCTTTTTTTTTAGGAAAATAAATCCTATCTGTAAGATAAGCTATATTTCTTCATTAGTTGAACAATAAAGTAAGTTTTCTTATGAGGAAATTTAATATTTTATAATTTTTTATTTTATTATTTCTTTTTTTTTTTAACTCTAAATTTGATATCTATAATGATTCATTTGTAATGTATCTGGCTTCTTTTTTTCTTTTTTCAATTAATTTTTTTCAAAATGGTGTAGTTGATCCTTGAATTTAAAGCCACACCTACAAAACCTCATCTTGGGTGTCTTGTTCTAGTGTAATGGTTAGTGAACTGCTCTCAGTAATCATTACTACTGAATTGTGACTTCGATCCTCATTGTGGCCTTGTGCCTAAACGAAGTTAAGCTTAGTAAATAACGAGGCACATCAGGTGGTGTAATGATTAGCACCTTGGTTTGTAGAATATTGCTTGTGAGTTTGATTCTCACTGGGTTCCCCATACTTTTGGCTTTGTGCCAAACTAAGCTAAGTTTAGTAAATGACTATGAGACATCATCTTTACCAGATGAGCTAAGTCTTTCTCGTTTTTTTTTTATTTCATTTATTTATATTTACTTTTCTTTCCTTTTTTTTTTTTTTTTTTTTTTTTTAAAATTTATTTTATCTGTTGTTGTTACAACTACTGCAGAGTGGAGAGTTTGCCACAAATCTGTCAGTGCTTGAAGTTGGTGAACTGGGGGAAAGGCTGTAGGGGGGGGGCGTATTTTGGTGGGGGAGGTTTATAAGGTAGAATAGAGGAAGATAAGTGTGTGTGTGTGGATGGAAGGGGAAGTTCCTGGCTGGCATTAAATCTAATTTTGACTCATGAATATGCAAACAGCCTCTCTAAGCATGTATGCAAATTTCTGGCATTTCCCCAAAATGAATACAAGATACTTATGGTTAGGCAGTGTTTACATGGTTGCATTTTGTTCAAAACCATGCGAGTAGCTAGGCCTTGGGCAAGTTTTTCATGTCCTCTTACTTATTGGCAAAATGCATGTTTATGTTCTATGTCTCTCTCTCTCACTTATATATATATATATATATATATATATATATAATGTAGTATTAAGATATATATAGAAAGACCTTCTCAAGTTTCAACATAAAGGATCTTCAGGGTTAATTGTAATGAATTAATCAAGATATTGATAAATTTCAGGCAATTGCGGAAGTGAAAAATGTAATTATGACTGTTGAAAACAGTTTCAGTTAATATTGGTATTATTTCTGGTCCAATTTTTAAAATATTTATACGGTTGGAAAGAAAATAAAATCATATTTCTCAATATGTAACTTTTATGTGTTTTTAACCATTGAATTATTTTTTACGAGTTAAAACTGTATTATTACACATATAAACAAAGCTGCACACTGAGGACAAGCTTTGTTAAAAAAAATTATATAAAGAGTTATTCTATTTCTTGTATGTAATACAACATAGCAGGTATTTAAAAAAGTATTTTAAAGTCCAAAGTGATGTTATTTATATAAATTAATACTATATATATATATGTATATATGCTGTATTAAAATAAAAATGTTTAATAATCTTTTTGTAAACTTTTAAAAAATCTTGATATCCCTACTTCTTATTCCCCAAATAATGGGTTCCAGCATGGAGATACATAAAATTTGAGTGCATTATCAAAAAGAACATACAATTTTAAATAAGAATGCAAAGTTTTATCAAAATTGCTCCTCCGCCCTGTCGGTGGGGCATTAGAATGCACCTCTGCAGAGGGCTAAGACTCCCCCAATGGGACCACCTGTTGGCCGTGGGTGGCGACCCGTGATGCTTAAGGATAGAGCCCAGGTGGATGAGCAGTCCAAGACTTGCAATACTCCACTTTGGCCCTATCTTGGGCTAGATGGGCGGTCGGAAAGTCACGTCAAGCCCTAGCACCTATATGATTTTCCCAACCCTATTGCCTTTATGGCAAGCCCCAACCCCTTTTTATCCTATGGGGGCTAGAAGGCGGTGACTGAGGGTCTACATGTCCTGGGAATGATGTTAAACTGTATCTGATGGTGAGGTTCCAGTTTTGGAGGTTTGGGGAATGTGGAGCACCTCTTGATCACCATTGCTCTCTGGTCCACTCTGACCCGGAGTGGTAGTACCTGTTAGGGTCCCATATATGGGTTAAATAGAAAAATGTATTTATAAAAAAAATTGTATTATCCATTAAGAATTAATTTATTTCAAAACTTTATCGGCATTAAATGACCCAATGAGGTTGATATGCCATAAAACGAAACCAAACCAAACCAAAATTGCTCCAAAAATAAAGAAATGGTAAAGAAATTACTAAATTTCTTGTTTTGAATTGGTCCATGATTTGACATTATTTTTAACAAAATCATGTCCACTTTTGTACCCCCAATTTCGAGGCTTTAAATTCTCATAACTTTTGAACCACTGGGGATATTTGCATAATTCGAACAGTTTCGAACGCCATTTACAAAACTCTATATAACTAACATGACTAAATAAAAATAACCTCAAATAAACAAATCAACTGGGAATGCTATATATATATATATATATGTGTGTATATATATATATATATATATATATACACACATACACGTATACATGTGAGTGTGTGAACGCACATGTTGTAATAGTTACCGTCATAGGAAATGAACACAGCAAAACATAGTGCTAATACCCTTGGGAAAGAAATGAATCTAACTATTCTCTTTACAGTTATGGTTGAATAATAGGGCAGGCTGGGCTCTTTAACCTTGGTTAGGCAACCAATCTAGGAAAAGGAAAACTGAATCCAAACCTGTTAGACTACGCTTAAGAAATTGACCTTGTGTCACATCCTGGATGTGCGGAGGGGTTTGTAAATGTGTGTGTGTGTGTGCGTGTGTGTGTGTATATAATATATATATATATATATATATATATAAGATAGATTCAATAATTAACTGGGATCTTTTCCAACTGCTAACTAAACCTGACTTTGAAGGAATTTGAAAATGCCCTGGTCTCTATAAAGGATAATCAAGCACCTGGTGTAGACCAGATCCCAGGAGAGCTGTTGAAATATGGAAATAAAGAAACAAAGCATCTATTTTGGAAGTTCCTCACAAAACAGTGGGATACAAACCAGATACTGCAAAAAATGGAATGATGCCAACCTATTCACCATCTTCAAGAAAGAAAGAAAGGCAACTGAACCGATTGCAGAAACTACAGAGGCATTTCACTCTTGTCCGTTACAGGTGAGGTGCTTGCCAGAATTCTCATAAACAGACTTTGGTAAACATATATCTGAAGATGTCCTCTTTGAGACACAGTGTGACCACAGATCTGGGAGAAGCACTACAAATATGATTCTTGTCCACATGTAAATGTAGAAGAATATTGAGTAAAACTGGTCTCCGTTTGCTGTGTTCATCAACTTTAAAAAAAAAGAAAGGTCTTTGACCCTGTGAATAGAGAAGCACTGTGGATTGAACCAACCCATCTTTTACTTGACATTCTGCCTGTCACTTTCATCCTCTCTGTGTATATCTTGATTACTTCCTCGTTATATAAGTTAGTTTCTCAGTGAGTGTGGAGAGAGATATTTGAGAGTTATGAAATGTATTTGTATGTTACGTTTCATAAACAGCCAGCCTGGCTAACACCTTGGCTCTTAATTTAAATGAGGTCAAACCCTCCCATTCTTAGAAATCTTACAAAATGATTTTAATGTTTTTTTTTTTGTTTTTTTTTTAATTCTCTGGTCATATTTATTTACCTATTTTTGATTTAATTCACTTTGCATTCTCACTTTTCCCTAATCCCAATTATCTACCCAGAGCTCAATGGGTGACACATCAGATCATGTTTTGTCTAGTATTTGTATAGGTGTATCGATATATAAAAATATGCGTGCATGTATGTAAAAGTATATATGTGTTTATGTATGCATGTTAATATAAATGTATGTGTGTGTGTGTGTGTGTGTGTGTGTGTGTATAAAAATGTATATATATATATATATATAATATATATATATAAAATTGTGTGTGTGTCACTGTTAATGCTTTCTCTCCAGGACTTTCTGCTAGTCTCTCTCTCTCTCTCTCTCTCTCTCTCTCTCTCTCTCTCTCTCTCTCTCTCTCTCTCTCTCTCTCTCTCTCCAGTGATGCTGATAGCTTTTTGATTTAGTGCGTCTCGGGATGCACATATTTGCTTTGAGTGAGTCCCCAGGAAAATTTATGGGTCCCATATCCTGTATAACTTGTTTCTAAGAAACTATTGAAATGTATTTACAGTTAGCTTGAAGTGGTGAGGGATAAACAAAAAACACTGGGACACATGGATATGATTTTACTGTGTCCTTTTAGATTTTTGTGCATCAGGTACGTAGGACGCATACCTATCAGCATCTGTGTGTGTGTGTGTGTGTGTGTTGTGTGTATATATATATATATTATATATATATATATATATATATATATATATATATATATATATATAATTTCAGAAATATATTTGTACAGAAATATCTAATCAAATGTTTCAACTTGCCTCTATTCCACTTGTATAATAAAAAATTTGAAAGAAAGTCTTTATCTTTATTTATGACTAACAGTGGCTACCCGGCGTCACCTGGGCAGAGGGGGATTTTTTAAAGTTAGTCTCACAGATCCATTATTACTGAATCGTGAGTTGATTCCTCGTGGGATTCCCCATTTAAATCCACATGTAAAAAAATAAACCTTGCATTAATCCAGCTACTCTGAAAAGACATGTTAATGTCTACTATATAAAATATTAAATACATTTTAAAAATCCATACTGTTATCATTTAAATTTTATTTTCTAATTATCTTCACGAATATAAATCAAATTTCTATTATTTTTGCTCAGAAACCAAGCCCTGGTGATATTTAATGTGTATATATATTTACTTTGTTATTAATTGTTTTATTTTTGAAGTTTCCTCCGGACATACATATACACACAACTGCCCTTTATATATGTATAGATGAGAAATTTGTAGTTTCAGTCGAACATTCCTTTGTCTATGCATTCCTGTCATTTAAGAATGACTCGGTAGGTTTTTTTTTCTTTCCCCACCCCCTACAACATTTTGATACATGACATAAAAATGGTTCTCGGTCCTCATCTCACTTCTCATTTTTCATTTTATTCCCTAATCTTTATCTTTATTGTCCCTTTCTTTTGTTATTTCTGTCTACTTGATTTTTTATTTTTTTAATTTTTTTTTAGATATGTAATTACTTACTAAGCTTTACTCTGTTATAAGGGCTAGTTTAGCTCAGTCAGTAGAATGTCCGACTAGGAACCACAAGGTTCCAGGTTCAATACTGGCCTCTGCCAACTCAGTAAATGAGTGGCATGGAGATCTGTGCGGTAACGTGAGGAACTGATGGTAGGTGCGGCGCTACACCTTGGACGTCAAAACAATCTCCTTGGTCTAGCTCTAGTGAAAAGACTTTACTTTTTTTTTACTGTTATGGCACAGTACTTATTTTATTTAGGAGCCCCTGTGGTGTAGTGGCTAACGTTTTGGACTGTGTCATCATAATTTGCAAGGTCAAACTCCAGTTGTGCTATTGCATTCAATTTTGGACTAATACACTTGGTAAAGGTATGAACCCTTTCATCCGCACAACTCTGGGTTAAAAAAAATAGCACTACTGTTTTTCTACAAGGATGACTTTGGCTTAAAATAACCCATGAATGTTGATATGTCATTAAACAGAGAAACCAAATATTTAAACAAACCAGTTTTATATGAGCACTCATTGAGATTGAACTCAATAATAACAGTTTGCAAACTCAACCCTTAAAACATTAAACAATGTGAAGTATGAAAATTTTGCAAGTTTGTTTCTTTCTATGTACATGCATCTCTTTGTTTACCATTTCTATCTATCTATCTTTCTATCTATCTTTGTTCATTTCTACTTTCTATCTATCTTTGTTCATTTCTACCTTTCTATCTATCTTTGTTCATTTCTACCTTTCTATCTATCTTTTTCATTCTATCTTCTATCTATCTTTGTTCATTTCTATCTTTCTATCTATCTTTGTTCATTTCTATCTTCTATCTATCTATCGTTCATTTCTATCTGTTCATGTTCTATCTATCTATCTTTGTTCATTTCTATCTTTCTATCTATCTATCTTTGTTCATCTTCTATCTATCTATCTATCTATCTTTGTTCATTTCTATCTTTCTATCTATCTATCTATCTATCTTTGTTCATTTCTATCTTCTATCTATCTATCTCTATCTGTTCATGTTCATTTCTATTCTTTCTATCTTTGATTTCTAAGATGAAGTAAGATGACTCCAGTATTGAGGATTGTGTAGATGCAACAATTCAGGAACTCAAGGAATATACAAAAAAAAGAGCAAAGAAAGACAGATTACCATAGCCAATATCAGCTATCGTCTAAAAATATATGTTTGATTACTAGATATTTCGATAGTACAAAAAAGTACTCTCTGCAAAGATCAATATATATGATAAACACAATATTAATGTCTTTCAGTGCTCCACCAATAAGTAGTTATCATGCAAATTCAAAAACATTATACAGAAAGAAAAGTGGGAGAGGGATTTTGCAAGTACAAAATACTAAAGGAAAAACTGGTCTACTTTGAAATTTCTCTCTCTCTCTCAAAGTAGACCAGTTTTTCTCTCAAGTTTGCAAGTACAAAATATCAAACTAAAAACTGGTCTACTTTGAGAGAGAGAGAGAGATTTTGCAAGTACAAAATATCAAACTAAAACTGGTCTACTTTGAGAGAGAGAGATTTTGCAAGTACAAAATATCAAACTAAAAACTGGTCTACTTTGAGAGAGAGAGATTTTGCAAGTACAAAATATCAAACTAAAAACTGGTCTACTTTGAGAGAGAGAGAGAGAGATTTTGCAAGTACAAAATATCAAACTAAAAACTGGTCTACTTTGAGAGAGAGAGATTTTGCAAGTACAAAATATCAAACTAAAAACTGGTCTACTTTGAGAGAGAGAGATTTTTGCAAGTACAAAATATCAAACTAAAAACTGGTCTACTTTGAGAGAGAGAGATTTTTGCAAGTACAAAATATCAAACTAAAAACTGGTCTACTTTGAGAGAGAGAGAGATTTTGCAATTACAAAATATCAAACTAAAACTGGTCTACTTTGAGAGAGAGAGAGATTTTGCAATTACAAAATATCAAACTGAAAACTGGTCTACTTTGAGAGAGAGAGAGATTTTGCAAGTACAAAATATCAAACTAAAAACTGGTCTACTTTGAGAGAGAGAGAGAGATTTTTGCAAGTACAAAATATCAAACTAAAAACTGGTCTACTTTGAGAGAGAGAGAGAGAGATTTTGCAATTACAAAATATCAAACTAAAAAACTGGTCTACTTTGAGAGAGAGAGAGAGATTTTGCAAGTACAAAATATCAAACTAAAAACTGGTCTACTTTGAGAGAGAGAGATTTTGCAATTACAAAATATCAAACTAAAAACTGGTCTACTTTGAGAGAGAGAGATTTTGCAATTACAAAATATCAAACTGAAAACTGGTCTACTTTGAGAGAGAGAGATTTTGCAAGTACAAAATATCAAACTAAAAACTGGTCTACTTTGAGAGAGAGAGAGAATTTTCAAAGTAGACCAGTTTTTCCTTTGTATTTTGTACCTGCAACCCCCCCCCCAATAGTTATTACATAAGGTATATGAAATTAAATGCAATTATAACAATTTTTATGGGACTGATGTAGTATTATCTTTGTTTTTAGATCCTCTAATTATAATCAATGTCATTATAGCTGACCTGATGTGTAAGTGGTTGCTTAGAATCTCATGGCTGCCAGGAGGTTTGCAAGAAGGCTTGATTATTTTTTTTGTACGTGTCACTTATTATATCAGCTTGTTTACTCATGCCATAGAAAATAAAATAAAATAATCAAGTTTTGCTGGCAGCACAGATATCCATAACTCTCTCTCTCTCTCTCTCCAACTATCCTTATCAGTCATTGCCCCTGGGAGGTCATCCACACAGCATCCAGAATCCGCACAGAGCTAAATGATATAGATTTTTGCTGTTCAGCTTGCACTCATGTGTCCATGTGTAGAATGTCATTTATGGGGTTGTCCTTGCTTCTCCAGCAGTGTCCAACATGTCTTATTTGTCTTTGGTCAGTATGATAGAGGGTAAATGACTGTACACCTGCTTTTTTGTGGGGTGCTGCTTTCAAGATTTCTATAAGATAAAAAATAATAAGTACAATAAAACCATAGGTTTCTTTCTCCACAATATTCTCAATTAATCATTGACAATTATAAATATTGTTTTTGGTAATGGAAGTGTGGTGAAATTTTGCTAAGGGTCCCATAAAGGCTTGGACTGGCCCCTGAATGTTCCTAACATGGAAGTAGTAATAAGTAAAAGTAAGTAAAGTCGTCGGTGTGGCCTAAAGTCGGTATCAACTTGACGGCGAGGGAGTCTACCCCCTTTTCACTAGCGCTAGACCATGGAGATTGTTTTGGAATCTGAGGTGGAGAGCCACACCTACCATCAGCTCTTCACTTTACCACACAGATCCCTGTACTACTCATCCGCTGATTTGGGGCGATGGCCGGTATCAGACTCGGAACCTTGTGGTTCTTAGTCGGGTGCTCTACCGACTGAACTTAGGGTAGTAGTAATAGAAACCCCAAAATCTATCGGACTTTAATCCTGTTCTCTAACCACTGATTTTTCCTGCTGTTGCTAACAGATATTGCTGTGTATATTCATACCAGTTAGGTATTGAGTACATTTCAACAACATTCTTCACATAGCAGGATTTACACTCGGTCTAATTGGTAAACAAAGAAGACACATTTTCTTTTTAACCACTGAATTAGTTTGAAGTCTATGAATACATTTCTAGACACTGAGCCAATCTTCTATATTTTCTGCCAGTCTATTTTGTACTAATCAAATTAGTAATACCTACAAGTGTCCTGGGTATGACACTAAACTGCACCCAGTGGTGAGTCTCCTGCTCTGGAGTTTTAGGGGATGTGGAGTTACCTCTTCATTACCATTACTCCCAGGTCTACTCTGATCTGGAGTGGTTATTTCCCATTAGGGTCCCATCTATGACTCAAATAGATCATGTTGAGATAATGTTTGAAATGATTTTGAACTACATTGGCTCTTCCGCCCTGTCGGCTGGGGCCTTAGAATGCACCGACTGCACCTCTGCAGAGGGGTAAGACTCCCCCAATGGGGCCACCTGTTGGCCGTGGGTGGCGACCCGTGATGCTTAAGGATAGAGCCCAGGTGGAAGAGCAGTTCATGACTTGCAATACTCCACTTTGGCCCTATCTTGAGCTAGACGGGCGGTCGGAGAGGCCCCCTCCGATCAATCGGCTGGTCACGCCAAGCCCTAGCACCTATATGATTTTCCCAACCCTATTGCCCTTATGGCAAGCCCCAACCCTTTTTATCATATGGGTGCTAGAAGGCGGTGGCTGCGGGTCTACATGTCCTGGGAATGACGTTAAACTCTATCTGATGGTGAGTTTCCCGTTTTGGAGAATGTGGAGCATCCCATTCATCACCATTGCTCCCTGGTCCACTCTGACCTGGAGTGGTAGTACCTGTTAGGGTCCCATCTATGGGTTAAATAGGAAAATGTATTTATAAAAAAATTGTATTATCCATTAAGAATTGATTTATTTCAAAACTTTATCGGCATTAAATGACCCACTGAGGTTGATATGCCGTAAAACAAAACAAACCCAAACCTGTTTAAAATAATTGTGTACTCCATTAATACATTGGCTCTTAAAGCATTGATATTGCAACTAAGTATGAAATGTTTACCTATTTCAAATGCTTTGGCCCTAACTTGGGTTAGACAATCAATCGGCTGGTCACATCAAGCCCCTAGCACCTATATGATTGTCCCAACCCAATTGCCCTTATGGCAAGCCCAAACTCTTTTTATCATGTGGGTGCTAGAAAGCGGTGGCTGAGGATCTTCATGTCCTGGGAATGACGTTAAATTCTATCTGATGGTGAGGTTTCAGTTCTGGAGGTCTGGGGAATGTGGAGCACCCTTTCATCACCATTGTTCCCTGGTCCACTCTGACCCGGAGTGGTAGTACCTGTTAGGGTCCCATCTATGGGCTAAATAGAAAAATCTGTTTATAAAAAAATTGAGTACCATTAAGAATGAATAAAACAAAATGTCTTCAGCATAAATGACCCAATGGGTTGACATGCCGTAAAACCCAACCAACCAACCTATTTCAAATTACCTACATTCATGTATCATACTCGTAATTATTAAATTTCTAATATGAAGAATTACACTACATAACACAAATTTTGTTCCTAGATAGCATGTTATTTCTTAATTGCTTGTGTTGTAAACATATAAGTAAAAAAGTAAAGTCGTCGAGGCGGCCTAAAGTCGGTATCAGCCAGTCAGCGAGGTTGTCTATCCCCTTTTCACTAGCACTAGACCAAGGAAATTGTTTTTTGGCATCTGAGGTGGAGCGCCACACCTACCATCAGCTCCTTACTTGACCGCACAGATCCCTTTGCTACTCATACGCTGAGTTGGCGAGGACCGGAATCGAATTAGAAACCATGTGGTTTCTAGCCGAACGCTCTACCGACTGAGCTAACCCGGCCCTTATTTAGAAATTTAGTGATTATTTAGTAAAATTAGCTTAGATGTGGCACAGAAGTATGGGGCACCCATTGAGAATCAAATTCATTATCAATGTTCTGTTAATCTAACTCGCAAATCATTGCACCATGTGAGGTGCCCTGGAATAATTTTATGTTTTATGGTCTTAGGTCAATTTTTTCTTGATTGAACCAATATATTTTTAGGACATTATCTTTTATAAGTACTACGGTTAGTCAAAAATTCATTTACAATTCAAGCAATTAAGGAATAACACATGTTATCCAGGAATAAAATTTGTGTTACATGGTGTAATTCTTCATCTTAGAAATTTAAAAATTACCAGTGTGGTACATGAATGGAACTAATTTGAAAAAAGCTCCCTAAAATAAGGACCCGCCCTGTCAGCAGGGTTTAGAGTACACCAAGTGAATCCCCACAGAGGGATAAGATGCCCTCCCCCTCCTGATAAAATAAAAAAAGGAACATTCTGGATATGAAACTAGACTGCATCTGGTAGTAAGGATCTAGTTCTAGAGGTCTGGTGAGTCACACCTTCATTACCCTTACTTCCCATTTCATTCTAACCCTGGTCCCATATATGGCTTCAGTAGATAGGATTAAGATAATTCAGTGTATGAAATGATTGGGAAGATAGATGTTGAAAAAAAAAGTTAGTGCAGTGGCCTATTATCAGTATCAGTGGGACAGCGAGGGAGTCTATCCCTTTTTCACTAGCACTAGACCAAGGAGATTGTTTTTGCTGAAGTGGAGTGCCACACCCACCGTCAACTCCCCACTTTACCACACAGATCAGATTACCCAATCTGTACTACTTATATGCCGAGTTGGCAGGGACCAGTATCGAACTCAGAACCTCGTGATTCCAAGGCGGGTGCTCTACCAACTGAGATAAAACGGACCCTGAAGATAGATGTACAGTATATAAAACCAACCAACCAACCATCAAAAATTGGTATGAATTTTTTTAACTTTATTCCATAAATATAGAGAATCCAGTGAGAATTTCTTAGAAA
Organism: Doryteuthis pealeii; assembly: GCA_023376005.1. Classification (NCBI taxonomy): domain Eukaryota; kingdom Metazoa; phylum Mollusca; class Cephalopoda; order Myopsida; family Loliginidae; genus Doryteuthis; species Doryteuthis pealeii. Next base: position 103,463,590 of record CM042137.1, on the reverse strand, counting down.
TTAAATTACATGGGATAGGTTACAAGGTAGGAGTTAGACGGCTTTAGTTGTTTCCCCAGATCATAAATAAAAACCCTACAATCTATTCAGAAACTTTAGTTGGGACCTCCCCCCTGCATCAGCAAGATGTGACATATGGTCAATTTCTTAAGTGGAGTTTAATAGGTTTAAATCAAGAATTTTCTTTCTCCTAGCCTGGTTGCCTAATTAAGGTTAAAGAGCCCAGTCTGCCATATTAGTTTACCCAAAGCTGGAAGGGGAATAGTTGAATGCATACTTTTCCCAATAGTATTAGCACTATATGAAATGCAAACAACTTTATCCTGGATTTGAACTTATGCCTACTTTAACTTTTTGTAATTCCTGCACAGGGGTACCCTCCCCCTTCGAAAAAAAATAGGTGCCCTGGATAGGACACTAAACTGTATCAATAGTGAGTTTCCAGTTCTGAAGACCTGTAGAGTACCTCTTTATTGCCATTATTCACAGGTCCACTCAGGTAGTACCTATTACGGTCCAATCGATCTGTTTAGAAATGATTCTTATTCAAGACCCATATACAAAAATACTCTTTAAAAAAAAAGGAACATACATAGTAACATACAATAAACACTATTCCCTAATCTCTATGTAAAGTTTTTAAGGGCCATCCTTAGCCAGCTGAAATAGGGCTTAAAGAAAGTCCTATGTTATGGAATCCTTTGGTGATCATATAAGTCCTATCCTGCGTATTGGTAAAGGTCCAGTGATTTAATCCTATGTCCGTTGTCAAAGAGCGCTGCAGTAATTATGACGAGTAGGGTGGGTTAAGTATTGTATCAGCCTCAGAGTACTGCCAATGATTGACAAAGGAATAGATCACATGGTCTTGCCTAGTCTATAAGTATGGGTGGGGATCTAGCACACACCTTATATATCAAAAATTTCTCAACACTCTAGGCATAAAATAACCATAGAGGAGTTGACATGGTTTTAAACTCAATCAAGTTTTCAAATTTTTTTATATTACTTTCATTTTTATCTTTTTAATTTCTGTTCTCTTATATTTTTTTCCACATTATTCTTTTTCATTCAAATTTCTTAGAATATGCTGACTTTAACCCCCTCCCCCCAAAAAAAAGGGTTTCCTTGGTACAACACTAAACTGCATCTGATGGTGAGGCTCCAGTTTTATCTCAGTTGGTAGAGCACCCGCCTTGGAATCACGAGGTTCTGAGTTCGATACTGGTCCCTGCCAACTCAGCGTATAAGTAGCACACATTGGGTAATCTGATCTGTGTGGTAAAGTGGGGAGCTGACGGTGGGTGTGGCGCTCCACCTCAGATGCAAAAACAATCTCCTTGGTCTAGCAGTAGTGAAAAAGGGATAGACTCCTTCACTGACAGGCTGATACCGACTTTAGACCACCCCAACAACTTTACTTACTTTTACTTATATTATTTAAAATCACCTTTTATTTTTGCTGTTTTAAAAGTAACTAAAAATCTTAAACAAGTTCAGGCTTATCACCAAGTACCTCAACCCTAGAACAGACTTTAACAAACTTTATACTCATTGCAGTAGGTACCTGTGTACTTGTAAAACCCACATACCAAAGGGGAACAAATATTTGTATACATTATAGTTTAATCATCCTGTTTCTCCTAACTTTACAGCTACAATTAATATTACTACTACTACTACTACTGCCTTGAAAACTATTAACACTTGTAGTATTGCTACTTTTACAATTGCACATATGCTTTATTTTTAATCACTCTTACAATCTTGGAACTTTGTCTTTTTGGCAGACGTGCAGTGTTGAACAAAGCTCTGTACTTGCTGCCTTAAATAGAACATAGATCTAATGAGAAATACCTTGTGTATTTACTTATAGACTAAAACCTAATCCTACTAGATGAACTTATAAGTGTCTGATTTATTTATTTTTTTTTATTTATTTATTTTATTTTATTTTTTATTTTTTTTTTATAAGTGTCTGGTTCATTTATTTATTTTATTTTTATTTTTTTAAATTTTAAATTTTTATTTTTTTATTTTTTTATTTTTTTTAATTTAAAAAAATAATTTTTATTTATTTTTTTTATAAGTGTCTGATTTATTTATCTTTTTTATTTATTTATTTATTTTTGCTATATTAATATTTATCTTATGTAAATATGCTGACACAAAATAAAGTTGCAGTACCCTGAAGGACGATGCTGATTTTTCACCTGAGTACAGTAGGTGATTGCTATGGGGTGGCAGATATTCTGATAAAGTTTTCAAAAACTTTTGGCCATCTTGTCACGTAGTAACACTTATACAAGTGCACCATGTGCGTTTGCATGTAAGAATGCTGGCTGTGTTTAGTTAAAAAATAAACAAACAAAAAAACTTTATTTTGAAGTTAACTCCAACAACAACAATCACAACAATGATGAAAAAAATGACACCTATTATTATCAACGATGATATATACACTGACTGAATAAAATTGCAACAACCTGAAAGACAATGTTGATTATGATGGCGGGGGAGACGTTGTAGATTCTCTAACATTTTCAAAGTCTACAGCATGAAATAGGGCAGACTGGGTTTTTTTTAAATAGTTGATCAAATTTTACATGGATCAATTCAAATGATTGATTTTAATGGCATGTCAGCCTTAGAATTGCAGGAAAAGAAAAATATTACATTGTTTATCATTTCTATAAATAAATGGCAGTATTTACCAAACCCGTTCGACATGGATAGGATGTGGCACAAGGTCAGGGCATCCAACAAGGATCAAATAATGGCAGTGCCATGCATATATATATATATATATATATATATATATAGAAGAAGGTCCGCAAAATGTATTATGTTCTCCGAAAAAATTTTTAAATTCTTTTTATCTTACATAGTGACACGTGTTTCTGATCTGTTGTCTTCTTCAGGCATTGATTTATTATTTTGGCAGAATATGTCCGATATTTGATAGGTTGTGTGTGTTTCTGCAACTTTTCTATTATAATGGCCATTATAATAACCCGGCCCCATATATATATATATATATATATATATATATATATATATATATATATATATATATATATGGGGCCATTATAATATATATATATATATATATATATATATATACATGCACATGTGTGTCTGCTTTGTATGTGTGAATTATTATCACTCATGTTTTTTTAATATTTGCTTTCTGTGACATTCTAAAAGAATATGGATGATTTTAAACAATTTTGTATAACCATATTTGCAATATGTTACATAAGAACATGGCTTCTTATTTTTCTCTAAAAAAAAATATAGTTCTTGATATTGTTGATAGACATGGCTATTTGTTTTGCTTGCTTATACCTCTCTGTAGAATAATCATACAAGTTCCAATTACCGTCGAATTGGCAAGACAAGGCTGCAAGCAGTCGTAACCCAACACGAATCTGGTTTGCTGCAAAGACGACTGCAAAATGGTAGGTTATTTATGAAGCCCCAGAACATCATACACACCAAGCAGACAATCAGGACTCAAGGAATGGAATCACCCAAATGCATGAGTGGACTATTCTGAATTCCCATAAGTATCAGTTGTCTTGACACTGGTTCAGTTGTGCTTGGCTAGTTGCAAACCAATAGTAAACTGACTGACTGACTGACTTCAATACTCTCTATATCAGAACTGTTGCTTCTAAGTTCATGTTGAGTCAACAGAATAATTTTTTAAAAAATCACTTATACAAACATAATTTGAACTAATATGGTGGCCCTTGTGTACTTTTTCAGTAGATTTGATAAGAGAAAAAATTTTTTTTTTTAGATTTGCTTGATGTGAGTGTAAATGTTAGTTTAATCATAAAACTGATTAGAAAATTGCATGTATAACTGTATTAATTTCACAAGTGTTGATTTTCTTGCAGATCTAATTTCTTATATTAATCATATCCTGAATAATAATATTTGTTACCTTTCATATCAATTGCTATGATTAAAACATATTGAAAACTAATAATCAAATGAAAATTTTGTGTGGGTGGCGGGGGGGGGTAAATGTAAAAAAAATAAGTTATGAAGATAATTTATTCATATTTGAAAAATTTAGTATACATTTAAAATTTTTCAATTATTAAATGTGTGTGTGTGTGTGTGTATATAAATATATAAAAGTAAGTTTTTGGTATGTATGTGTCGACGTATAATTTCAAAACGGGAGGTCACTCTGATTCGAAATCTTGCATACATATTAATATCCTTCTAACTAAGAAACACGCCAAATTTGTTTACTGATTAAGGGATATAATTAATTAAGCCCAAATCACCCAATTTGCGAAACTGTCCGTATACAAACTCCTGCTGATGATAAAATATTGTCCCCCTGCCTGACTTTTTTGTTACAACGATTACCAGCAGGGTGATTAGATTTTAGTGAATAAATTTCACAGTCTTAAGCCGTTCAGCTCGGAATTTATCGCCTATTTATAGTCCAATCTTAAAAATATCCATATCGTTGGAAAAAAGAGAAAATAATCTTTCTCCATATATAATTTGTATGAGTCTTGAATTATTTTTTATAGCGAGTTAGAAAAAAATTATGTAGGTGTGGCCTATGTGCAGGCGGGTCAGCACAACTTGTTCTCTTCTATTTTTATTGTATTTTAAGTTCCATTCACCAATAGTAGGTTTAATGTTTTGAAGTTTGTTATTAATGAGTGCATATATGAAATGTATTTTTTATATTTATTTTTATATTATCTATTTTTCAGTTTTCCAAGCAGACAGTGTTGGACAGCTACCTCTCATTTGTGGAAAATTATGAAAAGTCCGGAAGTGTCCTTGAAAATGACTTGTTGACTAAATCATCAGTATCAAAGTTTATTGAGGTAAGTTTCAGTTTTAATTTCTAGCATGCTTCTCTTTTTTTTATTTAAAAAAGAATATTTTACCCAAGTCTCATTAAAGTACTGTAAATCCTCGAGTATAACCCGCATTTTTTCCCCAAAATTTAAAGGTCAAAATCCCTAGTGCACACTATATACAAGGTTAAAAATGAAAAATATTTTCTAAGCAATGTCCGAGTCTCTATTTGCTGTCTGGCAATGTTTATTCAGACGCATTTTGTGATGAAAGCAATGAAGTCATAACTTAGATATGCAAATGGATCGCGTATGCATGGAATGAACTTGATCCCCAGATTATTGTGAAAAGTTTTATCAAATGTTGTATATCATCTGCACTGGATGATACTCAGGATGACGTTGTATGGTTATAACAAAAGGTTATAACTGTCACTGGTAATTTTCCACTCCCTGATCACAAAGTTAACGGCCCTTAATTTAAATTCTTAGCTACAGGGTCTGCTCACAATTCATGATCTCTCATGAATTGTAACACAAATTCTGAAGCTTGGGGTGGGGCGTGAATTTACAGAAAAAATAGAAACGAGACTAGAAAAAAAGAAAAAAATTTTTACCAAGTGTGAAATTTGCAAAAAAGAACTCATTCAAATAAAACAGAAAATTATCTTTGAATTGTTTTAAAAAAAAAAACACATATGAGGTGTGTCTAAAAAAGTAATAAGACTCTTGTCACAAACAATTCATGTAAAATCCAAACAACAAACTAAATGCTTTCTCCTCCAAAGTCATCCTCTCTCGAGTCTAATACACTTCCCCGTCCTTCTCTGACACGCTTCTATGCTCTGCTGGAAGGATTCATCCGGGATGTCCCTCAACTCCATTATTACAGACCTCTTGGTGACCTCTACACATTTAAAACGGGTCCACTTGATGAGCCCTTGGGAAAAGAAAAACATCATGATTTGCCACAACTCTCATCCCTTTTCGTGCACAGAACGAAGCAGGATCTCCTTGTAGACTTGTTGATTGATCATTTGACCCCGTAGCAAAAAGATGAGCAAATATCATAACAACAGAGTTGAGGGACATCCTGGAGAAAGCATTTAGTTTGTTGTTTGGATTTTAAATGAATTGTTAGTAACAAGAGTCTTATTACTTTTTAGACACACCTCGTAAGCACTGCATATTAATCAAAATTCTCTCTAAGATAAACCGAGAATTCTTCAAGCTATAAGCTGTGTCAGTGCTATTGTATGGCTGCACCACTTGGACTCTGATGAAATTCTTAGAGAAAAAAAGCTACCTGGAAGCTACACAAAAATGCGTGAACAAATCTTGGAAGCAGCACCCCACAAGAAATCAGATGTACAGCCACTTATCACACAAACCATCCAAGTAAGACAAAAAAGATATTGTAGCGAAGAGAGAGGACTTGCCTTGTGGGGCAAAGCAGGTGCGAACCTGTCTCGCTTGTAGGATGAGTGGCAACGAAAAATATAGCTGCCTTGGCACTACAATTTGAATACGTGATTTCTAAACAGGAAGACATGGCGATAGTAAATCTGCATATATGCAAATTTCTCTCAGATCACTGTGCATAAAACGAGAGGCAACTGAGAAGGGGGCGAGATGTGAAAAAAGCAGTGAATGAGCATGTACAAAGGACTGCTATAAGATGGTTGTGGATGAGAAAGTTTCTCATTGGATGAATCAATTTCACAACTTAGAGATATGCTGGACATTGCTGGAAAATCAAGGATAAACTCATAAGTGATCTTCTCCTGTGGACACCAGTGTATGCTGACCAGACAAAAAAAGGTCTGTGCAGATTTTGGATGCTGTGCAGAACACCTAGCAAGAGAGATAACTGACAGGGATGTTGGCGAGAATCATGGGAATCTGAGCTGTAAATGTGACCTGATGATGATATATATTGATGGTTGAGTAAAGTTAATTACACCCAGTTTCTTAATGAATTTTTGAAATAATTTTTAATTTCACATGGTACTTAAATCAAGAAAGCCTTTTATTTTTTAACATGGCAATTTCAACCAGCTTTGTGCAGATTCTGGATACCATGTAGTGGACCTGCCAGGAGCGATGACCTATAGGGATGGTTGCAAGAGAGTCATGGGAATCCCTGTTGTTAACACAACCTGATGATATATATATAATATATATATATATATATATATATATATAACACACACACACACAGATGCTGATAGGTATGCACAAAAAAGGCATTAAAATTCAATCCATGAGTCCTGGTGTTTTTCTTTTTTTCTTCCCCCACTATTTCCAGCTTAGTGTAAATACATTTCAATAGTTTCTTAGAGAAATGAATTACACTGTATGGGGTACAAGGTAGGAGCTAGACAGCTTTAGTTGTTCATAAATGAAAACTATAATTTGTTAAGAAACTTGAGTTGGGACCCATCTAATTTCCCGGGGGGACTCATTCAAATTAAATGCATGCGTCCCAGTACACACTAAATTAAAAAGCTATCAGCATCACTGTATGTGTGTGTATGTGTATATATATATATATATATATAATATAATGTACCTGGCTAAGTAAAGTTAATTACGCTTCTTAATGAATTTTTTAAAATGAATTTTTAATGTCACATGGTACCTAAATCAAGAAAGCCATTTTATTTAAAAATGGCAATCTCCTCCCCCTCCAGATATTATTTCTAATTAATTAAGCATGCTTTGAAATTCTCAGAATCCTCCAAAAACACAGGGGTGCTTCATCTTCCCACTCCCCCTCTTACATTTCAATTTCCAAAAGTTGGCAACTTGATTGAAAAACAAATAAAAATGAGAATCCTGTTCCAAGATAGATGCTGTGAATCATAACCTGTAACTTGAAGAAGCAGGATTCTAATTTTATTTGTTTCTCAATATAATTATATCATAATATAAATATGTTATATTTTTAATGTATAAAATATGCAAGGGTGAAATTATAGGCTTGTCAAGACCATTGGGAAAATGAAAACAAGGATGAGCAATTGATGTCTGGAATAAATCCCTCTAATTTTATTTCATTAAGTAAACAAGAAACTTTTATTTTTATTTTCACAATTATTTCCCCTAGCACATAACTAGAGGAGACTAATTTGCATTAGATTTTATGTGTTGTTCATTTAGAAAGGCAACTTTTGAGATAGTATTTATCCATATGACACAAGGTTGGTTTAATGTGGGTACCCTGCAGAAAGCAAACCTCAAGGGAAGGGAATGCCAAAATGGCTCTGCTCTGTCAGCATTCATCTTTTAGATGAAGATAGATATGAAGAGACGAAGACAGTTTCAATAAATATGAACTGACTAAATTACATAGATATGAATACACTGACATCTATGAAGAGATTGAAATAGATAGGTAGGAAACAGACGAAGACTGTTCTGGTGATCCCATCATTTATTAGTTGACATTGAAGAATTTCTTTTTTCTCCCCTCTATTTGATGCACCTGAAAAGATCCTAAATGACTACCCCCCTCTCATATATATATATATATATATATATATATATATATATAAGTAAAGAAATAACAAAAGACTTAGAGGATTAGCATTATAGTCTATTTCAGGGAGCTTAGACAAAATGTCTAACTCTCCCGACTCATCAGATGCGTCGGGAGAGTTAGACACTTTGTCTAAGCTCCCTGAAATAGACTATAATGCTAATCTTCTAAGTCTTTTGTTATTTCTTTACTTATATATTTGCTCTGTGACTCTAACTTTAATAGCACACATTGAGCTCTCAAACTGCAACAGGTTTTTTAAAAATAAAACTCTTGTGTCTTAAGGAAGATTTCTTCTTTGGACTTTTGGATTATATATATATATATATATATATATATATATATGAGAAGTAAACAAACAATGTGTTTGATATGGCCTTAGCTGACAATTTTGGGGGGAATATGTGCTTAATTGAAGTCATACCTAATTTTGAAAATTAATTCATTAATTATCAATTAATTAATTTTCAAAATTAGGTATGACTTCAATTAAGCACATATTCTCCCCCCCCCCCCCAAAAAAAAAAATATATATATATATATTATATATATAGTGATGCTGATAGCTTTTTGATTTAGTGCATCCTGGGAAGCCCACATGAGTCCCCGGGTAAATTTATGGGTCCCAACTAAAGCTGCCTAACTCCTATCTTGTAACTTATCCTGTGTAATTCATTTCTAAGAAACTATTGAAATGTATTTACAGTTAGCTTTAAATGGTGGGGGAAGAAAAAAGAAAAACACTGGGACGCATGGATATGATTTTACTGCATCCTTTTAGATTTTTGTGCATCAGGGACCCAGGACACGTACCTATCAGTATCTCTATATATATATTCCATATGCACACACAAACACACGCACACACAAAACCTCCTACAGACCAATCGGCAGATGTAATAAAATTGGGGGGAAAAAATTCAAATGGGCCTAGAAATTACTCACAGACACACACCCACAAATAAACAAACAAGCTACTGCTTAATAATAAAACAAAAAGGGTAGGCCAAACCTGGAATGATAATCAGACATTGTTGAACCAGACACACACACACACATAAACACACACAGAATTTGGAAGATATAAGACACAAAGCAGAATGGACGATCACTAACAACAGCTTCAATTTCAGAAATCTTCTGTCAAAGAGATTTTTATCTCAAAATATTAAGAATAAATTAAAGGTTGACAAACAACACCATAGTTACCTTATTTTTCTTTACACTTGCATTGTGATAGCCTTCAAAACCAACCACCAGACCAATATAGACACAATGCTTCAAGCAAATTATAAAAACACTTATATATTCCATAATTTTTACTGGAGTGTTTCTAACTTTTTTTTTTTTTTACCCTATTAAAAAAGATTTTCTGTGTTGACAAAATATTTGGAAAATTCTTATAGCTCATAATTTTAAGCCCCCATTTTTGTTTCTTTTTCTTTTTGAATCCGGATTTATATGTAAAATATATCATCATTTTTTGTCTTATATAGTAAGTAGAAATGATCAAATCATATTATGTCTATCTTTTATAGGACAGACAAAATGATTTAATTATTTAATTTTATAACTGGTCTGAATTCAGTTTTCCTTCTCCCAGGATGGTTGCCTAACCAAGGCTAACAAAAACCAATCTGTCCTACTGTTTACCTATATCTGGGAGTGGGGAGAACAGATGGATTCATGCCTTTCCTAAAGACATTAGGATGAAGTGAATCACAAATAACCTTGTCCTGGATTTGAACTCGGGTTCCCAATTCCATTTCCTTTAGAGATAACCATTATGCTAAGCATGCCTCCTTATTACTGGCTATACAAACAATCATAATGATACTTGTCTGAATAAGTAAGTTAAGAAACATAAAAAAAATTGTTCTGTGGTTGATATCCCTCACTTTATGTTGGACACAGCGTGGCTTTTATACAAATATGCATAAAAGAAATATGGATAAGTTTCTATGTAATAAAAATTTCTTTTAGCTACATTTGAAGTTCACTGAACCAACCATGTATGTGCCCTTAGGTAAAAGCCAATTGCTAATAAAAGTGTATAAGTGTTTTTAATGATCTAATTATTTCGCTTTGATGTTATATATGTACATATTTACATCAAAGTGCTTAACACAAATGTGAAGCATTTAATTAAGCAGGATATCTGTTCTTTTTTTTTTTTTTTTTTATTTCTATTTTATTAAGGCATGTGAAGTACCATTAAGTCTGTAAAATAAGATATATGAAACAAAATGGGAAAACAATATTGATTAGCTAAAACACCTAAAAAAAAAAAAAAGAAGAAAAAAAAAAACTTCTAAATAGTAGCTGCTGTTGCCATCTCTTACAATAAAACCCTGTCAGTGGGGCTTTACACTGACTGCACCTCCGCAGAGGGAAAGGACCCCCTGCCCCCATGGGGCTACCTGTTAGCCATGAGTAGCAACTCGTGATGTTTAAGGACAGAATCTTGGTGGATGAGCAGTCTATGATTTGCAACACTCCACTTAGGCTTTTACTTAGGCTAGACGGTCAATTGGCTGGTCACAACACCTATATGATTGCCCCAACCCTATTGCCCTCTATGGCAAGCACCAACCCTTTTTATCATTATTATGTGCTAGAAGGCAGTGGCTGAAGGTCTTCATGTCCTGGGAATGACGTTAAACTCTATCTGATGGTGAGGTTCCAGTTCTGGAGGTTTGGGGAATGTGGAGCACTACTTCATCGCCATTGTTCCCTGGTCCACTCTGACCCGGAGTGGTAGTACCTGTTTGGGTCCCCTCTATGGTCATCTATGGGTTAAATAGAAAAATATGTTTATAAAAAAAAATTGTATTATCCATTAAGAATTGATTTATTTCAAAACTTTGTCGGCATTAAATAAACCATCGAGGTTGATATGCCATAATACAAAACAAAACTAAACAAACAAATCTCTTACAATAAAAGCAAATCAAATGATTTTATCCACTTAATCCGCTCCAAACTAGCTTTGATATTTACCACATACCTGAGTAAGGCACATGGCCCTATTAATGTGGGACTACCCACGAACCAAAGCTCATGGGTGGTGGGTGCAAAAAAATGTGTTGATCCCGGCAGCATTCCCCCTCAGGCACTAGGCAATGAACTTAGCCCTGCCCCTTTAAATCCAGGGGGCAGGTGTTGCTGGGGGGGGGGGCTGGGATCAACAATTTTAGCTTGTACAGTCGAGGGCCAAAGCCACTGGACCCCCTGGTCGAAACCGGATTTAGACATGTCAAACCAAACACTTGCATTTGTTTATAACTGAATCTAATGGCTATTAGCAATTCCCCTGATGGTAGGCTTAGAATACCCTGACTGTATTCTCTGCACACGTTTTTCAAACCTAATTAAAGAGGGAATAATATACATAGGTGTTGCATACTGGATCATACAGTATTCAGTATACTAGTACATTCAACTATATGTGAGCCAGACATATAGTAACTCGCAGCAGTGTTAAAACCTCGAAGTAGATGGTCCGCACAATTGTTCCGTAATCCTTGCTGTCTAAGCTATCATCCCGACGTTCTTAGCTGTGTATAAATAGTCCTGGACCAGCGGATGCACTCTCTACGCAAGGTACGCTAGGTTAGGCTAGTCCACAACAATAAGAAACAAAGAAGCTCTGTACCCTTTATTATTTAGTTTAGTAGTACTAATAAAAGTATTCATCTTTTCAATTCTCAATACAATGGAAATTAGTATAAAATGTTAATTAGAATCCTTTACTACTTGTGGGGAGTCACTGTGGTGTAGTGGCTAATGTGCTGGATTGCAATATCATAGTAATCTAGTTCAAACTTCAGTCACTCTATTACATTCACTTTTGGTCTAATACTCTTGGGAAAGGTATGTACCTCCTTATCCACCCAGGTATGGGTTGTGATGGTACCACAACTAATAAGCGAATTTGAACTCCAGTTCCTCTATTACATTCACTTTTGAACTAATATCCTTGGGAAAGGTATGTACCTTCTTATCCCCCCAGCTATGGGTTAATAGTACCACTACTGTTCTTCTTCTACTAGGATGACCACTACTGTTCTACAAGGATGACTTTGGCATTAAATAACCCAGAAAGTTTGATATGCCATTAAACAAAGAAACCAAACCCTTCACTTCTTCCTAAATAGAAGCATCCATATCATCACCGATCACTGATAGATCACCCAGTGGGATCACAGGTCAATATGTGTGTGTATAATTGTGATTATAACGGCTAAGATAAAGATACAAGTCTGAGTAGTGTAGTTATTTACTAAGCTTAGCATAGTTGTGGCACAAGGTCAGCAGAAGCACAGGGCATAACAAGTGTCTGCTAATCCTGCTTGTTAACCATTACACCACATAAATGATAATGATAATTCTCTTCTCAGAAATTCAAAGACATCTTTCAAGAATTTATTTCATACAAAAGCCATTAATTAAAACATTGCTTTTCAAATCAAATAAATTACTCAAAAATTTTGACACACACACACACACACACTCACTCGCACACACACATATACACACTCACTCAATCACACAATCACACTCACACACACCATCACTCACTTACTCACACACTCACTCACTCACTCAATCACACTCACTCACTCACTCACTCAATCACACTCACTCACTCACACACTCACTCACTCACTCACTCAATCACACTCACTCACTCACTCACTCACTCACTCAATCACACACACTCACTCACTCACTCAATCACACACACACACTCACTCACACACACACTCACTCACTCACTCACTCAATCACACACACACACTCACTCACTCACTCACTCACTCACTCACTCACTCAATCACACACACTCACTCACTCACTCACTCAATCACACACACTCACTCACTCACTCACCACACACACACACTCACTCAATCAATCACACACACACACACACACACACACACTCACTCAATCACACACACACACACACACTCACTCACTCACTCACACACTCACTCACTCACACTCACACTCACTCAATCACACTCACTCACTCAATCACACTCACTCACTCACACAATCACACTCACTCACTCACACACACACTCACTCACTCACTCAATCACACTCACTCACTCACACAATCACTCTCACTCACTCACTCTCTCACTCACTCTCTCTCTCTCTCTCTCTCTCTCTCTCTCTCTCTCTCTCTCTCTCTCTCTCTCTCTCTCTCTCAATCACTCACACAATATTTTTTATAAAAACAAACATTTCAGTTTTCATCCTTCTGCTAGTTAAACAATGGAATAAAAGAAAAATATTACATTGTTTATTATTTCTATAAATAAATGGCAGTGACATGTTTGTATAAATATTTATTGTGAGAAACATTTTTTTTTTCAGACAAATATATTTATAAGAACATGTACCTGGTATGTTTATTCCTTTTTAAACTGGAACAATTTATGGCTTTCAAGTTATGTTTTAACTTTCCCAGTATATTTTTCTTTTATTTGAAAATAACATACATTACATATTTGTTTTTGTTGAAAAGAAATAACAAAACTTGCTCAAAAGTCACAAAAATCTAATAGTCTGCATGTGGTAAATTTTTCATGTACAACATACTATAAACAAACGTGTTTATTATATATATAATAAATAATAAATATATTAATAAGTATAAATATTTATATATATATATATATATATATAATAATAAGTATATTAATAAGTATAATATGTATAAGATATATATTTATAGATAAAAGGTGGCTTACCGGTGAATATGGGCACGATCGTTGGAGGTGCACAAAATCCAGGGGTTAAGTCCGCAATAAAACAAATACAAAGTGCTCAATACAAAGTAGAGCAAATTTATTAAAGAAATGGATACAATAGAAACCTACTCGAGTTTCACCATAAGGATCTTCAGGGTTAAATCCACTGAATTAATCGAGGTACCGATTAATTGCTGCCGATTACACGTGTGTTCATTAAGCAATTTTTCAGCAAAACTCTGGCCTTTCTCAGAATGTGTAATACATGGGGTGTTATGGGCCTTATCCTGCCATGTTGGCTCAAGATGAATTTGAATTCAGAATTTTCCTTCCATATTAGTTTTCTTACTATGCTTCACAGAAGTCTAAATGATTTAGCTAGCAGACTATTAGCTGTATTGCAGTTTAGTATTATGGGAAAGGTATCCATCAAACTATTCTCCCTCCAGCTATGGGTAAATACGTCTGACTGGGCTTTTTTACCTTGATTAGGCAACCAGTCTAGGGGAAAACTGAACTCAGACCTGTTAAACTCTGCTTAAGAAATTGACCTAGTGTCATATCCTGCTCGTGTGGAGGGGTTGGTAAATATATAAGTAAAAAGTAAAGTAGGCAGAATGGCCTATTGTTGGTATTAGCCAGACAGCAAAGGAGTCTATCCTCTTTTCAGTAGCACTAGACCTGGGAGATTGTTTTGCATCTGAGATGGAGCTCCACACCTACCATCAGCTCCTCACTTTACTGCACAGATCCAAGCTGTGCTACTCATGTGCTGAGTTGGCAAGGGCTGGTATCAAACCTGGAACCTTGTGGTTCAGAGTTGGATGCTCTACCAACTGAGCTAAACCAACCCCTGGAGTAAATTGCAAAGTTTGTTCCTCACCTCAGTACCTCTTTCTGTGATGGACCTTTTGGCTAGTTGATTAAGGTTTTTGAAATCAGGAAGCTTTTTATTGGTGATGGCTTTAGTTATCTGCATACTGCAGATTTTTAGTTTAAAAAAGTTCTGATGACTTGATTCATTCAAGAAATGGCATGCTGAAAGCAGATAATTTGTTTAGATAATGAAATCCTTTCTAAAATCTATGAATAAAAAAAAATCTTTTCTAGAACTTATGAATTAAAAAAAAAAAATGATATCCTTCCGAAAACCTATGAATAGAAAACCTATGAATAATAAAAAAGAAAAAATATCCTTTCGAAAACCTATGAATAATATAAAAAAAATGATATCCTTTCGAAAACCTATGAATAATATTTTTAAAAAATGATATCCTTCCGAAAACCTATGAATAATATAAAAAAAAATATATCCTTCCGAAAACCTATGAATGATAATGAAAAAAAATGATATCCTTCCGAAAACCTATGAATGATAATGAAAAAAAAATGATATCCTTCCGAAAACCTATGAATGATAATGAAAAAAAAAAATGATATCCTTCCGAAAACCTATGAATATAATGAAAAAAAAATGATATCCTTCCGAAAACCTATGAATGATAATGAAAAAAAAATGATATCCTTCCTAAAACCTATGAATAATAATGAAAAAAAAAATGATATCCTTCCTAAAACCTATGAATATTAATGAAAAAAAAAATATCCTTCCTAAAACCTATGAATAATAATGAAAAAAAATGATATCCTTCCTAAAACCTATGATAATAATGAAAAAAAAAATGATATCCTTCCTAAAACCTATGAATAATAATGAAAAAAAATGATATCCTTCCTAAAACCTATGAATAATAATGAAAAAAAAAATGATATCCTTCCTAAAACCTATGAATAATAATGAAAAAAAAAATGATATCCTTCCTAAAACCTATGAATAATAATGAAAAAAAAAATGATATCCTTCCTAAAACCTATGAATAATAATGAAAAAAAAATGATATCCTTCCTAAAACCTATGAATAATAATGAAAAAAAAATGATATCCTTCCTAAAACCTATGAATAATTATGAAAGAAAAATGATATCCTTCCAAAAGCCTATGAATAAAATAATAATATCTTTTCTAAAATCAATGAATAAATTGGTGTGGATGCTTTTTTTTGTCTTCAGCTCTTTGTAGAAATTATCCTCCCTTTTCATAACATATCCAGCTCAACACACCCGTTTGAGAATTATTATTGTTTCATCTTATATTCAGATCTTTGGAGGAACAGTGTCTGGAGTCAGTAATTGTTATTTGATGTTAAGGATATGTCTGTGGCATTTTTGGTGGAATTTCTCAAGCAATTTGATATGCCTCTGGTATGTTGTCCATGTTTCAGACTAGTTCAGCACGGATGTCAGTACAAAAATCTTATAGACACCTACATTAGTTATGAGAGTAATGCTCCCATCTGACTAGATTCTATTTATCAATTTCCCAAATGCAACTTCTGGATATGTGAAAAAAATCTCACAATCCAGTGCAGCATTCCATTAGTCAGTACTTCCAAGGTATGAGGTATTATGGAGAGGTATGGTGTACTGGTTAGTCGTAGGAAATGGACTTGTCGACCCAAGTTCAAATCCTGTATGAAACCTTACAGTTCAATAGTGCTAATACCCTTGGGAAAGGTATGGATCAAACTACTCTCCCTCCAGACTGGGCTCTAACCTTGGTTAGGCAACTAGTCTAGGAGAAGGAAAACTGAATTCTCCGCTTGGGGTGGTCACTACTAGAATAGGCTCAGTTCTACTTAGTGATCTATTTCAATTCAATTTTATGAGATCTTCAGCCTTGTGTCTTGTTACTTTTTCGGACTCACCAAGTGGAGAAGCAAATATCACTTTAATCTACTTCATAGATTTGCCAAGAAGTTTTTTTATTTATTTATTTATTTTATTGGTAATGGTTTTAGTTACCTGCTTACAGTAGATTTTTAGGTTTAAAAAAAATCCTGGTAACTCGGTTCATTCAAGAAATGATATACTGAAAGCAGATACTTTGTTTAGAAAATGATAATGATATCCTCTCTAAAAACCTATAAAGAAAGAAAAAATGATATCCTCTCTAAAATCTATGAATAAAAAAAAGAAAAAACCCTGTTGGTTGAATAAACTGAATATTTGCCCACCTATTTTTTGTTTTGTTTTTAAAAGCTCAAATTTGTTATCCACTCAGTGACCCTTGAGAACATATTTTTGATCTGCAGGTTGGCAGGTGGTGAAGTTGGGTGTAAGTAGATGAATAGGGAAAATTCTTACCTGTTTCATAATTAATGAGTGGAAATAGATCTTAACTCTTTTGTGACCAAACTATCTCATGATCTTTTTGAAATTTATATAACTAAGTAAATATACACCTGTCTTTTTCTCTTCAATGCCAGAACTCAAAAGACAGAAATGGAATGAGGATTGAAGCTTCTTTTTTTTTCTTCTTTTTTTTTTTTTTTTTTTCTTATTTTGAAATGCGTATTGGCTTCTTTCTTTTTATTTTGTTTTATTGCTCAAAGATATATCTCCCAGTTTGGTCTAAAGGAAGAAAAAGAAAAACAAACAACTTTAAATAAATTAAGTCTTATCCACTTTGGGAAAAGAAAGATGAAAATTCTTCCCTATATTATATTCCATCATCATAGTGTGTGTGTGTATATATATATATATATAATGTGTGTGTGTGTGTGCGCGCATATTTATTTGTATATGCGAATGTGTATTTGTGTGTGTGTGTATTTATGTGTGTGTATGTGTGTGTATATATGTGTGTATGTGTGTATTTGTGTGTATATATATGTGTGTATGTGTGTATATATATGTGTGTGTGTGTATTTGTGTGTATATATATGTGTGTGTGTGTATTTGTGTGTATATATATATGTGTGTGTGTATTTGTGTGTGTGTGTGTATTTGTGTGTATATATATATGTGTGTGTGTGTATTTGTGTGTATATATGTGTGTGTGTGTATTGTGTGTTATATTGTGTGTGTGTATATATATATG
>CM042137.1:103398006-103443006 GCA_023376005.1 Doryteuthis pealeii | reverse complement strand
TCAGTCGGTAGAGTGTTCGGCTAGGAATCACAAGGTTCTTGGTTCGATACCGGCCCTCGCCAACTCAGCGAATGAGTAGCACAGGGATCTGTGCAGTGAAGTGAGGAGCTGATGGTAGGTGTGGCGCTCCACCTCAGATGCTAAAATAATCTCCTTGGTCTAGCGCTAGTGAAAAGGGGATAGACTCCCTCGCTGTCTGGTCAATACCGCCCCTACGGCTTTATTTACTTACTTACATGAGCTACTCATTTGTGCCCTTGTTTTCATTTAAATTTTAGATTATTTAAGTATAGGGAAATTTTATGGAATTAAAAAAAAATCAACTATCTGTTACAATTCCAATATTGATATAATATTTTGGTTAAAATGAGTTTGATGGAGAGCTGGGATAGGCGTCGCAAGAAGAACTGGTGTGCTCAGAATTAACTTTGTAACCTGGTTCACTTACTGACCTTTGTCGAAAAAAATGTGTGGCGGTATGTTGGGGGGAGGAGTAGGTCTTTCTAACCCTTCCAAGCTATTTCCTAATTACAAGGATGAAGATAGGTAGGTAGTTACAGTGATGCTGATAGCTTTTTGATTTAGTGCGTCCTGGTATACACATATTTGCTTTGAATGAGTCCCCGGAAAAATTTATGGGTCCCAACTAAAGTTTCTTAATAAATTGTATCGTTTTTTTTTGGGGGGGGGGAGGTTATGAACTGAGGAAACAACTAAAGCCGTCTAACCCCTACTCTCTACCCTATTCCATGTAATTAATTTCTAAGAAAATATTGAAATTTATTTACAGTTAGCTTGAAATGGTGAGCGAAGAAAAAAGAATGACACTGTGGCACATGGATATGATTTTACTGCGTCCTTTTAGTTTTTTGTGTGTCAGGGATGCATCACACGTTCCTATCAGCATCTCTGTAGTTATAATGGCGTTAATCTATGAATAAGTTTCTGAAATCAGTTAGGCAACCATGGGGGGGGAGATATTGCCTTGCATTGTA
This sequence comes from Doryteuthis pealeii, assembly GCA_023376005.1. Lineage (NCBI taxonomy): Eukaryota > Metazoa > Mollusca > Cephalopoda > Myopsida > Loliginidae > Doryteuthis > Doryteuthis pealeii. Next base: position 103,442,011 of record CM042137.1, on the reverse strand, counting down.
AAGGTAATGCACTGACTGCACCTCTGCAGAGGGGTAAGACTCCCCCAATGGGGCGATCTGTTGGCCGTGGTTGGCGACTCGTAATGCTTAAGGTTAGAACCTAGGTGGATGAGCAGTCCAAGACTTGCGAAACTCCACTTTGGCCCTTTCTTGTGCTAGACGGGTGGTCAGAGAGGCCCCCTCCGATCAATCAACTGGTCATGACAAGCCCTAGCACCTATATGATTGCCCCAACCCTATTGCCCTTATGGCAAGCCCCAACTCTTTTTATCATATGAGTGCTAGAAGGTGGTGGCTGAGGGTCTACATGTCCTGGGAATGACGTTAAACTCTATCTGATGGTGAGGTTCCAGTTTTGGAGGTTTGGGGAATATGGAGCACCCCTTCATCACCAGTGCTCCCTGGTTCCCTCTGACCCGGGGTGGTAGTACCTGTTAGCATCCAATCTATGGGTTAAATAGAAAAACATGAGTTTACAAACAAAATTTGATTATTCATTAAGAATGAATTTATTTCAAAACTTTGTTGGTATTAAATGACCCATTGAGGTTGATATGCCATAAAAACCAAACAAAAAAAAAAAAAAATAAAAAAAATAAAAAAATCACTGATACCCAACTAGACATCAAGTTAGCATCCAGGATTTGAACTAAGTTCGTCATGTCTATTTTAATAAATTTAAAAAAATTTTTTTCAATTATAACCATTTCATGGCAAACACCAATAATATATACAAGGTGTGTCAAAAATGTATTGAGATTTTAGGTTCTTTTTGACACAACTTCTATTCTAAAAAATTAACGTTACATTCATTCTTCATTTCTATCTTGGTAAATACAACTTTAAAATCTATATTTTTTGACACACCTTGTATTCTGAAAAAAATTAATCTTACATTCATTCTTCATCTCTGTCTTGGTAAATACAACTTTAAAATCTATATTTTTTTACACACTTTGTATTCTGAAAAAAATTAACATTACATTTATTGTTCATTCCTATCTTGGTAAATACAGTTTCAATCTCGATATTTTTTTTTACACATCTTGTATACTAATTTATAGAAACATATAGTCAAATAAGATCAGATATCTTACTAAATGCATCAGCTCATTTAACAGAAAAAATGTTAGAAATCATTAGAATCGTTTAGAAATTTTTAAAAAATCAAAAAAAATCTCCTACATTTAATTTTTTGAACTTGTGTCATTTAACTAATAGAACGCAATATCTTTTTTTTGTTTTTGTTTTGTTTAGTTTAGTTTTATCTTTTGAATAAAATACCAACCATATTACAAATAAAGGCTGCACAACTTTAAATAAGAGATTGTTTACAAATTTGCTTGGAATATCTGACAGCATATTTGCAACAAAACAGATATGCATCATATAAACAAACTTAATCATTGTCTTTGATTCTGTCCAGACCCCCCACTTTAGACATATTTGTATACCAACAGCAGAATCTAAAACTGAACTTACTCTATCTCGATATGCCTTTGATATGAAAAATTTTACAGCATACTTTGACCGACATGTACAAAAGATAAACAAACAAATAAATAAATACCTAAGCGTAGATGATTGTGCATTGTAAAGGGAACACCCTGATAACCAGGCACGTTGCAATTATAATCAATTTTGAAATATCAATGCTCTATTTAGAATTCAATATATACACAAGATAAAAACATAAGTATTTGTAATATGCAGGTGACTGAAAGGTATAAAATACCTACTTTCGAGTGTCAGGTTGTGTACAGATTAATCAGCTCATCTCCAGGGTGCCCTACCCCTGAGGCAGCACCTGACCCCTAATATAAAAGAAGTAAGGGCTGGATTTATTGCTTGGCAGTTGAGGTAATCCAAAAGAGAAATGCCAACGGAGTGGGAGGTATTTTTGGTACTGACCCAGAGGTGGGTTTCTTCTTGCGGAGTCCCTAAATAAAACCAACATTCTAGTACTGCAGGTTTGTATAAATACCTACTTTTGTGAGTGTGTTATAATAGTATGTGTTTCTTTGTATATGTGTGTTAGTAAACTTTTACACACACACACAATCACTCAATTGTTATTAGGCTTATATTAATTTCTAAGCTAATCATCATTGGCTGAATGAGTCACCCAAATATCAACATCACTTCTGGGTATACAAGGTAAACACCTGGTTCTGATGATGTAAATTACTGATGTAGATATATTAAAGTTTATGTGATTTATAACTCATTCCACTCACAGAACATTAAGTTCCATTCAGCAAGAAATCCAAGAGACAATTCTTATAACATAACAATTTTATTGTTTGTTGGCACTTTTCCGTTCACTAAAAATGATGGCGTAGTGTCCAAAAAATAAATAAATAAGTAAATAATCTGCATCTGCACAATTGGCTGTGCAGGCCTATCCATTTGGTGCACTGACTGCACACAAACTGTGATACTTTTCTGGGGCTACTGTTTTTTCTCCCTCTTTCTGTCTCTCTTTGCTGTCCATACTACTCTCATCTCCACCTCACCCCTCTTCGTGCCTTGCTTAATGTTATTAATGTGTAACCAAAAGAGGAATGAAGATACAAACAAAAAATGGAGATATGTGTAATAGAAATAAAATATGATCAAGACCATTAATGGCCTTAAATATTACCCATTTTACCTACTTGGCAATGTCCATTTGATTACATTGGCTATATTGGCATTGCAGTCTTGGAAGACTATATAATTCTTGTGATCATTCTTGCAAATGATCTCAAGTGCTTTGGCATTACATTGGCTATGATCAGTTCTATTATAGACTGTATCTGTAATTCATAAAAGCTTTTCACCTTGTGTCCAATGGATAAGATGTTTTTGTTTTTTTGGCTATGATCAGTATTTGTTTATGTGTAAATGGCACAAAGAAACAAACCCTTGAATGGGTCATAACCAGATGTCAAACATTGAGGTCTTTATTTTACTGCATGCTGATAGAATTCTTAGCACCATTTTCATTGTCCCTGTAGCAATTTATTATATTGTCACCAAGCAATCATTTGCAAAGTTTACCTTGCAAGTAAGGGCAGATAACCCAACAGTGGAATTAAAAAGAATTTTTTAAAAAAAGAAAAAAGAAGGTATGCAATAATAATTTGATATATTAATGAAAAAGAAATTCAAACTTAAAAGCAATTTTCTTTTTCTTTCTTTCTTTTTTTTTTTTTTTTTCTTTTTTTTTTTTTTTCCCCACGAAAGAATTTGTTTGAAAATTTGCAATAATAGTTTTGTTTGCATACACATACACACACAATGAAGAACTGCAAATAAGAAAAGTGTTTGCATAAAAAGGGATGCTCAATAGTATTATAGCTACACCAGTCAAGCGTTTGTATCGTGCTATCCAATGTGCTTGAAACTCATAATAAACAGTATTTAACAATATGAATCTCTTAAAATTATAATATATACAAGGTGTGCCTAAAAAGTATCCAGATTTTTTGACACACCTTGTATTCTGAAAAAAACAAAAAAACATTCCATTCATTATTTTTTTTTTTTTTTTTTTTTTTTTCAAAATACAAGGTAGGTAAAAAAAAGTACCAAGTTTAAAGCCGTATTTATTGATGTAGAAATGAAGAATGAATGGAACGTTTTTTGTTTTTGAATTCAGAATACAAGATGTGTCAAAAAGTACAAAAAATCTTGATACTTTTTTGACACACCTTGTATGTATGTATATATACTTATAAATAAATGATTTATAAAGCCATTTTCTTTTATTTATTTTTTAATCTTTCAGCAATGTCAAAAAGACAGCGGCAGTAAACTTTCAATGAAAGATTTGATTGTTCGGCCAATTCAGCGGATTCCAAGATATGAACTTCTGATTCAGGTGAGAAACTTTATTTTTTTCATCAATTTTTGTAGACCTCTTTCTTTTGTATTTTTCAAATCTTTTTGTTTCTACAAATCTAGGGTTTTTGGTTTTTTTTTAAATTTCTAAAAGTCCGTTTTCAGTTGTCTTTCTATTTCAGATTTTTCAGATGTCTTTGATTCTAGACAGCCTTGTCTTTAGTTTTCTTTCTGACAATTATAGTTTCTTTGAGATTGTGCTCACTCTGTTCATTATAATTTCTAAAGATGAAGATTACTATTAAATGCTAATTATAAATTACTTGCTCTCAATACAAATTCTATATGGTACACTTATTGAGAGTTTATATAGTCTAGTATCACTAGAGAGTTCTCCAAAGGGGAGGCAACCATAAAATAGAGGAGGTAACTCTCAATTACTTATTACAGTGAGTAATTTTCTTCTTGAAAAGAAATTGCCCTGTTGGTGGGGCTTAGAATATATTGACTGTATCCTATGCAGAGGGTTAAGATTCCCTCCCCTTCCATAAAGGAGTTTTCTAGGTATGACACTAAACTGAATCTGATGGTGAGGATCAAGTTCTAGAGGTCTGAAGAGTGTAGAGTATTCCTTCATTACCATTACTCCCAGGTCAATTCTGAACTAGAGATAATCGCTTTTAAGGTTCCATCTATGGGTCAAATAGATCTGTTTGAAAATTATTTGTATTAGCTAGTAATACTTGAAACCATATAACTGCATGTTTTTCCATACCCAAGACACCACGGTTTTGTGTGTGTGTGAGTGTTACCCTTCTACTGATGATACAGTCATTGTATTCACACCAACAGTGCTAATAGAGATAGAGTTGTTCTGAATAAGCTTTCGATTAAAGATGTGTAAAAAAAATAAAATAGATTTAATACACTCTAATATATATATATATATATATATATATATATATATATATATATCAATAAAGGAAGGAAGAACTCAACACCGTAATTCCATAATAAATTTATTTCAACCAAATTTGGGGCCTATATAAATCTAAGTTGATTTAAATTAACTCCCCAAAATTCCGTCTCATCAGATGGGTCTCAATTCACTTATGGACTTGCACATCACAAAAAAAAAAAAAAAAAAAAAAACATTGAGCTCTCTTCAGTGTTTTAAAGAATCGCTGTATTTATACATACTGGATCATCAATATTAATACAGTGTATCTTAGAAATCACATATAGAATCATCCCTTACTACCAAGTTTTGGATAAATCTTATATATATATTGTATTGAAGGGGCTGGGTTAGCTCAGTTGGTAGAGCGTTCGGCTAGAAACCACAAGGTTCCTAGTTTGATACCGGCCCCTGCCAACTCAACATATGAGTTGCACAGGGATCTGTGCAGTAAAGTAAGGAGCTGATGGTAGGTGTGGCTCTCCACCTCAGACACAAAAACAATCTCCTTGGTCTAGTGCTAGTGAAAAGGGGATAGACTCCCTCGCTGTCTGGCTGATACCGACTCAAGGCCACCCGACAACTTTATTTTACTACTTTACTTTCATATATAAATAATCCCGTGGATTCATAGAGGTTTACATGAAACAAGCTTAAAAAAAGATAAAATCTTATTTTTCTTTCTGATATATCCGGGTTAAGGGATATATTATGAAGTTGATATTTGGTATATTATCACAGTAGTAGCTGGTACGTCTTCCAAGCAGTCATGGTGTAGTCTAGCGAGTAAGTTTAGGCTAGTAGGCTTAGGCGCTTGTACTACCAGTGTCAAATATTTATACATGACACTGTCCAATCAGATTATAGTGAGAGGGCACCAAGGTATTTACATATTCATTACATCCCTTTCAATAGAAGCAGACCCCCCCCCAAAAAAAAAAAGTCAAACATGAATAAGAGAAAAATGGGCTTTTGGAATTATTCTGTTGTAGGCTGTTTGATTAAATTCATTTAGCTTCAAATATACAATATACAATGTTTTGAATAATGAATTTACTAAGCTTTGCTAAGTATAGCATAGAGGCCTTAAATGGCTGTCAAGTCCCTGTTTTGTAAGTTTTGTATAGGCTCATCTCTGCTTAACTTTGGTGATCTATTGGGAAGAACTTGTACTTGAAGCATAAGTCATTGTTCTTTTGAACATGCACTATACAGACTAATGTACATAATATGATTATTGTAAATCAACATGTAAAAACTTTGGCTATTTATAAATGTTAGCTTTTAGATCCGGATGTTTGTAAATGCTTCACTGAATAATAATTATGTTAAAATGCTGGTGCCAATCAGATGTATATGTACTGGTGTGCAAAATGTAATATATATATATATATATATATGTGTGTGTGTGTGTATGTGTGTAGCATAATGGTTGTGTGTGTGTAACATAATGATTATATATATGTGTGTGTGTATGTGTAGCATAATGGTTATATATATATATATATATATATATATATATATATATATATATATATATATGTGTGTGTGTGTGTTTGTGGCATAATGGTTGTGTGTGTGTTTGTGGCATAATGTTGTGTGTGTGGGCATAATGGTTGTGTGTGTGCATAATGTTGTGTGTATGTGTATAATGGTTATGTGTGTGTGGGGGGCATGATGGTTGTGTGTGTTTGTGGCATAATGGTGTGTGTGTGTGTAATGGTTGTGTGTGTGTGGCGTAATGGTTATGTGTGTGTGTGCGTAATGGTTGTGTGTGTGTGTGGCGTAATGGTTATGTGTGTGTGTGTGTGTGTGTGGCGTAATGGTTATGTGTGTGTGTGGCGTAATGGTGTGTGTGTGTGTGTGTGCGTAATGGTTGTGTGTGTGTGCGTGTGTGGCGTAATGGTTGTGTGCGTGTGTGGCGTAATGGTTGTGTGTGTGTGCGTGGTGTGTGCGTGTGTGGCGTAATGGTTGTGTGCGTGTGTGGCGTAATGGTGTGTGTGCGTGTGTGGCGTAATGGTGTGTGTGTGTGTGGCGTAATGTTGTGTGTGTGTGTGTGTAATGGTTGTGTGTGTGTGCGTGTGTGGCGTAATGGTTGTGTGTGTGTGTGTGGCATAATGGTTGTGTGTGTGCGTGTGCATAATGGTTGTGTGTGTGTGGCATAATGGTTGTGTGTGTGTGTGTGGCATAATGGTTGTGTGTGTGTGTGTAATGGTTGTGTGTGTGTGCATAATGGTTGTGTGTGTGTGTGTGTGTGGTTGTGTGTGTGTGTGCATAATGGTGTGTGTGTGTGTGTGTGTGTGTGTGGCATAATGGTTATATGTGTGTGTGTGTGCATAATGGTTATATGTGTGTGTGTTGGCATAATGGTTATGTGTGTATCTGTGTGTAGCATAATGGTTATTGTCATAGGAAATGGACTCAACGAGCCAAGTTCAAATCCTAGATGAGGCCGTTTATGTTTCACTTCATACTAATACCCTTGAGGAAGGCATAAATCTTTCTCTTCTTCTCCCACAAACCTAATAATGTCTTAAATATTTGGTATTCACAGTTGCATGTTTGATGACTCTATCTTAGACACTTATTTTCTACAAAGTACTTACTATTACATTCAACACGTTTATTCAGTCAAGTTTTCCATTGATTGAAGCATCTCTGAAAACCTCAAATCTTGGCCTTCAGATGAATTATCAGTTTAAAAAAACTCTGACCCGGAGTGGTAGTACCTGTTAGGGTCCCATCTATGGGTTAAATAGAAAAATGTATTTATAAAAAAATTGTATTATCCATTAAGAATTTATTTATTTCAAACTTTATCGTCATTAAATGACCCACTGAGGTTGATATGCCGTAAAACAAAACAAACCAAACCATTTTTTCCAGGTTACTGTTACTTACAGATATAATGAGGGTTTTTATAATATATACTAGCAAATGTGAGGAAAAAGTGGAAGTGAATCTGACAGTATGTAACAGGGTGCATATATTTGCTAGTATGTTAAGAAAAAATTGAAAAACACAAGTTTATAAATGAGTAATATTATTTTTTCCCCTCAAACTAATAAAAGCCCTGATGAAGATCTATTGAAACAGATCGAAACACTGCAGCATAGGCGAAATAAACATTACTCTTTTATAAACTTGTGTTTTTCAATTTTTTCATAATATTACATACTAGCAAATATATGCACCCTCTAGGTGCAAGTATTTAAGTTTTAATGTAATAAAATATATTAAATTAGCAACACTAATTAAGCTAAATAAGAATGCCGATAAAAAGATTTGAAACAGAGGGGGATATAATCGGAAAAAGGAACAACTGAAACTTCCTCTTCTATCACTCCCATCTTCCTTTGCTAAATTTTCCTAATCTAATTATTTAGTTAAAATAGGAAGTAAAGAATAAAATTACAATTATTTTTTCTTGTTAATGGATTTCTTTTAAGATTTATCCCCAAGATTTTTTTCTCATATTCATTAAGATAAAACCAAACAATTAGAAGGGGCTGGGTTAGCTCAGTCGGTAGAGCGTTCAGCTAGAAACCACAAGGTTCCTAGTTCGATACCGGTCCTCGCCAACTCAGCGTATGAGTAGCATAGGGATCTGTGCGGTAAAGTAAGGAGCTGATGGTAGGTGTGGCGCTCCACCTCAGATTCTAAAAACAATCTCCTTGGTCTAGCGCTATTGAAAAGGGGATAGACTCCCTTGCTGACTGGCTGATACCGACTTTAGGCTGGCCCGACAACTTTACTTACTTACATATTTATTAAAATCAAATTTTTAATATCAATATGCAAATTAGCCTTCTCGTTCACACTGTAAACCGCTATTTTGCTGTATATATAAATACAAATACATGTTATTGATATATCGAGTATTGATAATCTAAAAAAATTTAATTAATAATTGAGGTTTAAATAAAAAATAAAATCAAGGGAATTGTGACTTGAGTAGTAATATAGTTGTGGTTTCAGACAGAAAAACACAGTCTCTATTATTATAATATATATATATATATATATATATATATATATATATATATATATATCTTATTATAATGGAGACTGTGTTTTTATATATATATATATATATATATGTGTATATATATATATATATGTATATATATGTGTATGTGTGTGCGTTCTATGAGGAATTTTACTTTCTGAATAATGATGATAACAGTGAGAGGAAGTAAGGATTTAGATGAGGTAAGGTATTCAGGCACTAAAGGAATACGGTATATACCTACATGGTATATAAGTAACAATGTTTGCAAGATACACATGTATGCACAGGCAGGTAAGTCATTGTACCAGTGTAAATTGTGAGTCAGAAGAGGAAAATAGTTATTCATCTTAACCATTCCACTTTTAGTGATTCACTATTGCCTGGCATGTGTGTCCTATCTACACCCCTACCATCCGTAACTATACATTTGGGGTTCACCACCCTTATCTCCATCCACTCAGTTCTCTTTGTACTGTTGTTCCTGATTACACAGATGGCTGTTATTGAGAGTTGAGCTCTCTCTATATACGTATATGTATGTGAATGTTTCTCTTTCTCAATTGATCTTATATATATATATATATATATATATATATATACTCTCTCTCTCTCTCTCTCTCTCTCTCTCTCTCTCTCTCTCTCTCATATATATATATTTGATTATATATATAATTATTATATATATATATATATATTGATTATATATATAAATTATTATATATATAAATTTGCATCACATAACATTAGAAATACATTCTAAAAAATTGGATGTTATATGATTTGTATACAGTGTGTGCAATGCTTTTTGGGTAGACTTATGTATGTGAATATTTCTCTTTCTCAATTGATCTTATATATATATATATATATATATATATATACTCTCTCTCTCTCTCTCTCTCTCTCTCTCTCTCTCTCTCTCTCTCTATATATAGAAGTAAATACACAAGCGATGTGTTTATGATATGGCTTTTTTTAGCCGACAATTTTTGGGAGAATATGTGTTTAATTAGGTACGACTTCAATTAAGCACATATTCTCCCGACTTCAATTAAGCACATATTCTCCCCAAAATATATATATATATATATATATATATATATATATGTGAAGAAAGGAAGTGAATCTGACGGTATATAGTATATTAGGAAAAATGAAAAAACACAGATTTAAATGGGGAGTTTATTATACCAACAAATGCCCTGAAGATGATCTAATTAATAGATCAAAACACTGCAGCGTCAGCCAATAAACTCACCAAAACCCATTTAAACCTGTGTTTTTTTTTTTCCTAATATACTACATATATATATATATCACATAACATAACATCAGAAATACATTCTAAAAAATTGGATGTTATGATTTGTATACTGTGTGTTATGCTTTTTGTTAGGCTTGAAAAAAGCTTCTTTTTTTTTTTTTTTTAAATCTAATAGCAGAAATGAAGTAGGAATATACAATTTTTAAACATACATACAACTCTTTTTTAAAAATTATTTTAAATATTTTTTAATACCAGACATATAAACTAATGGATGTTGATAGGATGTTATGTGATGTATAGTTATATATATATGTGGAGAAAATTTTTAAAGAAAACAAACACAGGATGTCATGAATGATGGAACTCTTTATGTTGATACTTAAGTATTTCGGGGGGTGGGTTAAATAAGACATTCTTCAAGACATTGAAAATTTGTATGAGTAAAAGATTAAATATGTTCAGTTTATGTTGAATGTGTGATAATATATATATATATATACATAAATAGTGATGCTGATAGTTTTTTAATTTAGCGTGTCCTGGGATGCACGGATTTGATTTGCATGAGTCCCCAGGAAATTTGATGGTTCCCAACTAAAGTTTCTTAATAAATTGTAGAGTTTTTATCTATGAACAACTAAAGCCATCTAACCCCTACCTTGTACCCCAGTGTAATTCGTTTCCAAGAAAATATTGAAATGTATTTACAGTTAGCTGGAAGTGGTGGGAGAAGGAAAAAAACGCTGGGACACATGGATACAATTTTTCTGCGTCCTTTTAGATTTTTATGCATCAGTGATGCAAGTTGGCGGAGTGGCCTATTGTCTGTATGAGCCTAACAGCATGGGAGTCTATTCCTTTTCACTAAGGTTAGACCAGAGAGATAGTTTTTGCATCTGAAGTGGAGCACCACATGTACTATCAGCTCCCCAAATTAGTGTACACATCCAAGCAGTGCTACTCATGTGTTAAGTTGGTGAGGGCCAGTATCAAACCCAGAACATTGGTCTACCAACTGAGCTAAACCGGCCATCATATATAATATATATATATATATATATATATGTATAAGATATGTTGTATATAATTTCTCTGAATGTTTGAGATGAGGCTTAAGGATTATTATTATCTGTGTTATTCAGACTATTGTCCTCATCTTCATTGTTATCTGTACAACGTTTCGGCCGTTCAGCTATTTCTTGTCGAACTCGGGAACCTTCTTTTTGGACTCGGGAACCTTTGCCTAGTGGATAAAGGAGTTAGGTTAAGACAGTTCTAAGTGACAGTTATCTCTAGATTGCAGGTTCAATCCTGATCAAGGGCAGCAGTAACATAGAATGATAATTAACACAGCTTAACGCTTCTACTCCAGCTATGGTTAGCAGAATGAGAACATGGTGTTTCAGGGCGCTTTCAGCTCTTAAAATTTACCAAAATTAACATAACTAGCATATAAATAAATAAAAGAACCTTATAAAAAGGTATTCTATTATCTTAATAAACGAAATAATATGGATTTGAATCAAATTCCGATTCAAAAGGGATAAAAGTCTATCACCAAATGAACATCTCTTAACATCCTGTTGAGAATTTTCTAAGTCCAGAGCCCCATTTCTATAAGGATTTATCAATAAATGACTAAAAATGGCCTTTTCATTTAAAGTTACCTGTTATTTCCCATAAATCAAATACTGCTAAATATGTTTGATATTACTTTTAAACAAAGGCTATCATTTGGGGTGGATTAGGAAAACAAACATGACTTTTGACCGGGTGGAATGAGGTGGTATAGGACGTTAAGAGTTAAATAGATTCGAAAAAGACATGATAAATCCAAGAAACCTAAAATTCAGAAACCATATTTCCCTGTCAGCAGTACTTAGAAATGGCTGATTGTCTTATACCCCCTGCAGAGGGATAAGAACTCCATAAAAAGGGGTTTCCTTAATATGCCACTAAACGGCATCTGAAGAGTGTGGAGTATCCCACTTGTCATTACTCTCAACTCCACTCTGACCAGAGTAGTAGTAGTAGTAGTAGTAGTAGTACCTGTTAGTCTTCCATTTATGAATCAAATAGACATGTTTAAAAATTATTTGTACTAGTACAAAATAAAAAAAACATCTGGGCAATGTAAAAATAGATTTTTGAAACATATTGCCTGAGGGGTGGGAGTAAAAAATTCAATGTCAGCAAGTTTGTACCCTAAATAAGTAAAATCATCAAATTCATTAAAGGATTAAAAAATAAAACAATTTGAAATGTAAACTTTAAATATGTATTAAAATAAAACAAATTATATATAGATATATAATACCAGTCATGTATTTATTAAAATTTGTTTTAAAAAACAATGAGGACTGTCTAATGTTGCATGTTCAAATTTTGAGTGTATTTATCTATGTTATGACGCTTTGGGTAATGTGACGTAAGCAGTGACGTGATTTTTGTTACAGACAAAAACCGGAAGCGAATCTCCATTATTAATAGATTTGATAGAACTATGTGCAAAAAGCCCCTTAAGAAACAACAGTACAAAATGTAATTATGATAATACAATGAATGTGTGTCCTGAACCTCTCAACATAAAATAACCCTTGACAGGTTGACATGCCCTTAAAATCAATCAATCAATAAATCATTCAGAAACTATGCCAACAATTTCCAAAAATATCTAAAGATAATTAGAAAGAAAAAAAAAAAACAACAAACAAAAACATTCAAATGAATTTTTTTTTAACAAATTGATATATATATATATATATATATATATATACAAAATAAGACCAAATCGAAATATGATTTAAAGAAAACATCAAAGTGGAGCAATGCACAACGTGTCAGTGCACCAACTACCACAATACTACCAACCACAGTGGGTATTCTTCCCCTGCTTTAACTGTTTCAGTCATATGATATACATGCCGCAAATTAATACATACCAAAATATTGCAAAACTTTTGACTCGCCCTCATAAAAGAGTATTGATATCTGCGCACATGACAATGAATGAAAAAAGACAAAGCTGTCTCCTATCATTTCATGTCAACAAATATCATTTTTTCATGGCCCTGTGCTGGTCTGAGGCTGGTGATTGGGAACAACTGGTTTGGATAATTGACATCATTATTTATGTTGAAACTTGTTGCTACAACATTTTGGTCATTCCATTCAAGTATATGATTTCCAAGGAAAGAGAAAGGTGTTGCATAGGACCAGTCGGATCGTAGTAGTAGTCGTTAGTAGTAGTAGTCGTTGTTAGTTCAGAAACAACATACGCAAGTCTTATAGTCACAAAGGGGTTGTTTATTTATTTCTAGGCTTGTGGGTTCTTTTTCAGAGATAAGTAGAGAGAGAGAGAGAGAGAGAGAGAGAATAAGGTCAAATTATTCTATCATAAATCATGTTTGGTATTACTATGCGAAACCCCTCAGGGGGAACCTGGGAAGCCCTGTCTGCCTCTTACAAAGGCCCAGCCGAAAAAAAAGACCGATTTTTCTCTTCCCGATTTTGGTCCAGTGGATGGGGAAAGGTCACATCCGCTTCCGGTCAAAACCCAGAACTTTCTTTTTATTTTTAAATCTAGTTCCAGGGTCATTCATCGCTCAATTGCTGGCCCCCCCGTTGAGGGTTTACCCTTCAAACTTTAACCGTTGTTCTTATTTCTTTTTCTTCTCTTTCTCCAGAAATCCAAATACCATTTTCTTTTCAATCCCCAAATTCCCCGTAGACCATAATAATTACGCTACAAAGGTCTTGTACAATAAGATGGTAAATTGAAAATAAATAGTTAATTTAAAAAAATTTGTTTAACTCTTTACCTACTTTAAACCACTCACAGCAGATCTCCCACCACTGCGATCCACACCAAAGTACAAAAACTGATGGTTAGTTCATTATAATTGAGCAGAAGGATTCAGATTACAATAATGAGAAGACTTTATTTGAATAGAATAGCTTTGAGGTGATTAGATAGTGAAGTTTGAAATATCCCATCATACAGGTAAAAAATACCAAGTAAATTTGGCGAAATTTGGTAGGCAAAGAGTTAGATATACAGAGCTGAGTAGCTTATATAAATTAACTGATAATGTCTTGACTGTTGTCTAAATGTCCAGAATTTTTCTTGGTGAGTCAATACCAATTAGAAAAAAAATATGATGCCAGCCTCAATACTTTCTGAACAAAATATTTTTAGTGAAACACAGGATTGTGTAAGCACAGTATCTCACTTCTCAATGGACTTAGCTCCATATAACTTCTTGTTTCCTAAATTGAAAATTAATCTCAAGGCTTAGTGATGAAGACATTTATTGAGACGTAAAGAAATATAAATAGAGATGCTGATAGGTACACAGCCTGCGTCCCTGATGCACAAAAATCTAAAAGGATGCAGTAAAATCATATCCATGCGTCCCAGTGATTTTTGTTTTTCTTCCTTCATCATTTCAAGCTAACTGTAAATGCATTTCAATAGTTTCTTATAAACGAATTACACAGGATAAGTTACAAGGTTAGACGGCTTTAGTTGGCACCGATAAATTTTCCAGGGACTCATTCAAAACAAATATGTGCATCCCAGAATGCACTAGATAAAAAAGCTATCAGCATCACTGTATAAATGTACAGCTTCACACCACATCAAAAGATGAGTTTCACTGGTGCTTAACCAATAGAAAACTCACTGGAATAAGGGACTTGAATGCCAAGGTGACTATTTAGAAGAAAGTTAATATTTCATTCATTGTTAATTTCTGTCTTGGTAAATAGTTTTGGTACTTTTTAGATGCACCTCATATACCAAACAGTTAGGTTCATTCCAGCTATACAGATGATAGCATTCAGTGCCACACATGTTACCCAGGTGATTCCAATTTAAAAGAAACAGGGGTGTAATGGTTGCAATAACAGCAACACAAAGAATGAGTTCAATTGTCCCAACATATCTTGGAATGTTAATGACTCTTCTCAAAGAAGTTACAGACAATAACAATGCAGTCTCTACTTTAAAAAAAATGCAGTTAACATTAATAAAGAAGGCATTATTACTCTTATGGGAGAAATAGCATAATTCTTGTTTCTAACTTTGGTTTTATATAAATAGATCAGCTGACTGTTGAGTTTAAGGTCTCAATTTTCTTTTTCTTCATTACCTGATTTTAAAGTGCTTATTACCTCTATCTTAAGATGAAAACCTTCCACATGGTTAAGTTGGGTTTGGTTTATTTGTTTAATGGCATATCAACCTTTTATGGGTCATTTAATGCCGAAATTTGATTCATTTATTTAGTTTAGTTTAGTTGTCTAATAGGCATATCAACTCCTTATGGTCATTTAATGCCTTGATTTGATTCATTTGTTTTGGTTACTTTATTTGTTTAATGGCATATCAACTCCTTATGGGTCATTTAATGCCAAAAATTGATTCATTTGTTTTAGCTTGATTTATTTAACAGCATATCAATTCTTTATGGGTCATTTAATGCTGATATTTTTATTCATTTGTTTTGGTTACTTTGTTTAATGGCATATCAATTCTTTATGGGTCATTTAATCCCAAAATTTTTATTCATTTGATTTAGTTACTTTATTTGTTTAATGGCATATCAATTCTTTATGGGTCATTTAATCCCAAAATTTTTATTCATTTGATTTGGTTACTTTATTTGTTTAATGGCATATCAATTCTTTATGGGTCATTTAATCCCAAAATTGTTATTTATTTGTTTTAGTTTGATTTATTTTTTAACAGCATATTAACTCCTTATGGGTCATTTAATGCCAAAATTTGATTCATTTATTTTGTTTAGTTTGGTTTATTTGTTTAATGGCATATCAATTCTTTATGGGTTATTTAATGCCAAAATTGGATTCATTTGTAAATGTTAAACTAATCATGACTATATTTTCGATGTTCCATTGCACTTTTAAGAATTTCTTTTCTAGAATTGTTTGTTTGCACACTGGTATATGATATCAACTATTCCTATCTAATACAAATAATTTGCACAAAGTTGAATGGTATCAACTATTCCTATCTAACACTAATAATTCTATTTAATAATAATCATTTGTTTATGCAGTTATATGGTTTCACACATATTCTTATCCAATTAAAGTAATTTTCAAACAGATCTAGTTGACTCATATATGGAACCCTAGTAAGTACTACCGCTCCAGGTCAAAGTCGAATTATGAGTAATGGAAATAAAGGGGTACTTCAGTACTCCAGCACTCCAGCCTCACCACTGGTGTCATACTCAGGACACCCCTTTTTGGAAAGTTCGAGGTCTTACCCTTCTATAAAGGATTCAGTTGGCATATTCTAAGCCCCACATGGGCAACAATGTAAAACTTATAATCATTTAACTTTTATTCTTTTTTGATTTCAAGATGTGTAGAGTTAAAATAATAAATGTAAAATACTTGTAGAATGCAATAATTACTTAACATGATTATCTATACAAAATTATATGAGATATATATATATATTATAATATATTAATAATTTGAAGGTAATTACAATGCGTGTAAAAAATAAAAACAAAAAGATGTTATTTTTTTTGTCGTATCGATTTCAAAATTTTGAAATCGATAATATATATATATAATTTTGGTAATGATGATCATTCCATGTAGGGTTCAACTGTAATTCAATCATAATCTGTATATAGTAATTAAGAATAATTAAAAAAGAATTTATCCATAATTTACATGAATCAGATCTATTTAATTCTAAATATTCTAAAATTCTGAAATAGGGTTAGGGTTAGCAGTCATTATTATAACCTTATAATATGCTTTTTATGGTAGGCCACATACTATAAGAGAGACATGATTTCGTAGGCCACATTCTATAATGGTACCAAATTTTTGCTAGACATAGATAAGTAGTCTCCTGGGTACCTCATGTGGTGTAATGGTTAGAAAGCTGGATTAGCAGATCATTGTTTGTGAGTTTGATTCTCACTGGGCACCACATACTTCTGGCCTTGTGCTTAGTAAGTCTCCTTATTTATGCCAGAAGTCTAAATGTTACAACTTTAATCAGTTCAGTTTAGGGTATGGGGCGTCTCCTCCAGGCAGCACCTGCCCCCCTTTATCTCTAAATGGGTAAGGGCTGATTTGATTGCCTGGTATTTGAGGTGCCCCTAAAGGAGAATGCCAATGAAATATGAGCAATTGCACTCACCCCTTGGGAGGTATGCTTCCTGTGGGACACCCCACGGTAAACCAACTTAGTATTACATATCAACACTATCGGGAAGGGGGTTAAATCCCAGTCTCGTAAAGAACATCTTATTAGCGCAAACTGTGTCACAATTTTATGTAATATGTGCATGCACACACTTACAAACTACTTTATATACCTTATTTCTGGATGCGCGTGGTGTAATGGTTAAAGTCATGGGAAATGGACTCGTCACCCTGAGTTCAAATCCTGGACATGGTAATTGCATTTCACTTAGCGCTAATACCCTTGGGAAAGGTATGAATCCTAATCTCCCTCCAGCTATGGATAAATAGTAGGGCAGACTGGACTCTTTAACCTTGGTTTGGCAACCAGTCTAGGAGAAGGAAAACTCTGAATTCAAACCTGTTGAACTCCACTTAAGAAGTGTTAAATAACATCTTTTTGTTTTTATTTTTTATACGCATTGTAATTGCCTTCAAATCATTAATATATTATAATATATATATATATATATATATATATATTAGAGCGACCCGTGGAATTTCCATGAAACGAAACAAAAACCAAGAAGAGCTATTTAATGATTTGCAATTTCAGTACATATAAATCTAATTAAAAGTACCAAGATATCTTCTGTAATTCACAATTTCAATATTACAAATAAAACAAACATGTAACTTCTTTTTTTTTTTTTAATTCCTTTTAATTTTACATTGGGCATTTAAATGACACAAGACCATTTGGAATATTTCATTTTTCAAATTGGGGGAAAATGGAATAGGACAAATAAGAAATCTGTGATTAAGCGACACCAGATAATCTGTATTCACATTTTTACATTGCATCTTTGACAATTTGGACAGTGTCATTTGTAACCAGAGGGTGTTGCAGGATGATAACGGACAGAAAAGACCATTTGGAATGTTTCATTTTTCAAATTGGAGGAAATAAAATGGGACAAATAAGAAATCTGTGATTAAGTGACACCAGATAATCTGTATTCCCATTTTTACATTGCATCTTTGACAATATGGACAGTGTCATTTTTAACCAGAGGGTGTTGCAAGATGATAATGGATGTAGGAACATGCTTATTAATATATAGATATTGAAAATTTTTTGAGTTTGTCCATTTTCATTTTAGATGTTATAGAAGGGAGGGGGGTGAATAAATAAATGATCAAACTTTATATCTCCTGAAAGTTATCAGCACAAGGCCAGGCATTAGTCATTGACTTTGGATTTGCAACATTGAAAAGAAAGGTTAACTTGTTTTGGAAGCAGCAAAACAAAAAAAAAAAAAAAAAACAACAAAAAAAAAAAATTTTTTTTATCTCAACCTCCATTTCACCCCCCTCCTATTTTCACCCCCTCCCAGCAATTCCTGACCCCCCCCCATCTACTACAGACTTTTCACTTTCAAACCTTTTTTCCTAGAAGTGGTTTTTGAATGAGTCATTTGATAATGTCTTGGTAGTGCTTGCAACAAGCATATAGACATCCTTAGTATATATTATTTTTTTTTTCTTTTTCTTTTTTTTTCTTTTCTTTTCTTTTGCAACCTGTTCATTTATTTATTTATTTGCCTGCTTGCTTGCTTGATTGCCTGCCCCCACCCCCCACTTCACCCTCTCCAAGGGAGAGATTGTCACTAGGGGTCATGTTATAGGTCAATGTTCTCTTTCTGTTACCACTGTTTTTTTTTTTACCAATTCCAGAACTGCACTGATGATTACATTTATAACTGTAACTGGTACCAACAACTTGTGGGAATAGTTAACTACTGAGAATATACGAGGTGTGATCAAAATGTATCCAAATTGAAGCCATCACCATTACTCCCAGGTACATTCTGATTCAGAGTGGTAGTACCTGTTAGGGTACCATCTATGGGTTAAATAGAAAATTTATTTAAAAAAAAAAAAATGAGTTAAAAATTTTTTCTTCCACTCTATCGATACGACGAATCTTTCTTTGCTGGCATTAAGTGACACACGAGGTGTGATCAAAATGTATCCAAATTGAAGCCATCACCATTACTCCCATTTGATTCAGAGTGGTAGTACCTGTTAGGGTACCATCTATGGGTTAAATAGAAAATTTATTTAAAAAAAAAAAAAAGTTAAAATTTTTTCACTCTACTCGATACGAATCTTTCAAATCTTTGCTGGCATCACCAAATTGAAGCGACCCCAAAAGAGCCAAATTGAATCAGGGATTCACCTAGGTGGTGGGTATCCACTTGGTTAAATAGAAAATTTTAAAAAAAAAAAAAAATGAGTTAAAAATTTTTCCACTCTATCGATACGAATCTTTCTTGCTGGCATTAAGTGACACATACGAGGTGTGATCAAAATGTATCCAAATTGAAGCCATCACCATACTCCCAGGTACATTCTGATTCAGAGTGGTAGTACCTGTTCTATGTATCCAAATTGTGGTGTACCAGAGAAAATGGTAGTATTAACTGAAAAAAAAAAAAAAAAAAAAAAAAATACGAAAAAACAAGTGGTTAGAAAATTTATTTAAAAAAAAAAAAATGAGTTAAAAATTTTTTCTTCCACTCTATCGATACGAATCTTTCAAATCTTTGCTGGCATTAAGTGACACACCGTGGTTGATATGCTGTAAAACAAAACTAACAAACAAACAAACAAACAAAACTGAAGATTTAGATTTATATATATATATATATATATATATATGTAACTGTGTCAGTACCAATCTGCAGTTCATCCAGTTTCACCTGCTAACCAATTTGCCCCCCCCCCACACACACACACACACACACATTGTTAGATTCCTGGTTTGATACCAGTCCAACCCATAACTAAGGGGAATGAGAGAGTTCATACCTTTTCCAATGGTATTAGTTGGAAAGTGAACATAGTAGCATGACTGGGGTTTGAACCTGCTTACTGCGATGTTGCAGTCCAGCACGTTAGCCACTATGACACAAGGACTCCCTCAATAGATGCAGTGATGATGATAGCTTTTTGATTTAGTGCATCCTGGAGGGCACATATTTACTTTGAAGGAGTCCCCGGTAAATTTGATGGGTCCCAACTAAAAAAATTAATAAATTGTAGGGTTTTTATTTATGATCTGGTGAAACAACTAAAGCGTCCAACTCCTACCTTGTAACCTATCTTGTGTAATTCGTTTTTAAGAAACTATTGAAATGTATTTATAGTTAGCTTGAAATATGGCGATGGAAGAAAAAAGAAAAACACTGGGACAATTGGATATGATTTTACTACGTCCTTTAAAAAATTTTATGCGTCAGGGACACAGGACATGTACATATCAGGGTAATTTTCACTTTTAGTTGGCTAAATTCCTAGCATAAAATTGTGTGTGCACATTATCTGAAATGAACTTAATTGTTATTAAGACATTTTATGATATTTTTGTGTTAAAGCATGCAGTTGTATTGTTTTTCGAAAAAGTTTCTAAGATTTGTTTATTTCGCACGGAGACTTTGAAAATGGCTACCGGCTTGTTTCAAAATGAAAGTCAGTTGGCTAAATTCCTAGTATAAAATTGTGCCTGCGCATTATCTGAAATGAACTTAATTGTTATTAAGAACACATTTTATGATATTTTTGTGTTAAAGCATGCAGTT
The DNA here is from genome assembly GCA_023376005.1 of Doryteuthis pealeii. Classification (NCBI taxonomy): domain Eukaryota; kingdom Metazoa; phylum Mollusca; class Cephalopoda; order Myopsida; family Loliginidae; genus Doryteuthis; species Doryteuthis pealeii. Next base: position 103,421,129 of record CM042137.1, on the reverse strand, counting down.
GTATTGTTTTCGAAAAAGTTTCTAAGATTTGTTTATTTCGCACGGAGACTTTGAAAATGGCTAACGGCTTGTTTCAACGTGAAAGTCAAGGGATGTTACTCTAATTGCCTTATTTGCTAGGAATTTAGCCAACTAAAGGTGAAAATTACCCCTATCAGCATCTCTATAGACACATTGACATCTTTATTTCCTTTCAAAACAATCATGTGGAATGGTACATTTGACACTTAGATTTTCAGCCTAAGTCGAGCAAATTCTTATGAGTGGAGCACTGGTTACTTCTCTGGTTCACTCTATCTACGTGCCACTTGCTGCTAACTCTGCTGGTGAATTTCTTCAAATTGCTAGGCACTCGAATTTGGCCTGGTAACCAGCTTTCCTTGTATCCGGCAGCCAAATGCCCACTACTCTCTGGGTCTAACTGCTTCTCAACCATAGCAGACAATGAGTGGAGGAAGGACCCCAGCTTGACCTGGTGGCCCTCTTTCTGTGTCCAATGGCCAACTGCCCACCACTGGTCTAGACTCAAACTTTCCCCTTGAATAAATGGGATTTGGATTTCCAGAAAAGAGAACTGCTTTTTCCTCCTGCTTTGACCACTCAGTACTAAAAGACAAAATAAATCAGTTTCTTGTCTACTGACTTCTGACTATATTAGTGCTAAAGACTTCAATTTACTATAAACAGTAAAATGAATAACCCCTTCATTCCCATTGAGAAATGCTTGTCTTTCTATTTTATTATCTTTTAAAATTTGCCAATCTAACTTAAACTACCGTTTAATACTATTATACACACATATTTGTCTTTCTATTTTATTATCTTTTAAAATTTGCCAACCTAACTTAAACTACCGTTTAATACTATTATACACACATATCTTTGTATATACTTACAAAGATGCAGATAAGTATGCGTCCTATGTCCCTGATGCACAAACATCTAAAAGGACACAGTAAAATTGTGTCCATGCATCCCAGTGTTTTTCTTTTTTCTTTCCTCAGCATTTCAAGCTAACTGTGAATACATTTCAATAGTTTCTTAAAATTGAATTAAATCAGATAAAAAAAATAAAAAATTAGTGAAATAAATCCCTAATTAGGACTGAGCCTATTCTAGTAGTGACCACCTCCAGTGGAGTTTTACAGGTTTGAATTCAGTTTTCCTTCTAGACTGGTTGCTTAACCAAGGTTAAAGAGCCCAGTCTGCCCTACTATTTACCCATAGCTGGAAGGAGAGTAGATGGATTCATACTTTTTCCAAAGGTATTAGTGCTATGTGAACTTTAGCTTCGTCCAGGATTTAAACTCGGGTCGAAGAGTCTATTTCCTATGATTCTAACCATTACACCACATGCCTCCAACCAGTCTATATGTATCATGACTTCATTATGCAAGTTGCTCAGCTCTGTGCACATCTTCATTTAATTCTAAGAGAAGAAAAAACACTGAATTCAAACCAGCTGTACAAAAATTGACCTTATATTGCACCCTGCTCATAGAGTAGGCTAATTACATGGCTGGCTAATCATATAAGAGGGAGGTACATAGAAAGCATGGAATATAAAACAGAACTAGATTCACATTTACAAAAGATCTGGAAAAATTCCATAGAATATTAGACTTAAAAAAAGATAATAGTAAAAATACTTTTTATATAGCTTCAAAATTGTCAGAATTTGAACCAAAGATTAATTCAGCAAATACAAATACAAAAACCAGATAAATTTTATTTTAGAAAATCTAATCAAATATTGTTTTTTTTTTTTTGTTTTTTTTTAGTGGGGGGGATGGGTAATTTATTTGTATTTTATTTTTAGATGAATATTTGTTAGTCACTATTATTAATTTCAACTAGTATTCTTTTTTTCTTTTTTTTTTTCTGCATCTCCATAAAAAAAAAATGCTATTGGCACAGCTAATGTTTTAAAAATAATTGCAACAACAAACACGGTGCCAAAAAATTAGAAACTAGATTATTAGGTAGACTAGCAAAACAAAAACACCCTCCGGGCGGTGTAAAAATTAATTTTTGAAAGATATTGCCTCAGGGGGTGGGAGTTTGTTTTGTTTTACAACAGACGACAATGTTTTTTTTTTGTTTTTTTTTAAATACTCATTTTTACATAATTCTACAAAATCTTATTAGAATTGAAAGAATATCTTAATTTTAGCATAAAAAATCATTTTTTTAAAATTTCATCTTGATTTTAAAAGTCCAAAAAGTATGTAAAAGAATTTTTTGCCATGCTCTTTTGTAAAAAAAATTGTAAACAGACCTTTGAAATCTTATATTTTTTTGTAATAGAATAAAAATAGTTTTTCTGTCAAAATTCAAATGAATATGTTTTCTTTCTAATAAAATTGAGTTTCTAACAGTTAAATTCAAATTGATTCAAACAAAATTGTTCTATATTCTATATTCAACGATTTTGGGTAATGTGATGTAAGCAGTGACGTAGTTTCAGTTACAGACAAATAGAGACCTAATCTCCATTATTAATAGATTTGATTGGATAACTGTATTATCACTGCTCTTATTGCCAAGTGGTAAAGGTATCTGATATAGAAAATCAGTACTTTCCCAAAGTAAACAGCCCTGTCAGCTGCGGCTTTTGGATATACCAACAGCACCTCTGCAGAGAGGTAAGACCTCTCCTACAATGGGACCACCAGTTGGCCCTGTGTGTCCACCCGTGATGCTTAAGGACAGAAACCTAGTGGTTGAGCAGTCCATGACATGCAACACTCCACTTTGGTCTTTACTAAGATAGACGGGCAGTCAGAGATTGTCCCAACCCTATTTCCCTTTGGCAAGCCCAAAACCCCATATATATGCTAGAAGGCGGTGGCTGAGGGTCTTTATGTCCTGGGAATGACGTTAAACCCTATTTGATAGTGAGGATCCAGTTCTGGAGGTCTGGGGAATGTGGAGCACCCTTTTATTACCATTACTCCCAGGCCCACTCTGACTGGGAGTTGTAATACCTGTTAGGACCAGGGAGCAATGGTGATGAAGGGGTGCTCCACATTCCCCAAACTTCCAGAACTGGAACCTCACCATCATATAGAGTTTAGCATCATTCCCAGGACATGAAGACCCTCAGCCACCGCCTTCTAGCACATATATGATAAAAAGGTTGGGACTTGCCATAAGGGCAATAGGGTTGGGGCAATCATATAGGTGCTAGAGCTTGACATGACCAGCTGATTGTTAGGAGGGGGCCTCTCCGACCGCACATCTAGCCTAAGTAAGGATCTAAGTGGAGTATGTCATGGACTGTTCATCCACCAGGATTCCGTCCTTAAGCTGGTGGTCCCATTGTAGGAGGGGTCTTACTCCTCTGCAGAGGTGCAGTTGGTGTATTCTAAAATCCCAGCCGACAGGGTTGAAAAGAAAAGCTCAGATTAAGATGAGTAAAAGGGGAGGATGCCCCAGTGTGCCCAACATGCAAAGTACAACTTACAACCAAGCATATCCTTCTAAATTGTAACATATCTGCGCAAATTACTATCAAGCAAGAAACCTGAAAGTCATCTTTAAGAATACAAACCCTGAAAACATTTTAAATTTTATAAAAAAAAAAAAAGCAACCTTTTCAACAAAATATAACAGAACATAACCAATTATCTCCATAGAACCACTACTTTAAAGACTGAAATCCCAAATAACCTTTTTGGCATTAAATGACCCACAGAGGTTGATATACTGTTAAACAAAACTCAAACTCAAACTTAAACTAATTAAATGTACTACCTCCTCCCTAAAAAATCTTATGTATGATATAATAAAAAATCTGTTTTTCTTTTATTATATTTATCTTTGAGGAATTATTAGTTTTACCCTTTGAAATAATTGTTTTCATCTGTATATCGCTCATTATGAAGCCCGTAGTGTTATTGTTATCGTCATGGGAAATAAACTCTGTGAACAGACTTCAAATCCTGGACAAGGCCGATAGCATTTCACATAGTGCTAATTGGAAAGTTGCGCATCCAACTATTCTCCCTTCAGCTATGAGTAAATCTAGCAGAAGGAAAACTCTGAATTTAAACCTGTTAATCTATGCTTAAGAAATTGGCTTTGTATCACACCTGGCTCGTACGGAGAGGTTGGGTAAATTTATATAGTTTTCGGATAAGATTTACACAAGCGCACTTACTACATTCTGAGTCTATGCAGAAGTGGCAATATGTACATTAGTAATTTTGTCACTTTTGACAGGAATAATGCTAGTATCTATATAAAATGTATATATATTAATATATGTATGTACAAATAAAAACATAGGTGTAAGTTTTGATTTTGGTTAGGTTTCTTTGTTTAATGGCATATCAACCTTCGTTCATTATTTAATGCCAAATCCATTCTTATAGAAGAACAGTTTGTTTTTTCTAGTTCAAAAACATCCAAAATGTATCATATAAGGTTCTTACCTTGTACAGGTTTAGCCACGCTTTGCATAAACCATTCCAAAATAAATTAATTTTTTCAATTGCATTTGTATTTATTAAAACGCTATCTGTAATTATATATATATATATATATATATATATAATATATATATATATTGAAAATTAGTTAATTAGTAATTAATGAATTAGGCTGGCATACCTATTCAAATGTAAGGCTAAACAAATCGAGAAAAATTAATCTCTGCAAATTGAGAAAAATCAATCTCTGTATGTACATTTTGGCCTATTAGGCCTCATCAGCAGAGCTATAGACAGGAAGACCGCTTTGTGTGTGATTCCAATCCTGACTGTCAAGCTGACAGGCGGGGACTCTAACCATTACACCAGCTGGCCTTTTCCCAGATTTTACGTTTGTTTAGAAGTAGGTTATATTCCACTTATGGTGACTTTACTACACGACAGTATGAGAAGTAAACAAACAATGTGTTTTTTTGATATGGCTTTTTAGCCAACAATTTTTGGGAGAATATGTGCTTAATTGAAGTTGTACCTAATTAATTAATGATTAATGAATTAGGCGGGTATACCTATTCAAATGTAAGGCTAAACAAAGCCCGCCTAATTCATTAATTATTAATTAATTAATTTTCAAAATTAGGTACAACTTCAATTAAGCACATATTCTCCCAAATATATATATATATATATATATATTTAAATCTCTTGATCCTGTAATAACACAAGTAGTTATTGTTTATGAATTTCAAGAGGCAGCTGTAAGGTGGGCTTAACAAACATTGTGTATCTGCAGTTGCACATCAGCGAAAAGAGAGCTATCTTACCTTACATAGTCATTTTTCTTGGAGAGCTTAGGAGAGCCACCACATGTATAAAGTCTTTGGTGCTTAGAGGAGGCCATCCTTCTTGAAACTCAACAATATGAGTCATTGGTTACTTCAGCAAGACCCCAATCTGCCAACAACATTCAACCCTCTATTAATATCACCAAAAAATGCTAACTTATCAAGGTCTAATGTTCAGAAAACAAAAACAGAAGAGATTACTGTAAAGAAGAGGAAATATAGAAAGAAAGAAAGAGAGAGAGAAGGAGAGAGAGAGAAAAGGAGAGAGAGAGTTACAGAGATAACCAAAACAGACATGTGCATTGTATTTTTAGCTTTATTTCCTTTTATACTTAAAGGAGTTGCCCAATGCTAGTGCTATCTTAAAATCATGCAATGCACATGTCATAGCCTGAAGATAAATGACAACAGTGTTGGTGGTATGTTAATTGTATATTTATTTTAGACCCTTGGAAAGGTACCATAAAAGACAGACTGTTCCAAAACTCTCAAACCAAACCAATCCCTTGACTGCTGCAACCACCAAAACTTGTATTTCCATAAGCTTTTCATTTGGTATTTATAGAATTGTCCATTACATATATGAGCAGTATTTACTGATATCAGATTGGTTTGATTTGGTTTATTATATGGCATATCAACGTCAGTGGGTCATTTAATGCCGACAAAGTTTTGAAATAAATTCATTCTTAATGGATACTCAATATTTTTTATAAACACTTTTTACTATTTAACCCATAGATGGTACCATAAAAGACAGACTGTTCCAAAACTCTCAAACCAAACCAATCCCTTGACTGCTGCAACCACCAAAACTTGTATTTCCATAAGCTTTTCATTTGGTATTGTAGGAGTTATTTTCGTATTTGCCTGGGGAGTTGTCTGCCCATTTAGTGTCCCTGGTTCCCGCTAGGGGCCTGGTGTATTTAAGCGGCTGATTTGAACTTCTCTAGCTCCCTTTGCCTGATGCTCGACCTACGAGACACAATGAGGTAGTCTTATGACTACCCCTTTCTCATTGGGGCTTCGGCCCTTAACACCGGCTACTCACTGCTAGTAAGTCTCTTATACGATATATGACTATCCTTTAGTCATGTATCCGTAACTACGTTTTTATGTACATTTAGGTATCTCTTTGATACCTAAATATCTTGTATTTTACCATTCATGAATGTGTCATTATCTCTACTCTTGTATATGTATCTATGTACTTTATGTATCTCGTCATATCCATGTGCTGTATACCTATTAAATGTTTTGTCTATCAACTCTTGTCGGAGTTTGTTTGCTTTCCAACGAGTTATGACTTTGTCATAACGTTTGAATCATACAACTGTATTTATAGAATTGTCCGTTACATATATGAGCAGTATTTACTGATATCAGATTGGTTTGATTTGGTTTATTATATGGCATATCAACCTCGGTGGGTCATTCAATGCCGACAAAGTTTTGAAATAAATTCATTCTTAATGGATACTCAATATTTTTTATAAACACATTTTACTATTTAACCCATATATGGGACCCTAACAGGTACTACCACTTCGGGTCAGAGTAGACCAGGGAGCAATGGTGATGAAGGGTGCTCCACATTCCCCAGACCTCCAGAACTGGAACCTCACCATCAGATAGATTTTAACGTCATTCCCAGGACATGTAGACCCTCAGCCACCGCCTTCTAGCACATATATGATAAAAAGGTTTGGGGCCATAAGGGAAATAAGGTCAGGACAATCATATAGGTGCTAGGGCTTGACGTGACCAGCTGATTGATTGAAGGTCACCACCCATAGCCAACAGGTGGCCCCATTGGAGGGTTCTTACCTTTCTGCAGAGGTGCAGTCGGTGTATTCTAAAGCCCCAGCCAACAAGGCTCGTATCAGGTTGGAAGGTGGTCATTATTAAAAAAATGTTAAATGTTGAGTCGCTTTTATTAAAGTTTAAAATAATTGTTCATTTTTAAAAGACATTTTGTTTATATATTGTTAATATAGTTTGCTATATTTATAAATGAAGAGTGCTCAATATCAGTGATAGAGCATATATATCTAAGTTAGGATAGTATATACATAGTCAACAGCACTTGGTAATTGTCAGTTACTCACCTATGGTTCTTTATACTAACTTATATATAAGGACACAGAGTGGAACTACTTGTTAGGGTCCCATCTATGAATCAAGTAGATGTTTGAAAAGGATTAGCATTAGATAGGAATACTTGAAACCATATAACTGTCTAAAGAAACGATTATTAGTCACCAATCAGAACACCTAAAACCTTATGATTATGTACAAATTATTAGTATTAAGAATTGTTACTTGAAACTGTAATGTTTACTGAGTTGAGCTAAAGTAATGCCATGTCAGCCTGTCAAGGTTAGGGAATCATGTTCATTCTATGTTCATATTTACATATTTTGTGTTGTTGTTTAAGTTTTTTTTTCACAGTCCTATCAAATATAAATGATTTTTAAACAGATCTATTTGACCCATAGATGGGACCTTAGTTGGTACTACCACCTTGGGTCAGAGTGGACCTGGGGGTAATGGCAATGAAGAGGTACCCTAAACAACCTAGATTTTTAGATCTGGAGCCTCACCATCAGATGCAATTTAGTGTTATATCTAGGATACCCATTTTTTTTGGGGGGGGGGAATCTTACTCTTCTGTAGGGGATACTGTCAGCGTATTTTAAGCCCCGCTGGCAGGGATAGAACTGAAATGAGAGCTTTGTAAGATTTATATACTTCAGATTTGGGTCTGATAATAAAGTGTAGTATCTGTTCAACTCTCATCTGTGTTCTTGATTTCTGACCAGACAGCAAAATAAAAATAAGACATCACAATCGTGGTAATTTCAAACCTGTTCAGCATCTTATCGATTCTCCATTGTACTAAAAAGGAAAGGGTTGGAGTAGTCTTGACACCAGCATGACAATAGTTGAAAGAATCAGGGTTATTTTTAGCCTTGCCCTTGCACAAAACAGATGGTCTCCCCCTCATTAAACTGACCATGGGTCAAAACTGACCCGTCTGGTAGAGATAGTTAAGCATCAACTTCAGTGTTTTCTCAGGCTGGTCATGGAACAGAATCAGTATGATTTTTTTTTTTTTTTTTTTTTCTTAATCAAAAGAAGTTGATTATATTTGAATGAAATGTGTTAAGATATCTTGGTTTATTTTATTTTGGGGTCTTTTTTTTTTTTTTTTTCTTTTGGTTGTGTTGAATTGTAACCTAATCAGAGTTTTGCAGAGACCAGAATTCAGAATCCGATGTTAGTGATGGAGGTGGACAAGAAATCTCAAGTAATTGCATTGCAGGCTGCATTCTCTGGATAGTTTCAGTGATAACATCAGTAAATGTCCACCTTATAAAATTGATATCTCTGATAACAGTCATGTTGACTTGGGTTTTATGTGTGTGTTCATACACACACACACACACACACATGCATATATAATGTAAGTGTCCAAAATCATTTGTGTAAGTGGGTGTAACTATCTCCTCACACACACTCTCTCTCTCTCTCTCTCTCAATATATAAATATATTATATATATATATATATATATATATATATAGGCTTATGCCAAGCTGGTTTTAATACAAGGCCAGATGTAAAATGTAGCCCCTCCCCCTCTTTTTCATTCTTATCAAAGTATCTCCCCTTTGCCTCCACCAGTGGGAGTAATCCTTCCCCTCTGTATGTATGTCCAATCAATCAATATACTTATATATATTATCTGTCAAAATGACAATTAAATACAAATTGATTGGCACTTCTGCTAAAAATCAGTGTATGTGTGATGTGTGTTCTGCCTAAGATCAAAGTATCAGGTATCATTCTCTTAGCCCTCATCAGTATAGTATCTGCGCACTCTGCCTGGCTTTTATGTAAGTGTCTGCTTTTGGATGACACAAGTTACAAAGAAACAATTCATTATTAGATCTCATACACACACACATACACATATTTGAGGGTCATTCAATAAATAAGGTGAATATATCTTAGTTAGTGATAGGAAACACTGTTTACCATTGTCCCTTTCTCAAGGAAATCAATTGTATTGGGTCCTTTAATGTCCCAGAAGACTGTAAGCATGACCTTCTTACTGACTGCTGCACAACCATGACTATCTTACAACCCGTATATAATATGGGTACTAGCAAAACAAAAACACCCTCCGGGTGGTGTAAAAATTAATTTTTAAAAGATATTGCCTAAGGGGGTGGGAGTTTCTTTTGTTTTACAACAGACAGCAATGCTTTTTTTTTTTAAAAACACTCAATTTTACATAATTCTACAAAATCTACATAGAATTGAACAAATATCTTAATTTTAGCGTAAAAAATATTTTTTTTTTAAAATTTTATCTCGATTTTATCAATTTCCAAAAGTATGTAAAATAATTTTTTGCCACACTCTTTTGTAAAAAAATTGTAAACAGACCTTTAAAATCTTATATTTTATATTAAGGAAATACTTGGAAATTTTGCTTTTTTATTTAGCATTATCTTTTGGTTTGTATTTAGCCATTTTTTATTGCTACTAGCAAAATAAAAGATGTAAAATAAATATTGCCTGAGGGGATGGGAGTTGAAATTTAATATCAGAGAGTTTGTATAATAAGTAAAGTAAAATCATGAAATTTATTAAAGGAGTAAAAATGAAATAAATTTATTAAAGGAGTAAAAAATAAAAAGAATTGAAATGGAAACTTAGTTCTGATAACTTTAAATATATATTAAAATAAAACAAACTATATATAGATAGATAATACCAGGTATGTATTTATTAAAAACTTGTTTAAAAAACCAATGAGGACTGTCTAACATTGCATGCTCAAATTTTGAGTGTATTCTATTTATGACGATTTTAGGCAATGTGACGTAAGCAGTGACATAATTTTTATTACAGACAAAAACCGGAAGCGAATCTCCATTATTAATAGATATCGGTGTCCAAATGGTAGAGAAGGTGCCCCATATTTTCTCCCAAGTACTTTCATCCATGTCCCTGATTGTCTTCAGGGGCATTATTTGTTGTAGTTGTTTGTTTTGATTTTTGTGGTGCGAGGTTTATATAAAAAAAAAAAAAAATAAATAAATAATATCCGTTATTAACCAACCATGAACGGGTTAAAACTTCTCTATTTTGAAAAATTTTTTTAAAATTTGAAGTATGTCTTTTTCTTTCAAAAACTGTTACAATGAAGATACAGTTCGGCAACATATTCCTGATGTCAGTGGATGTACATATGTTGAAGCGAGCGCGTGGCGTACACACTTTTTGGAACAACAATCCTTCCGATTTGAATTTAAATTATTTTCTGCTTCTCTCTCGATGAGTCCGGATTAAAAACATGCTCTGATGATGATTTTTTATAAATCGAAATATTGTTCAATATTAGCTATGAAAATGATATAAAATATATTAATTTTTAACAATATTGTGTGTTTTCATACTCTTTTATCTATCTATCTATCTATCTATCTATCTATATATATATATATATATATATATATATATATATATATATTTATACATACAATGAAAACAATATTTCCCATAAAAATGGTGAGGATGGCACTTAATAGGGCCAGCCTCTTACAACAAGAAGGCTCTATATAAGCAATATAGAGTCTTCTTGTTGTTGGCCCTATTAAGTGCCATCCTCACCATTTTTATTGGAAATATTGCTTTCATTTTATCTCTGTTATGAAAAGCATAAATATGTGCATTGCTTATATAGAGCCTTCTCTCTCTATATATATATATATATATATATATATATATATATATATATATACTCACATTCACACACATACATTTATATGTATACACATATAGTCATATACACAATTCCCATGAACCCTCCCTCACATATAAGAGCATTAAAAAAATAACCCACCCCATAGAGGTTCTTCACGGAACAAATGGACATGCTACTACTAACACACTCTTCTACCCGGATTTTAATAGCATGTCAAACCCTCAAAAACACTTCAAATTTTATAGTTCTTCTATAATGCTCCCTTTCAAAAAATTTATAAACAATTTCGTCAAATAAGAAATTTTCTCCTGACGATGAACTAAGGTCGAAACTAGTTGAGAATAAACAACATACAAGAAATATTCCTGCTTGTCTTATTACTTTTTGTTCATACTATATATATATATATATATATATAGTCACATACAAAAAAGTTAATAATACAGTTTGCTATGTTTATAATTAAAGCGTGTTCAATATTTGACAATAATACTGTCTCTTTTTTTTTCCTCTTTCTTTCTTTTTATTAAGAAAATCAAATAAACTAATATGTATCTTTTCTTTTCTTTTTATTTCAGCGCCTTGCTGAAAACACCCCAAAGGATCATCCTGATCATCCGCTGCTTACGCAAGCTGAGAAAGTAATGCATGACATGGCTCTAAAGATTGGATCAGTAAGCAACAGTCAACAAGAAGAAGGACAACATGAAACACTTAAAAAATTGGAACTATTACTTATCACAGATGTTAGTATATTTGCTTTCTGTATTTTTCTTCCCCCCAGCAAACATCATTAATGCTACCTCTGTCCCATAATAGTTGATACATTCTGTGTATCAAATAAGTATGCAAATGTAACCGCTGTGATGGGACAGAGGTAAGACTTTTTTTCTTTTTTTTTTGCCTGTTTAATATTTATTTTTTCTTTCATATTTCTTATATTTCCCTTATGGATTTGCTTACTTTATAAAACTTTATTTACTACCTCTGTCCTATAATAATTGGTACATTCTATATATATATATATATATATATATGGTGATTGCCACTTCTTCACAGAATAAGGCCATTTCTACAAGTAGTTCGGATGTGAGCACGCCGAGTGTCCCCTGATTCGAGTTTGTTTCTTTCCTGTCACACATGAACCCCTTTCTAGGTTTCCACTCGCATGCAACCGTATGTGATTGAGAATCCCAACCCTCGACAGGCAGGCCCTGCCACATAGGTCAAACATGTGGTCAGTCCCAGATGTAAGAGATGTTTCTATGCCGTCCGTCATGTGTCACTTACGCAGAGGCCACTTTAGGATGGGGTGCTCTAGCTGCCTTACCTCAATATATATATATATATAATATATATATTATATATTAAGAAAAAGGCTTAAATACCAGTCATATTAGCAGTTATAGATGTATTTCCACCCATATGTATATTTACATACATATAGGCTTTTTCAGACTGATATTTTTATTGAAATGGAATCAGAAATTATGGGGATTTTTTAAATATATTTTTGGGGACTTCAGAATAAACTCTTGCCCTTGTTCTTGTCATCACCCTAGCATGCAGTTAGTTAAGCTCAAAAAGGCTTTAAAACTATACTAAGAGATCCGTCTCAAGCTGTTTTTTTTTGAGGTGGGATCTGTCTCTGTCTTACTGTTCCCCGAACTGTAAAAGAGGTGTCCATCTCGTAGTGCTTACCTATGTTGTGTGGTCAGGTCTCCTTAGATTCTTTTAACATCTGCCTCTATCAGGTTTCTGTTATTCCATATTGAGGTTGGAGTTTCTCTTCCTGGCTGGGAGTTGTCTCAATCCATGTTCCATCTTGCTCTTTTTAATTCAGAGAATAACACATTTTTTTGTGCACATGCAACTTTATTGCCTCTAATACCTTTTCTCCTGATATGTTGTTGACCTACATGCGCTTGGGGTGGGGAGCAGAGATGGAATGATGTGTCTTGCCCAAATGGGTCACTAGACTCAACTCAACTAAGAATTAACTCTATTTTCCCAGTGTCATCTAGTGACATGATCCTCTCAGCCAGAGTTTTTCAACCAGTGTGCCACGGAGCTTCCATGGGTGTGCCGTGACTGTTGAGGATGGTTGATCATCCTCTTAAATCTTTATTCTATTACTTTAATATTTTTTTGTTTTAATTATGCTACACTTGTAGCACATTTTCACTATTCCTTTTCTTTTAAGATTTAGATGATAAAATAATTATATGTTTATATACTGATGGTGTACCTCGATCAATTTATTGCCCAGCTCACTGTGCCGTGAGATGAAAAAGGTTGAAAAACTCTGCTCTAAGCCAATGAGAGGCCTGCTCCGAATGAACCTCAGTTTAAGGCTGCTGCCAATCAATGTGAACTCAGTGATTTTTCACTGTTTTACTGTGATTTCAAACTGCTCTACACTATTTGCTAAAAATGATAGGCTATGCCTATGCATTATGTAACATCCATTCTCTTGGTAATCATTATGAAAACCAGATGTCTCTCTCTCCTTATATGCATTCTGTTGCAGTCAGTTGAGTCACTAAGAAAGAATGTATTTCATTTCAACTGTCAATTTGGAAACCAAATAAAAAATAATAAAAAATGTTGATATTGTTCCTTCAAGTCTGGAAAATGACAAAATTAAATATATATTCAAAATATTTTTTGGAGGGAAAGGGAGTTAAAGGCATCTGAGATTTCTGAATGTACCTGAAGCCATCTTCTCTACACCTTGCTCTGTGTAAACAAAGCAGTACCATAGTAAATAAAATACCCTTTACAGAGATGCTGATAGGTACATGTCCTGCGTCCCTGACGCACTAAAAGGACGCAGTAAAATCATATCCATGTGTCCCAGTGTTTTTCTTTTTTCTTCCCTCACCATTTCAAGCTAACTGTAAATACATTTCAATAGTTTCTTAGAAACAAATTACACAGGAAAGGTTACAAGGTAGAAGTTAGATAGCTTTAGTTGGGACTCATAAATTTTTCCGGGGACTCATTCAAATCAAATATGTACATCCCAGGACGCATTAAATAAAAAAGCTATCAGCATCACTGCGTTTAAATACAAATAGTTATCCTAAAATTTAATAAAAACAATTCTAGATCTTTGATTTTTAATAATACCCATCTTAAAACCAGGGCTGAAGTTAGGAAGTAGGGGACCTAATTAGAAACTCTTTAGTGGTGCCCTCTAACATATTGTTTCAGTATGTACCCTTACAGCAATGTTGTGCTTTAGTGTGGTTTAAGTTAAAGCAGCTTCAAGATCTGCACTGTAAAATCATATCCATGCATCTCAGTGTCTTTCTTTTTTCTTCCCTCACCATTTAAAGCTAACTATAAATATATTTCAATAGTCTCTTAGAAATCAATTACACAGGATAGGTTACAAGGTAGGAGTTAGATGGCTTTATTTGGGGCCATATATTTTTCCAGGGACTTATTCAAAGCAAATATGTGTGTCCAAGGACGCACTAAATCAAAAAGCTATCAGCATCACTGTATGTATGTATGTATGTATGTGTGTGTGTATATATATATATATATATATATATATATATATACTCACACACTACATGGCAGTGTACATGGTACATTGATATACTTTACTTTTTAGCCAGCAGTATCTGTTAATTGTATTTAGCCATATTTCTTTTCCTGCATGTGATTTAACAATGATACTGTTTCTTTTATTATCATTAATTAGAGTTAGGTAATAAATAATAGCTAACAATATCTGTTTTTTTGTTTTTTTAATTAAAAATCAGAAATATTGATTACCTATAACCTCCTTTTTTATTCTTATTTTATCGTTGAAGTTTTATTAAGAGTAATACATTCATAATTGTCTGCAATTATTTTTTTTTCTTTAACTTTGTTCATTTGAACAATGCTTGCCTTGTTTCTATTATTTCATTGCTTTCTTTCTTGTTAATAACCTCTTTGCTTGACCATTCAATTTTCCTTCTAAAAAAATTAAATAAAAAAGAGAAAAAATGAACAAGACTTTAATTCATACAATTGTTCATTTTACACAACTTACTCAGGCATGACACAAATGTTGAAGCAATACATTACAAAAGCTATGATTGCAACTATTTTACTTTTTATCTTGCAAACATCTTTATACACTTATATGTTCATATGTATTCAGATACCAACCTGTAACTGATAGAAACTCTACACTTGTACATGCAGACATTTTGTCCTGGTTACTTTTTCATATTGTACTGTTTTGTAATGAGTTATCAAAAAAAAAAAAAAAAAAAATTAGTGAAATAGATCACTAATCAAGACTGGCTCAGTCTTAATTAGTGATCTATTTCACTAATTTAAAAAATTTTTTTTTTTTGATAACTCATTACATTCTAGTAGTGACCACCTCAAGTGGAGTTTAACAGGTTTGAATTCAAAGTTTTCCTTCTCCTAGACTGGTTGCCTAACCAAGATTAAAGAGCCCAGTGTGCCCTACTATTTACCTATAGCTGGAGGGAGAGTAGTTGGATTCATACCTTTCCCAAGGGTATTAGCGCTATGTGAATTGTAGCTTCGTCCAGGATTTGAACTCTGGTCGACGAGTCCATTTCCTAGTTAGATGGCTTTAGTTGTTTCCTCAGATCATAAATAAAAACCCTACAATCTATTAAGAAATTTTAGTTGGGACCCATAAATTTTTTCCGGGTACTCATTCAAAGCAAATATGTGCATCCCAGGACGCATTAAATGAAAAAGCTATCAGTATCGCTGCTCTCTGGTGATTTATCAGCAAGACTAAGTTTACTAACCATTACACCATAACATGATGCTATTTACAAAAAAAAAAAAAAAAAAGATAGCTTAGATTACAAGACTGTAAATATGGGGCACTGAGTGAGGATCGAACTCGCTACTCCCTATTAATTGATCAGCAAGACTAGCTTACTAACCATTATACCACAACCAAGTCAAAATGATCAGGTGATTGTCTTGTTTTTTGTTTTTTTTATGTAAGATTGGCCTTATAAGTAAATTTTCGAGGCATAGTTTCAACTAATACATGTGGGAGGCAGGTGACTCAAAGAAGCTTCTTCTGTACACTCATTCACACATGAATGTATCCTGGTGTCACATTCTTGCTAAGTCTCTGTAAATATATAAACACACTGAGAAAATATCCAGCAAATAATAAAACCATTGCTGTGTGATTCCATTCCAAATTCTGTTGTGATTCACAACCCCCATCTGGAAATTGTGAAACCTGTGGAGAAATAATTACTAAACATTTTTAGAATGATACTCCGTATGACTTGTCAATTAGTTATGGCATCTGTCAGTGTTGGGGGGGGGAACCCCATAGATCTGCACTTGGATCTCAACACAGGGGTGGGCAAGGGTGTATGGAAGATTGTCAGTTTCCTATGCTGCAGGTCTCCCTTCTTCACAATCAATGATGTTTTCCAAAGGAAGCGCAAGATGGTATACAGATGTGCATTAGAGCTGCTGTAGGGGTATTTACATGTGTCCCACTTTCACATGATATGGCGCAAGGCCTTTTTACGTGGGTCCACCCACTAGCCGAGACTCATGGGTGGTAGGTAGAAAAATTGCATCAATCCCGTCAGGATTCCCCCTCAAGGGGGGGGGGTGCCTCAAGCGCTGGGCAATAAACCCAGCCCTGCCCCTTTAAATCGAGGGGGCAGGTATTGCCTGGGGGGACGGCCCCCTGGGATCGACGCTATTAACCAACTCAACCTGTCCAGTGGCCGAAACACACTAGGTATAGGTCTAGAGCTGCTGTAGGAGTTGCCAGAACAGAATTGATCACAATGCTGGAGAAGGAAGTCCCAGTAGCGTAGTGGCTAACGTGCTTGACTATGACATTGTAGTAAGTGAGTTCAAACTCCAGTTATGCTATTATGTTCACTTTCAGACTAATACCCTTGGGAAAGGTATGAACTCCCTCATCCCCCTAGCTATGGGTTAAATAATAGCACTATTGTTCTTCTACAAGGATGGCTTGAACAAAGAAACCAAACCAATGTTGGACTGCATTAAAGACTTCAGTACTCAGTTGCGCTGCTCCACTGCTTCCTGCCAGGGGGTTTGAATTTAAGAGTTTTCCTTCTCAGTGATGCTGAGAGCTTTTTGATTTAGTACATTCTGGGATGCACATATTTGCTTTGAACAGGTGCCCAGGAAATTTGATGGGTCCCAATTAATATTTCTTAATAAATTGTAGGATTTTTATTTATGATCTGGGGAAACAACTAAAGCTGTCTAACTCCTACCTTGTAACTTATCCTGTGTAATTCCTTTCTAAGAAACTATTGAAATGTATTTACAGTTAGCTGGAAATGGTGAGGGGAAAAAAAACCCACTGGGATGCATGGATACGATTTTACTGCATCCGTTTAGATTTTTATGTGTCAGGGACGCAGGATGCATACCTATCAGCATCTCTGCCTTCTCCTAGACTGTTTACCAATAATAAGGGTAGAGACCTCAGTCTTGGTTGCTATTTTCCCATAGTTGGAGTGAGAAGAGATGGATTTCCCAGAGGCATTAGCATACAGTGGAAAGCAGCCTTGTCCAGAATTTGAACTTGGTTTGCCAGGTTTGTTTTCTACACCATCTACACTTCCTGTGAATTAGTAGAATATTATTATCTATTTGTGGAGGTGCTGGTGGCCTAACAGTTAATAGTTCAGAAAATGAAATCAGATTTCAAATTCCAACTAAAACAGTTGAATTTACCCACACCCTCTGCCATGGGTAGGATGTGGCACAGGATCAGTTTTCAAGCTGAGTACAACTCTGGTTTGAATTCAGTTTTCTTTTTCCTAGACTGGTTACCATACCAAGGTTAAAATAGCTCAGTCTGCCCTACTATTTACCCATAGCTTTAAGGAGAAGAGTTGGATTCATGCCTTTCCCAAGGATATTAGCACTGTGTGAATTGCAAACAGCCTAGTCCATAATTTGACCTTTGGTCACCAGGTTCATTTCTAATAATGATAACTGTTATGCCATGAATACCTCCATATTAAAACGGTTGGTGTTCAGTTCATTCTAATATCTTTACAAAAATCATGACCGCCCTGTCGGCTGGGGCGTTAGAATGCATCGACTGCACCTCTGCAGAGGGGTAAGACTCCCCCAATGGGGCCACCTGTTGGCCGTGGGTGGCGACCCGTGATGCTTAAGGATAGAGCCCAGGAGGATGAGCAGTTCATGAATTGCAATACTCCACTTTGGCCCTATCTTGGGCTAGACGGGCGGTCAGAGAGGCCCTCTCCGATCAATCGGCTGGTCACGTCAAGCCCTAGCACCTATATGATTTTCCCAACCCTATTGCCCTTATGGCAAACCCAACCCCTTTTTATCATATGGATGCTAGAAGGCGGTGGTTGCGGGTCTACATGTCCTGGGAATGACGTTAAACTCTATCTGATCGTGAGGTTCCAGTTTTGGAGGTTTGGGGAATGTAGAGCACCCCTTCATCACCATTGCTCCCTGGTCCACTCTGACCCGGATTGGTAGTACCTGTTAGGGTCCCATCTATGGGTTAAATAGAAAAATGTATTTATAAAAAAATTGTATTATCTATTAAGAATTGATTTATTTCAAAACTTTATCGGCATTAAATGACCCACTGAGGTTGATATGCCGTAAAACAAACCAAACCAAAAATCATGAATTTACTCTTCCCTTTAGTTTTGGATATATAGCAGGGAAGATTATGCTTTCTAGCTTTGATCCTCTCCCCACCTATGGGTTAAATAGTAGGATAGATTGTACTCTGTAGCTTAGATTGGTAACCAGTATAGGAGATGAACTTTGTTTTTTTCTCAACATTTAGAAAAAAATTTTCCTTGAAGCCCTAACTTTGATACAAAATCAGAAATTCCTTCTTCATTAATGTTTAGTGAAATATTCCATTCTATCAGCCTCTTTCTCAATCCACTGCAAAACTCAGAGATTCTTCAAAGTCTGTAAGACATGAGAAGTAATGCCTCTTACTCCGACATATTCATTCCTCAAGGTCTGTAAAATATGGAAAGTAATGGTCCCTAACCATGACATACTTGATCCATTCCCCCAAAGTCAGTAGGGCATGAGAAGTAATGGTCCCTAACCCTGACATACTTAACCCATTTTCCAAGGTCTGTAAAACATGGGAAATACTAAGCCCTTATCCTGCCATACTGACTCATTACCCCAACTCTGAAAGACCTGGAAAGTAATGGACCCTTGCCCTGCCACACTGACCCATTCTCCCAAATCTGTAAGACATGAGAAATAATGGGCTCTTACCATCCATACTGACCCATCACAATTCGAGTTATTCTTCCAACTGACAGAAGAAGGGACGGGTTTATGCTTTTCTCAAGAGCATTAGCTCAAAGTGAATCTCAAACAGACTTCACTGGAATTTGAACTTGGCTAGCTGATTTCATTTTCTGTGACAATCATTACACCACCAGTGCCTAAAATGTAATATAGGTTTAATTTACATTTTTTTGCACATCTTGGTCTGGTACAAGGTTATAAAAAAGAAGGGCCCAATAGGAAGCCATTTCTAGCAATGGCTTGGGTACCATTGTTATACTCTGTTATTGTGCCAAAATTGGTTTGGCTAAAAAATATACCTAATTAATATTCTAGATGCATCTGTGTAATCATTCAAAATTATATTAGCTGTGTAAATGTTATTATTGTCTAGACATAACTATAGAAACATCATATACTTTTAGTAGATTAAATATGGCCCCATTGTAATGAAAAAGAACATTAAACTGATTAACCTTTTTACTGCTGCATTTTTTTTTTTTCAATTTTTGGTCATGAGCAGTGCCATATTTTTCAGTGTGTGTGTGGGGGGGGGGGACAACAACACAAATATAAAACCTTTAAATCACTATAGAATGTTACGATTATCAGTGTAGATATTATGGACTGGTGTTAGTGTTAGAAACCTGAAAAGAACATTTCCTCAATAATATCAATAAATTTTCTGCCCTTTTCTATGTTGCCTGCATTATGTACAGCAGCATGAGTATCAACTATTAATTAAACTTTTGGTTATTTCCTATAACTCCAACATAAACAAAGGGGAACCACTCTTGACTGATAAATTATTTATTTATTTTCCCATTAAACTAATCATAAACCCTAACCCTAATCCCGTCTTCCTTTTTCCTAGTAGATCAATAAATAAATAATTTATCAGTCAAGAGTGGTTTCCCTTTGTTTATGTTGGAGTTATAGGAAATAACCAAACTTTTAGTTGAATAATCTAATCAAAATTTAATGAATATCTGCTACCTAAAAGAAATTTAAAATTACCAGTCCCCGCCAACTCAGCGTATGAGTAGCACAGGGATCTGTGCGGTAAAGTAAGGAGCTGATGGTAGGTGTGGTGCTCCACCTCAGATGCTAAAAACAATCTCCTTGGTCTAGCGCTATTGAAAAGGGGATAGACTCCCTCGCTGACTGGCTGATACCGACTTTAGGCCGCCCCATCGACTTTACTTTTACTACTCTTTTAAATGGCATTTTTTTATATTACTTCTTACAAGAAAGGATTTGGATATCAGATTCTAAAATGACGGTAGACAATTTTAAATGGTCTTTCAACAAGGCTGTCAAAGACTGCACTTAGAAAGCAGCAAATTCCTCACCTTTGCTCTAAATTCTTTTCTTTGGGATTGATTATAAATATCATAAGAGTCTGACCACTTTTATAGCAGAAGGAACAATTTAGGCAAAAGGAGTTTAGACCTACATGGTAGTAGTTTGTAGCACTAAGTATTTCCCTTGGTAACAAGGCACCATTATTAAAACAAATATTGTACGAAACATCTGAGTGCTGCTAAAGAAAATAGAGTACTGGGGGATTTTCCTACTCTTCGGAAAAGATTGAAGAGAGAAAATCAAGCTAATTGTGTTAGCTGTGTATTTGAGTTTAAAATGAGGGCAACTACACATGGCCATGTCAGTTCTTAGGATGGTGTGACTCAGTAACTACACACCTGCAGCAATGTATACAGTATGGTTAATGATAGGATACTAAAATAAGTGACTTTTCTTATTTCCATCTAAAGTTAAAAGGTTCAGTATATTCAAAGAATGCCCTTTTGCCAGGGCCTCGACTACACCAACTGCTCAGAGGTAAGGCTTCTTTCAAAAAAAAAAAAAAAAAATTTTTTTATTTTAAATAAAAAAAAAAAACTTAAAAAAAAACTGTGCAGAGATGCTGATAGGTATGCGTCCTGCATCCCCGAAGCACAAAAATCTAAAAGGATGCAGTAAAATCATTTCTATGCATCCCAATGTTTTTTGTTGTTTTTTTTCCCTTCAATAGTTTTTTTAGAAATGAATTACACAGGATAGGTAAACAAGGTAGGACTCAGATGGCTTTAGTTGTTTCCCCAAATCATAAATAAAAACCGTAAAATCTATTAAGAAACTTTAGTTGGGACCCATTAATTTTCCCAGGGACTCATTCAAAGCAAATATGTGTGTCACAGGATGCACTAAATCAAAAAGCTATCAGCATCACTGCCTAAACAGCATCTGTTGATGAGGCTCCAGTCATGAAGTTTTGAAGAGTGTGGAGTAACCACATCATTGCCATTACCCCCAGGTCCACTTTCACCTGAAGTGGTAGTACCTGTTAGGGTTTGATATATGGGTCCTATAGATCTGTTTGCGATAATAAAGTGCTTACCTTTTTGAAATGATTGTGAACAACAAAATATTTTTGTACTGTCTATAATTGGTGACCATAATTGTTAAACTGGTTTTGACCAATAGCTGTGACCTTGTGTCAAATTTTACTCAAGGTTCATTTGATTTTACCAAAATTTACAAGTAAAAAGATTCTAAACAACATTTAACCTTGTTTTATGGGAGAAAAAAATGATTTACCCTATGGCATAGGGTAAATCATTTTTTTCTCCCATAAAAAAGGTTAAATGTTGTTTAGAATCTTTTACTTGTAAATTTTGGTAAAATCAAATAAACCTTGAGTAAAATGAATTTATTAAACTTTGTTTGATCTTCATATCTCTCCCCCTTCTAATTTCTATATAACACTATTATCTATCCTCCCATTTCCACTTTAGCAATGGTATTAAGACTTTCATCTGCTCTGCTACATTACAGTTTCTTAGTAAAAAATTTAAAGTATCTAAAAATAGATTAGTCAATATTTTTTCAGAAGATCTGACTCACTTTTTTTTTTTTTTTTTTTTTTTTTTTTTTTTTCATGCAAAAACTTTTCTTAATTCCTTTTCCGGATCTTAAAAGGAAAAATAACTAACATTTGTAAAATCAAATTTCAAGGAAATAACTAGGTTAATGTTTGTTCTATTTATTAAAATGTTTACCAACAAAATCAGGGAGACTGTTATTAAGTTTTAAAACAATTAAAACAAAAAAAATTAATTAATTAATTGGACCATATTACCTTAAGACACCTGTTTTCAATTTCGTGTCATTAGGTCATTTTTTTCATTTACACTATCAATATCCGGTTGTTTGTTACGGGTTAGGGATTGTAACCCTAACCCCTAACAAACAACCGGATATTGACGGTGTAAATGAAAAAAATTGCCTAATGACACAAAATCGAAAAGTAGTGCCTTAAGGTAATATGGTCCGATTAATTTATTTATTATTGAAAATTACATTAAAAATCCCAAATTCCTTTTAAGATTAACAATTCCACAATTCCATGATTGTGAAAAATTGGTCCTACAATTATTAATATATATGGATTGTATTTGCTGAGAATGCCATTTTTCTTTCAAAATTTAACCTATTTACCAGCCTGGCCTGTAAGATGCAAATATACTAGCATTTTGAATACAAGACAGATTATGGAAAGCTTGAGACTGCAATAATTATAGTGAAAATATTTTTAAAATACCTTTGTTACCAAATACAGTTATGTTAAGAATGATTGATAATTAACCTTTTAGGTGCATATCACATTTGTGTGTCCTGGCTTTTTGCCCTAAAAAACACTAGGCGATGCCGGCTCAAAATCTGACCTATGCTAGTTATGAACTCCCTA
>CM042137.1:103305506-103393006 GCA_023376005.1 Doryteuthis pealeii | reverse complement strand
TTAGAATCATTTTGTAAGATTTCTAAGAAAGGGAACTTTTCACCTAATTTAAATTTTAGATGTTGGCTGTGTTGGCAGCTTGTGAAACTTAACATACGAATCCGTTTCAAACTGTCAAATCTCTCTCTCTCTCTCTCTACTCTCCCAGAGAAACTAACATATATAACAAGGAGGTAATCAAGATATACATAGGGAGGGGGAAAGTGATAGGCAGAATGTGAGTGAGAGATTGGTCAGTTTTTGACTTAATTGCAAATTATGACTAATTAGAACCAATTAAAATGGATTTTTTTTTTTCAAACATAACTTAATCCTAGAACTAAGAATAATTTAGTATAATTTTCATGTCATTAAACTAAACAGTAAAAAAGCCTTTAGGACATAAACATTAATTCGTTCAGCTTTAGTATGATAATAGATATTTATAGATGATTTTTCTTAATGAAATATCTGTTAAAATTTCTTTTCTTTTCAATTCAGGCAATCACCGAGTGGATTGGATTTTGCAGAGAATATGAAGCATAAAATTTGCTTGCGAGTGGGTCTGGATGACATTGAAGTTTTGAAAGGTGAGTTTCCTCATTTATTTAGTTGTGTGTGTGTGTGTGGGGGGGGTGATGGGGATAATCAATTCTAACCAATATTACTAATTCTTAACTCTTTGAACCCAAGTGTCCATCTCTCTCTCTCTCTCTCTCTCTCTCTCTCTATCTCTATATCTATATATATATATATATATATATATATATATATATATATGAGGTTAAGTAAACAAACAAATGTGTTTATTTTTTATATGGCTTTAATCCGACAATTTTTGGAGGATATGTGTTTAATTGAAGTCATACCTAATTTTGAAAATTAATTAGTTAATAATGAATGAATTTAGGCGGGCATATATGTTCAAATGTAAGGCTAAACAAATCGAGAAAATGTCAATCCCTGAATGTACATTTCGACCTATTAGGTCTCATCAGCAAGGTTATGCCCGCCTAAATTCATTAATTATTAACTAATTAATTTTAAAAATTAGGTATGACTTCAATTAAGCACATATCCTCCAAAATATATATATATATAGTATATACCAAACGTATTGGTAAACCCTTGCAGTAAGAAAAAACCTGGCAAATAGTTTGATTGTAAAAATATGCTACCAAACTTCACCTGGGGGAAAAAAAAGGAAAAAAAAGAAAGACCAAGATGGTTGTATCAACCAAAAATAATTGGTTAATACTATAATACTTGGCCAAAAGAAAAAAAAATGATATATATAAATCACTAAAGCTAAAAAGTAAAAAGTGCTCAATACCAAAGTAGAGCAAATAATGCAACAACAATTATTGGACAGAGGTGGTGGTAGCAGTGTGTATATATATATATATATATATATATATATATATATATATGCCAACAAAATGTTGCAATTTTATATATCATTTTATTATTTCTAATATATTTTAAATTGTCTAATAACCTTCATACAATGCCTGCTATTTACACAGTAGCATTGCAACCAACAAAGCCTTCATCAGATGATGACTCTGGGTTCAGGCATGGTTTCGGGGCCGAAGCATCATTACCACTAACCCAGAGCACCCCAGCAGTATCTCATGATACCACCAGACTTTGTCGGTTTGATGTCACAATATAGGACTGCCATATCCACGCTGATGCGGTTAGAGCTTTCTCCTGAATCTTTTTCAAGTATTTCCTCTTGTCTGGTAGAGAAAGTCCAAGTTTAGACAAAAATGCCGAGGTTGAGTTGGCAATAAACCCCCGACATCCGACCTCAATGGGAAATACATCCGTGATCCATCCGTTTCTGACGCATTGCTCACGTAGGTCTTCATATTTTTCCAACTTCCGCTGATGGGCCCAATCCAGATTTTCTTTAAATGGAACTGTCAACTCAACGATAAAAACTTTCTTTTGATTAACAGACCAAATGACAATATCAGGACGCTGGGCCATATAGAATGTTGTAACCTCTTATTCAACAGCCTGTAAAGTGGTTAAATAACATATTAGAACATTGTGCATTTTCAGCTATTTTTCAAACCAGGCACATAGGGTGAAAGGCTGATGGCCATGGAAGGCTCAGGGGTTTTAAAAGGGTTAAAATACCTGGCAAACAATAGCACAACGTTTTCCTTGAAGATAGCCTTTTGCCAAAGTCCTCTGATGATTGTATTCTTCTGATTCTAGAAATATGATTCTGCAAGCCTTTAACAAAGATTTGTCATTCTATATAGTGAAACTTGTGTGTGAGATATTTTAAGTGGAAAGAGGCTGCACAGACCCCAGTCCACTATCTTGGCAGTCCCGACTGGGCTGCCGAGCTGCTGCTAGGTGCAAGCACTGGAAACCCCCATTGCTTGCACCCAAGCGCCAGGTTGTGTTGGGGTTTTATGCGAGTAGTAAGTACACCAATCCTACTAATATACATTCTATATAACTTTGACAAAAAAAGTTGTTTGCATATGAAATATTGTCTTGGTAACTGAACATTCTTTTTTCTTAATATGTTTGAGGTCATTGTTGTTTCAAATAATGGTAAAAAGATTTATGTGCTTGTGTGTGTGTCTTGAATAACCAATTAAGGTTTATATGCTATTGAACAAAGAAATCAAATTAATTTAGTACTTATGAGGATTTTAATAATAATGAAATTTATTGTGTACAGTGCTCAGGTGCACCACAACTCATCAAAGTCTCATGTCAAGTACACAGAATAATGTATTAGTGTCAGGAACATGAACAGTTTACAGTAGTAATATGCATGTATGTGTGCGCATGTGTGCATATGTATGTGGAGAGTGGCATCAGGTATAGTGTCGGCGGACTACAGGAAGCATGGAGGCTTTGAAAGACTACAACAGACGCGGGCAGTTTATTCCATGTCTCCGCAACTCTGAGCGTGAAAAAATGTTTCCGAAAGTCACGTGAGCAGTGCTGTTTTCTGACTTTGTAGGCATGCCCACGTGTGTTAGAAAGATGGAGATCAAAAAGGTGTTCAAGGTTGCTGTTGTTAAGATGATTACTCAGGCATGAACTTTAGAATTGGTTTTAAGGCATTTCAACCCTTGTTAGGTTATTTAATACTGAAGTCAGACCTTTTTTTCTCTTTTTTTCAAGCAACTATATGGTTTCAAGTAATCAGAGATGCTGATAGGTACGCATCCTGCGTCCCTGATGCACAAAAATTTTAAAGGACACAGTAAAATTTCATCCATGTGTCCAGTGTTTTTCTTTTTTCTTCCCTCACCATTTCAAGCTAACTGTAAATACATTTCAGTAGTTTCTTAAAAACGAATTGCACAGTATAGGTTACAAGGTAGGAGTTAAACGGCTTTAATTGGGGCCCATAAATTTTTCCAAGGACTCATTCAAAACAAATATGTGCATCCCAGGACACTCTAAATCAAAAAGCTATCATCATAACTGGGTGTGTATAGAAAAAAACAGTATGTATAGAGTAATTATTTACCCAACCTGTTTGCCAGTATATATGGAGTATGGTACTGTCTATGGTTCCAGGCATCCAATTAGGATCATGGAACAAATCCCTCACTGATAAGGGGAGACAACTGCATTTTTACTATTTTTCTTTCATCTTGCAACCTAAAGCAACTAAAAATTTAAAGTGAAAGAAAATACTAGTAAAATAAAAATGGTAATATTAATGGTTTACCAAACTTAGGAACTTTGTGTCTAATTATTATAATATCAGTGTTTACTATTATTTTTTTTAATTTATTTTATATCATCTTATAATGAAGCATTTTTGCTATTTGTATTTTATTACTAGTTTATCTAATAAAGATAATATTGCTGCTACTAATACTACTCATATTAAAAATGATCAAACTTAGTACTGTGATCAGAAATTATGTTTATGGAGTTAATTTTGATCTTATACCAAACCTTATAACACATTTACTAAGCTTCCATAAAGCAAAAGGGGTGTGTGTTTGAGTTTTGGGGTTGGGGTATCCTTTATTTCCAAGACACACTATTCTCTAACTGCTATTGATGGCCTGGCTAAACTTTTGACAAAAATAAACTAATTATTATTAATTGTGACTCATATTTTCTTTTTTTTGGTTTTTTTTTATGTCAATCTATGACAACAAGGAAACTGCAGATAGGAAATAATAAATGATAAGCTCTTGGTGAGATTCAAAATCATATCCTCTTTTATTTGGGGGAATATATTTACCCAAACTCTTCTCTACCACCATACAAGGTCAATTTTTAATTGAAGTACAGCTGGTTTGAATTCAGAATTTTCCTTCTCCTAAACTGGTTGCCATACCAAGGTTGAAGAGCCCAATCTGCCTTACTATTTACTCCAAGCTGATTTGTGGAAGCTTAGTTAAATACACTGCTGATTATCAAGAAATCCATTTGTTTGCAGAATCCCAAATTTAATGTTTTAAACTAATCCTTTAATCTTTTTCTGAATCTCTCCACACCATATTTGTTATTTTTTTTACACTAGTAGTATTAGTAACATTTATTTTTATATAAAGCATTGTCAACTATTAATGATATTATACAATCTGTGAATTTCTACACCAATAATAATGAGTGTAGTCACCTGTAATGCTTAAGGACGGAATCCTGGTGGGTGAGCAGTCCATGACTTGCAACACTCCACTTAGGCTAGACGGCTGGTCGGAGAGGCCTCCTCCGATCAATCAGCTGGGCATGTCAAGCCCTAGCACCTATATGATTGCGCCAACCCTATTGCTCTCATGGCAAGCCCCAACCCGTTTTATCATATGGGTGCTAGAAGGCAGTGGCTGAGGGTCTTCATGTCCTGGGAATGACGTTAAACTCTACCTGATGTTGAGGTTCCAGTTCTGGAGGTCTGGGGAATGTGGAGCACCCCTTCATCACCATTGCTCCCTGGTCCACCCAGAGTGGTAGTACCTGTTCGGGTCCCATCTATGGGTTAAATAGAAAAACATGTTTATAAACAAAACTGATTATCTATTAAGAATGAATTCATTTCAAAACTTTGTCAGCATTAAATGACCCACTGAGGTTGGTATGCCGTAAAACAAAACAACCAACCAACCAATAATGAGGGGTTTTCACTGGTTTGATTGACAGCAAGTTTTCTCAGCTTTCCAGGACTCTCCTCAGTATTCTAGCCAATCTCAACTGTACTGAAGTCTATACTATCCTAATCCTTCCTTAAATCTTCAGTTCGCCCAGTCCCTTTTCAAGATTCTTTGGGATTGTTCCAAGGGCACCAACTACGATTAGTGTCAGTGTCACCCTTGTGTTTTACAGTTTTTATCACTTCTCTAGCAAGGTCTATGTATTTATCTATTTTTTCACTTTCATTTAATTTTGACAAGTATTTTCTTTCATCTTAATTTTTAGTTTTTTTTTAAATTTTTATTGCAACAAAACTTAAACTGAAAGAGAACACTACTACTACTACCACCACCACCTCTGTCCCATAATTGTTGTTGCATTTTCACATAAATTTCATACACTAAATGTACCAAATGTTATGAAGCAAAGATAGTAATACAAAAATTGGCAATGGTTGACAATACTTTGTCTAATAGATTGTTTGTTAATGTTTGTTTTTTTCTAGTTTTTCTGTTTATAAACATTCCTGCCTGGTATTACGTGACTGTTTTATTCATCTTTAAATTCTTTTCTTTTTTTTTTTTCTCTACTACCTTTTAATGTTGCACTTAGTGGAAAATCCAAATTTACATACTAATAATTATGTTGGATAATGAGGATTGATTATGGAATCAGAAGAAATGACTAATTTAGTGAATTTAGTAGATCATTGAACTGGAGTCACAGTGTCTAAAGTTTAGTCCACAATTCAGAGTAATTAAAATGGCCTATTTACTTTAACCTTTATTTGCCTAAACAAACTAGAATTTTTGAAATGGAATCTCATACATTTTTTGCATTTTTGCCATTTCAACATTTAAAAGATTTTTTTTTTTAAATTTTGTTTGTGTTTTATTTATTTATTTTGTGAAAAATAATGTTTTGAAAGTTACTTGAAATATGTTGCATAATGATTTATTACACACACACACACACACACACACACACACACACACACACAACAGAAAATAAAACAAAAGAACAGAAAAGGTGTGTTTATATGTAGATATATATATGTGTAGATATATATATATATATATACACACACACACACACACACACATTTTTGTTCTTGTTTTGTTATATTATACAGTGCTCAGTATTTAGTTACATTAATTTGAATATTTGGATTGACCATGAAACACCTATTATGAGCTATTAGATAACATCAGTTATAATTGGTTATTAATTGTGTGTGTGTGTGTGTGTGTGTGTGTGTATAAAATTAAGTAATATGTATTCCTACTTATATATTTTACAATTTTACTAGTGTGTGTGTGTGCATATATATACAGTATATATAATTTAGTAATATGTATTCATATTTATATATTTTACTAGTGTATGTATGTATATATATATATATATATATATACACACACACACACACACACACACTAAAAGGGTTACCTCTTCATTTCACATGCCTGTGGCCTGGGACTATCCCAACATTCATTTTAAGCATTGTTTGGTTTTTTGCAAACTTCTAGTCACAAGCATGTGAACTGATTGAGATAATCCTTTTAGTTTTTATACTGTTCTGCTTTACCAACATTTGATCACTTTTATTCTTTATCCCAAAAAAGGCAACAAAGATCTTATTCAGAGTTTAATTTTATTATAAGAAAGAACAATATTTTTCATTTTATTACTGTGGTCATTTTGTTTTAAAGATTATATCAGCCAAATGATTGCCTTCATCAGTTATACACTTATGAAACTTGAAGTTCTGCTGTGTTCACTTGGTCAATGCCTCTGATGTTGCTGTGATTTTATAATGGATAAAATATTTCAGATTGTCAGTTGCCTGTTTAAAGACTTGAGCCCTCAGGTATTTCCTGTTGAAGTTATAACAAGGGATAGATCTGGTGAGAAATGCTTGTAAAATAACTTACTGAATTACAGTGAGAGTTACTATTTTTTAATCACAAATGCATGATCAGAGATGCTGATCCACAAATAGATAATAGTATTCTACTAATTCACAGGAAGTGTAGATGGTGTAGAAAACAAACCTGGCAAACCAAGTTCAAATTCTGGACAAGGCTGCTTTCCACTGTATGCTAATGCCTCTGGGAAATCCATCTCTTCTCACTCCAACTATGGGAAATAGCAACCAAGACTGAGGTCTCTATCCTTATTGTTGGTAAACAGTCTAGAGGAAGGCAGAGATGCTGATAGGTACATATCCTGCATCCCTGACGCACAAAAAATCTAAAAGACACAGTAAAATTGTATCCGTGCATCCCAGTGTTTTTCTTTTTTTTTTCCCTTCATCATTTCAAGCTAACTGTAAATACATTTCAATAGTTTCTTATAAACAAATTACACAGAACAGTTACAAGGTAGGAGTTAGACAGCTTTAGTTGGGACCCATAAATATTCCCGGGGACTCATTCAAAGTAAATATGTGCATCCCAGGACACTAAATCGAAAAGCTATCAGCATCACTGCATGATATTCACCATTCTATGCCATGATGGCAACTGAAATGGCATGGTTGTTGTTGCTGCTCAAAGACATACCACTCACCTGTTCACCAATAATAAATCCTTCAAAAAATTAAATAACACAAAAGAAATATTTTTATTTGTCTTATCACTTTTGTTCATCTCTTTATATATATATATATATATATATATATATATATGTGTGTGTGTGTGAATAAAAAGGCCTTAAATACCATGGGTATCGTGATTATGGACCATTTCCACTCGTGGGTATCTAGCGCTAGATACCCACGAGTGGAAATGGTCCATAATCACGATACCCATGGTATTTAAGGCTTTTTATTCACAAATAACTTTGCTCTGTTTACAATAATTAAACATTGAGCTCTCATACGGAACCTAAACTCTACAACAAACTACTGGTAGAGAATAGGACCAGCCTAGAATCACCTTGTATCAAGAAACATGGTACCACACCAAAGTATATATATATAATTTTTTTTATTTTTTTAAAACTTTTAACAGATCCAAGTTCACTGTCTCGACGGTCCACCATTGAAAAGGAACAAATAGAAGACGACCTTACTCTTTTAGGCCAGATCTCAGATATCTCAACCAGGTTGAATTGTACAAAACAGGTAAGTGAAAAACAAAACCTAAAATGCAATTTGATTCAGAATTTACATTAAATCTTTAGATATTGAACCACCAACTATTCATGCTTTCATTCATCACATTAAAAAAAATACTTGACTGAAACTTTCTGTACATTGCAATTCTATTATTGTAAAATGTACTTACACTTACTTTGATGTCATAGTCCAGCATATTAACCACAGGGACTCTCCCTTTAAGTAGTAAATTAGCATTAAACAGTTGTGGTGGTCAGGTTTAAAATTGTATTGATGAAATATATAAAGAGCTTAGGGTTATTTCCTATAAGTCTAACATAAACAAAGGGGAACCACTCTTGACTGATAAATTATTTATTTATTTTCCCATTAAACTAACCCTAACCCCGTCTTCTTTTTTCCTAATAGATCAATAAATAATTTATCAGTCAAGAGTGGTTCCCCTTTGTTTATGTTAGATTTATAGTAAATAACTGAGCTTAGTTTTAGAGGGCCACCCCTTCTACCTTGGAAGCACCGCCCCCTATGCAGGAGGGTC
Organism: Doryteuthis pealeii; assembly: GCA_023376005.1. Classification (NCBI taxonomy): domain Eukaryota; kingdom Metazoa; phylum Mollusca; class Cephalopoda; order Myopsida; family Loliginidae; genus Doryteuthis; species Doryteuthis pealeii. The sequence goes on along the minus strand of CM042137.1, from coordinate 103,384,235 downwards.
TCAGTTTTGCAAACATACTTAGTTTTTTGGGGTTTTTGTTTTTGTTTTTTGTTTGTTTAAATAAAAAATTTATATAGAGGAATTACTTAATATTTGTTATTCAAGTTTTATACAAAGATTATAGATATTATTTATCATTATCCTCTTTTTCTTTTCATCATTGTCAACTCATTTTTGAAGATATTTTTGTTCGTCTTTAAAACTTTACCATTGCCAAGATTTCTTATTGGCAGCACGGATATTCATAACTCTCTCTCTCTCTATCAGTTATCACCTCTGAGAGTTCCTGTGTGCAGCATCCAGAATCTGCACAGAACTGATTGCTATATTATGAATTACTATTTCATTAAAATAATATCTCTCTCTCTCTCTCTCTCTCTCTCTCTCTCTCTCTCTTTCTCTCTCTCTCTCTCTCTCTCTTTTCTCTCTCGCTCTCTCTCTTCTTCTTCTTGAGTGTTTGAATAATAAACTTTTATCATTGTGTTTGTATTTCAGACTTTAGAAGAAGTGATCAGAGACATTGGTATGAGTCTCAACAAACAACTTACAGAGCACCAAAATCGCATCCATTCTGCCGATGCTAACAAATTGGAATTACAGATAACAACACAGTATGTAAATCTTTTGCAAAATGTTCCACTAGAAATAATCCTAATATCTTTGGTTTAGAAGAAAATTCACTTTTTATTTTTAAAGATTGTTATGGGGCGATACTGTATGTAATTATATATGATTTGATTGTACACTATTCCATCAAAAATAATAAAATGGTCGTAGCTGTATGATTTGGATTATTCGGACTATTGTCCACATCTTCATTGTTATCTGTACAACGTTTCGGCCGATGTGCCCTCCGGCCTTCTTCAGGTATTTTTTGTTGGACTCGGGAACCCTCTTTTTAAACTCTGGAACCTTCTTATTGTAATCAGGAGCCATCACAGAACTTTGAACCTAACCCTTTATTCAGTCCATGGAGGTATCCTGTTCTCATTCCACTAACCATAACTGGGGTACAGGTGTTAAGCCCTGTTGATTATTATTCAATGTTACTGCTGCCCCTAACCAAGATTGAACCAGCAGTCTAGAGATAACTGTCACTTAGAACTGTCTTAACCTAACTCCTTTATCCACTAGCCTATGTATCCAATTGGACAATCCAGTGTGAATTTTGGGAACTTATAAACCAAATGTCTTGTTTTGCCTAGAATATCTACCTATTCACTTATGTAAGATTTTTTACCTAGACTCATATTGTTTTTCTTTTTTTTAATGAAGATGAGGACAATAGTTAAAATAATCTAAATCATATTAATTATCAAGCCTCATCTCAAAAATTCTGAGAACATTAAGAGTGTACTTATTTATTGGCGATACTGTAGATACTTCCCTTTTAAATTTGTTTTATTCTTCATGTATATACAGAAATTTCTCAAAACATAAAAGCAATGAAATTCTGACTTTTTCTTATTTCTTTGTTGCTAATAGTTTTTTGTTTTTTTATCCTCCTTTTTATTTTCAGAGAAAAAGTTTTCAATTTGATTGTGGTCTTTGTTTCACCAGAAAAAAGATTATCATGGGAAACTTCATTTTTGGATGCAAAACACAAACTTTGTAAGTTTTCTCTTAACCTGTTTCTCTGGGAATTTTTTTTATTTCTCTCTTTCTCTCTCTCTTTCTCTCTCTCATATATACAAGGTGTGTCAAAAAGTATTGGGATTTTCGGTACTTTTTGACATCCCTTGTATTCTGAAAAAATAACATTCGATTCATACTTCATTTCTATCTTGGTAAATACAGCTTTAAAATCTGTACTTTTTGACAAGCCTTATATTCTGAAAAATAAAACAAATTAATAAAGGATAAAAAATAATAAAAAATAAAAGATAAAAATACAAACAAGAATAATAATAAAAATAAACAACTTAACAAGAATATATAAAAAATAACGTTCCATTCATTCTTTATTTCTATCTTGGTAAATGCAGCTTTAAAATCTGTACTTTTTGACAGGCCTTGTATTCTGAAAAAAAATTAACGTTACATTTATTGTTCATTCCTATCTTGGTAAATACAGCTTCAATCTCAATACTTTTATTACACACCTTGTATATGTAAGAAATATTCTGTATGTTTGTATGTTTGTTTTTACAATGACCAAGCGCACATCCTTTTATAAAGGAAAATTGGTGAAGACAGCAAAGTTCAATGAAATCCTCACTGTATTTTTTGTGCAAGATGGACTGACAACACTTTTTAACCCTTATATTGCATATAAAAAGCTGAATAAAGAGTATGATAAGGGTATAACTCAATGATATATTTAAAAAATTAATTGAAAAATAAAACAAATTAATAAAGGATAAAACATAATAAAAATAAATAAATAAAAGATAAAAATACAAACAAGAATAATAATAAAAATAAACAACTTAACACGAATATATAAAAAAATAAAAGATAATAAAACAAATATATAGAAAAATAATTTTTATTAATCTATATATAGATATAGATAAGAGACTTATTTTTAACTTTTTAAATCCTGGTCAATGCTGGGTAGCCCTGCTAGTATTTGATATAAAAATGACTTTTTTATAAAGGGGGGAAAAGTCTCTTATTATCTTAACACTGGAGGTTATCATCATAGAAAATGATAACCTGAGTTCAAATCCTGGACAAGGCTATATTTCACATAGCACTAATACTCTTGGGAAAGGTATGAATTCAACTATTCTCCCTCCAGTTATAGGTAAATAGTATTGGAGATTGGACTTTTTAACCTTGGTTATGCAACCAGCCTAGGAGAAGGAAGACTCTGAATTCAAATCTGTTAAACTCCGCTTAAGAAATACAATAAATAGTAAGGATTATTTTCATCATATCCTTGTATATTATGTGTTATATATAAAAATGTGGAGGTGCATGGTATAATGGTTATTGTCATAGGAAATGGACACGGCAAGATGAGTTCAAATCCTGGACAAGGCTGTTTGCATTTCACATAGCACTAATACCCTTGGGAAATGGTATGAATTCAATTATTCTCCCACCAGCTATGGATAATAGTAGGGCAGACTAGACTCTTTAACCTTGGTTAGGCAATCAGTCTGGGAGAAGGAAAATTCTGAATTCTAAACCTGTTAAACTCCACTTAAGAAATTGACCATACAATCAGGCTTGTGTGGAGGGGTTGGGTAAATATACAGATCGAGACACTCATGGTTTAATGGCTATCATTGTAGGAAATGGACATAGTGAACTGAGTTCAAATCCTGGATGAGGTTGTTTAAATTTTACATAGTGCTAATACCCTTGGGAAATATTCTTCCTCCAGGTATGGATAAATAGTAGTGTAGACTGGGCTCTTTAATGTTGGTTAGGCAATCAGTTTAAGAGAAGGAAAACTCTGAATTCAAACCTGTTAAACTCTGCTTAAGAAATTGACCTTGTGTCACATCCTACTTGTGCAAAGGGGTTAATCTTTTTTCATGTGTGTATTCAAAATGATATCACTAATGAATTGTATAGAATTATAAAAATTTATTACAAGAGGTAATCCATTGATGTATGAAACTTTTACATTAAAGTGAAACCTTTCCAGCACCCTGCACTGTTAAACATTTCCTCATAGAATATGGAGCTTTCTCTCTCATTTTCAGAAAATGCTTTTTAACATAAATAATATGGAAGATTTATTTGAAAATGTCAACATGGATGACATTCTCTCATTTTTAAGAGAAATAAAATTATACCAAAAAATATAAATGTAAAACTGATCAGCACCATCCTCGACAATGCTAACACAGAGATGCTGATAGGTACGCGTCCTGTGTCCCTGACACACAAAAATCTAAATGGATGCAGTAGAATCATATCTGTGCATCCTAATGGTTTTCTTTTTTCTTCCCTCACCATTTCAAGCTGTAAATACAATTCAATAGTTTCTTAGAAACAAATTACATAGGATAGGTTATAAGGTAGGAGTTAGATGGCTTTAGTTGGGAGCCATAAATTTTCCCGGGGGAGTCATTCAAAGTAGATGTGTGTGTCCCAGGATGCACTAAATCAAAAAGTTATCAGCATCACTGATCATTGATGATTTCTGCTAACATATTGTTAAAACCGTTAACTACAAAAGTGTAAATATAGATGTACAACGTATACTATTCCCTAACCTCTAGGCATAAAATAACCCCAGACAGGTTGATATGTCATTAACATTCATCAACCAACCATTTAAAATTGTGACATGTTGGTCATATCTTTTATAATTTGATTACAAAATGCAAGTATAAACAAAAATCAGTCTATTTCAGCAGAAAACTATTGATGTTACTTTAAAAAAAGGAAAAAAGGGTAAATAAAAAAAAAAATCTTGTTGTTTTGCAAATATATGCAAATTCTTTTAACCTAGGGGGAAAAAAAAACTTTTTACAAGTATTTTTTTTTAATAAGGTATTTTCACAATATTAGGCATGGAAAAAATCCAAATCTGTATGTTTTCTTTCTTTTTAATTCAGAAAATATTTAAAGAAAAAAAGACATTTTATAATATAATACCATTGTTATTATATTTTTGTTTTTCTAGCTTTATTATCAGACAAAAGGGCACCCGAATTCCTACAACCACTGCAGATTACGAAGACGAGAGCTGGCATGCAGGTAAATATTTATTTTTCACTTATATTTTCATCCATATATTCATACATCACTCATACTGTCCTGAAAATATTTCTATATTACACATAAAACTTGAACGACTGTATTTATTTATGAATATGAATTTTGCACATATTCGAGGGAAAAATGAAACAAAAAAATATTTTTTTCTTTTCAATTGAAAATAACTGTTCTGGATGGAGCTTCATAACATGTAATATTGACCTGAAAAAAATTTTTTTAAATTAAATGCTCAAATATCAGCAAAACTATTCATTTATAAATAAATACATCCTCTGAATTTTTTTTTTTTTTCATATTTTTATACTTACATTTCGTTGGATGCAAAAAAATACAAGCTATGTCAGAAAAGTTCCAGAACTGGTGTCACAAAAAATTTATTTTAAATCCAAACTACAAGTTATCCCCTTCAAAGTAACCCTCCTGGAGTCTAATGCACCTTCCCATCCTTCTCTGCCACGTTTGCATTCACTCATGGAAAGATTCTTCCAGGATTCTCCTTAGCTCTGTCGTCACAGCCTTTTTGATGTCATGCACATCCTAAAAACGGGTTCCTTGATGACCCCCTTGAGCTTGGAGAAGAGAAAAAACTCACTTGGAGCTAGGTTGGGCACATAGGAGCATTGCTCCCGCACAGTGATGTTCTTCTGGGCTAGGAACTCTCGGATACTCAAGGCAGCGTGGGCAGGTGCGTTGTCATGGTGAAACCCCCACCAGTTGTCCTGCCACATCTCTTGCCTCTTCTCACGCACTGAACGAAGCAAATACAACAGTATCTCTTTGTAGACATGCTGGTTGATCGTCTGGCCCTGTGGCAAGAACTTGCAGTGGATGATGCCCCTCACATCGTGGAATGCAATCAACCTGGAACTTTTCTGACATACCTCATAGTTGTAACTCTGTGAATGGATATGTACTGTTACCTGTTGATTTTCCATTGCTTTTTTTTTTGCTTTTTTTTTTGTATATCAACTCTTAAAAACTATTTTAAAATCTTTCTAAAAAAAATTCTATTTACAAAAACTTAGGTTCCCGAGTTTTTACATTCCTAACAACATATTCCCATCTTCACTCATCCACTTCTTTCCAGTTATTTTTTTCTTTTCGTTTATCCCACATCTCCTTGCCATATCATCATCACCCTTTGCAGACTTGTGGGCAATTTTGCCTTGCTTAGAAAATTTAAGTTTTCTCTGGCAATGTTTTCTTTATAATGATCAGTTTTCAGAGATGCTGATAGGTACACGTTCTTGATTCACAACAATCTAAAAGGACACAGTAAAATCATATCCATGCGTCCCAGTGTCTTTTTCTTCCCTCACCATTTCAAGCTAATTGTAAATACATTTCAATGGTTTCTTAGAAACAACTTACACAGGATAGGTTACAAGGTAGGAGTTAGACTGCTTTGTTTCCACAGATCATATATAAAAACCCTACAATTTATTAAAAAACTTTATTTGGGACCATAAATTTTTCTGGGGACTCATTCAATGCAAATATGTACATCCCAGGATGCAGTAAATTAAAAAGCTATCAGTATCACTGAGTTTTGTTCATCATTGCTTAATTTGCATTAAATATCTGTCCCCCATCATTTTTTTTTGGGGGGGGGTATATATGGAAATAATTCAGCCATTTAATATTGATACAAATTTTTAAAATAGCCTACTTAAAGCGATAGTACCTTAGTACCCTTCTATTTGGAATCCCACACATTTATCCTTTTTTTTTTTTTTTTGTATTAATATTTGCATTAAATATCTATCCCATCATATTTATTGGTGGGGGGTATATCTGGAAATAATTCAGCTATTTAGAGTAAAACAAACAAGGCATGCTGGACACCACTGGAAGAGTGATGTTCTCCTGTGGACACCTACACATGGACACACCAGTGTGGGCCGACCAGCAAAGACCTACATCAATCAGCTTTTTGCAGATTCTGGATGCTACATGGAGGATTTCTTGGGGGCAATGACCAATAGGGATTGCTGGTGATAGTCATGGATATCCATGCTGCCAGTATGATGGTGATTATTGATAAAAACATAAAAGAGCCTACTTAGAGCAATGGTACCTTAGTCTCCTTCAAAGTTAGTCTCTTTTAATTCCAAAGAGACTGCTTTTCAAATCAGTCTTTAGGGATTTCCATCAGCAGCAGAAATTAAAATCTCCCTTTTAATTCTGATTTTTACCAGAAGTTGCAGGAAGTTGCAAGATATTCAAAATGGCTGGATACTTTCAGGGAATAATTTTGGGAATTGTCAATTTCTTTTACTTTTTCTTTGTTTTATATTTTAAATGCTGGGAATTATTAAAACTTTATACAAATTCAAATTCTTTTTTTTTTTCTTTAGTTTTCTTGTGCCGCTCCAATTGATGGCGTTAACGCAAATGGTTATCGAGAAGTGTGGGTATGTAATAGTGATGGATATGTAGGTCACATGTGCCTTTTGAGTTTGCAACCCGAACCAATTGTAACATTAAACACCCCTGTACCTGGTTGCAATGCTCGGATTTTGTGTATTTGTGCGGTACCCGCGTTTTCTGGCAGCAGGCGGTAAGTCAGCTATTATCAATTTTTTAAATTTATTATTATTATTATTAATTTTTAATAGTTGCATGATGAAAAATAATGCAGACATAAAAGTAAGCATTAAATTCAATACAAAAAACAATTTTGATTATTAATATGCTTTTCTTTTACTTTAAGTCTATGTATTAGCTGGTTAGTTGGTTTTACAGCATGTCAACCCTTGTTGGGTTATTTTTAAGATTATGACCTCCAATTATATAAATCATTTAATCAAATGAATGCTCATGTGACCATAAAAGATTGGAAGTATATCAATTAGCACTTAAATTCCAATATGAATATAAAGAAATTAATTCAAGCTGTGATTGTATCAGTGCTGCTGTATGGCTGCACCACTTGGACCCTAACAAGGCGCCTGGAGAATAAGCTAGACAGGAGCTGCACAAAATGTTGCATGCTATCTTGAACAAGTCATGGAAACAACACCTGACAAGAAAGCAGCTGTACGGCCACTTTCGCCCTATCTCACAAACCATCCGAAGAGACGGACAAGACATGCTGGACACTGCTGGAGAAACAAGGACAAACTCATAAGCGACATTCTGGAAACCAGCACATGGACATGCTAATGTGGGCCGTCCAGCAAGAACCGACATTGACCAGCTCTCCGCAGATACTGGATGCTGCACAGAAGACCTCCCAGGGACAATGAGTGATAGAGAAGGCTGGCGAGAGATTGTCATGGATATTTGCGTGACATGATGATCATGACCGAAGTTTACAATTTGATACCCAATGGTGCTAACTCAGTGTTAAAACCAATTACTAAAAAGTATAAATATACATACACAACATATATTAAACCGTAAAGCATGACATAACCCCAGACTGGTTGATATGCTGTTAAAATCAATAAACTAACCAACCAACTTAAATAATGGTTACAAAAATTGTTCTGCCATAGATAATTATTGGTGGGCTGCATGTGGTTGTGTGTTTGGAACCCTGGTATTAAGTATGTATTTACTATAACCCTTTGCAAGCTTCTTATAAGGAAAGCTTATGTAGGAACCGCGTGGTGCGATGGTTAAAGTCATGGGAAATGGACTCGTCGCCCCGAGTTCAAATCCTGGATGTGATAATTGCATTTAACTTTGCGCTAATACCCTTGGGAAAGGTATGAATCCTACTCTCCCTCCAGCTATGGATAAATAGTAGGGCAGACTGGGTTCTTTAACCTTGGTTAGGCAACCAGTCTAGGAGAAGGAAAACTCTGAATTCAAACCTGTTGAACTCCACTTAAGAAATTGACCTTGTGTCACATCCTGCTCGTGCGGAGGGGTTGGTAAATATATATAAGGAAAGCTTATAGTAAAACTTTGACTAAGTGATGATTTTTTTTTTAAAGTAACTAATAAATGCTTACTCAAGCCCTACCTCCACTGGCAGGATGTGACACAAGGTCAGTTTTTAAGTGGACACAGTTAGTTTGAATTCAGTTTTACTTCTCTTAAACTGGTTGCTGTACCAAGTTTAAAGAGCCCAGTCTGCCTTGCTATTTATCCATAGTTGAAAGATAAGGAATAGAGATAGATTTATGCCTCTCTCAAGGATGTTAGCACAAAGTGAGACACAAACAGCCTCATCCAGGATTTAAATTTGGCTCACACAAGTCCATTTCTTATAACAATAAATGATACATTACAAGTGCCTCTTCTTGTAGTTAAGCCTCACCTGAATACTTTAACTGCTCAGGTCTTTGTTTTGTCCATGTTAAATTTGTCATACACCTCTCACCTTTGTATGGACCTCACCTGCACAGAAATTAAAAATCTGAATTAGTTTTTCTATTTCTCTGAATGATTGAGATGAGGCTTGAAGATTAGTATTATCTGTATTATTCGGACTATTGTCCCCATCTTCATTGTTATTTGTACAGCGAAGGTTCCCGAGTCCGAGAAGAAATACCTGAAGAAGGCCGGAGGGCATATCGGCCGAAACGTTGTACAAATAACAATGAAGATGGGGACAATAGTCCGAATAATGCAGATAATACTAGTTTTTCTAGTTTTATAAGAAATTGCTCTTTCTGGATGAGGCTTAAGAACTGTTTGAGTGTTCGAGTGCTTGTTCATTTTTAGATTTGTCACACACCTCTCACCTTTGTAAAGGCCTCACCTGCACAGAATTTAAAATAGAAATGTGAATTGATTTTTTTAGTTTTATAAGAAGTTACCCTTCTTTTGGGGTGTGAGGCTTAGAACTTTTTGAATAGCCCTTGTGTAATAAAAACAGGAGCCGAAATAAACTTATTAAGTTTTATTTCACTTTATTTCTACTTACTGACTTCATTCATACAACAAATTCTCAGCTTATATGCAAGACTTGTCAACGCGAGTTCAATTCCTGGGCGAGGTTGTTGGAATTTCACATGGCGCTAATACCCTTGGGAAAGGTATAAATCCAATTCTCACTCCAGCTATGGGTAAATAGCAGGGCAGACTGGACTCTTTACCCATGGCTAGGTGACCAGTCTAGGAGAAGGAAAACTCTGAATTCAAACCTGCTAAACTCCGCTTAAGAAATTGACCTTGTGTCGCATCCTGCTCGTGTTGAGCGGTTGGTAAATATATATATGTGCAAGACGGATGCCATTCATTTGGTCCATCCCATTCGCACAAAAAGGGGTGTAAGATTCATACTACACCTTGTATGATTGAATTTATACATGAATGGCTCACATTAAGCCTTGCCTTGCATGGGTTTTTTTTTTGGGGGGGGGTTATTTTTTTATTTCATTCAAAATTTAGTTTGCCATTTTTTGTCTTTGAGTGCCTCAAATAAGCATGACTATCTCACTCCCTGCTCTTTCTTCTGTCAACTGTTTTATTGTCTTTTGGGGCCTCAAATAAATCTGAATATCTCCGTCTCTGTTCTTTCTTCTATCAACTATTTTCTTGTCTTTGGATTTCCTCAAAAAAGCATGACTATTTCAGTCCCTGTTCTTTCTTCTTTCTGCGCTTCTCTTGAACTTGGCACTTGAAGGCCATTAATAATTTTGCTTTTGTTAGAAGGAGTAGCGTGAAGAACCGCCGGAACCGCACAACAGATACAGGGAGCACCGGCAGCACAGTTGTAAGTTGTGGTGAAAGACCACGCATCAACATTGAATCCGTGGATACCTGCATGGAGAGCATTGGAGAGGATGCAGGATCACCCAGTGATTCCGAATCCAGTGACGATGATGCATATACCATGCCTCACCAAATGGAACCTGAAGAACTATGTTTGGAAGGTAAGAAACAGAAAAAAACGTTTTTTAATGCAAATTTTTAATTTAGGACAAAATCTAATGCAGGGGTCCCTAACCTTTTCAGCAACAAAGGCAATGAAGTGTCTGGTGCTACAATCTTAAAATGACAGAAAAAAAATTTTTTTATTGCAAATTTTTAATTTAGGACAAAATCTAATGCATGGGTCCCCAACCTTTTCAGTCTGAAGACAACAATTTTAATTGGTTCTAATTAGTCGTAATTTGCAATTAAGTAAAAAAGGATCCGTTTTTTACTTACCATTCTGCCTGTCACTCTTCCCCCTCTCTATGTATATCTTGATTACCTCCTTGTTATATATGTTAGTTTTTCTGTGGGATAAAGAGAGATTGGAGAGTGAATGTGAGAAGCGGATTTAACTTCCCACTTGATTTGTATATTGTTTCACCAGCAACCAGCCCGTAGCTTTTCAACATCTAGGCTTTTGATAAAAATTGAAGAATCAGGCTCATTTAAATTAGGTCAAATTTCCCTTTCTTAGAAATCTTACAAAATTTTTTAATTCTCCGGTCATACTTATTTTTTAAATTTAATTCGCTTTGAAAACTAACTTTTCCATAATCCCAGTTATCTACCCAAAGCTCAATGGGTGACCCTACGGGTCACGTTTTTGACTAGTACAATATGATTTCTCTCTTTATGGGTTATTAATAAATATGATAACCAGATAAATTCATAAGGTAACAATTATGATTTATTATTAAGACATCTGATGTTTGTAATCACAAAAAGATATAAAAGAGGTTGACAGAAGGTAACACATCAGAAGAGTGATGATTTGACAGTTGCAATTGAAGCATGCTCTTGACATGCTTAATTTTAGAGAACAACTGTTTACAATGGTATGTAGTGCCAAACATGCTCACTACTTTCTGGGTGTTGGTGATAAGGTTGGGGGGGATCATCCTGACGGAAAAGCATGTGCTTCTAATAGAAATCAAGGATGTGACAAGCAAGAAACTTAGACTTTGAATCTTCTGAACACTGAATATCAAGATGTTCCATCTGCAGTTAAAACGGTACTTCTTCACACTTTATATCAAAAGACAAAGAGAAAAATTTGAAGGTTGTGTGTTGTTGGTTGGGCCTGGAGGGTTGTATTGTTGCATATCGTGCAACGGAAGAGGAATATTCCATCAAGAGACAAAAGAGAAAGATAAAGAAATATATATATATATATATATATATATAAAAAGGGGGAGAACGGAAGAGAGATCTTCCGATCAAGAAGCAGGGGAGAAGATTAGGAAATATATAAAAGAAAACGGAAGACTCCTCTTCCGGTGAGGAGGTGGAGAGAAAGATAAAGAAATATATATATAAAAAAAAGGAAGTCTGTCCGTTATCAGATCAAAAGATAAAAATGCGTGGGCATATTTATTGTATATAAAGGCTAGCGGATTCAAAGGGCAGCAGTTAGTCCCCAGCGAGCAGCCGTGAACGTAACCTCGTCACCTCCCGTCAACAACCCCTCCGGCCTTTCCATTGTGAACGCTCTACGCCCCACATCACCCACAAACCGAAGAAAATAAAGACTGGTCATATTTTTATATATACGTGTCTGGTTTTATTGAAGTCCAGTAGTCGGCTATACAACAGTATGAGGCCCGCAGGTTGGAGACCTCTGCTTTAAAAGTTACATTTTTGATATTAAATCTTGGACACTTTTACTGTTTTTGTGTCCTATAAAATATCACCCACAAATTACACTCTATAGACTTCTTTTACAGCATGTATGTGCAATTTTGGAATTTATGTAATGTCTTTCACCCTCTACTTTATTGCACTAAAGCGCGCGCACACACTATGTGAGCACTTATGTTAATAATTTACTGGTTTGGTTTGACTTATTCAGTGGCACATCAACATCTTATGAGTTATTTTAAGTCAAAATTTGATTCATTTGTAAATGTTTGATTATCATCAAGAACTTGTTTTCCTTTTCTTTCATTGCAAGTTCGGCTGTTGATGTTCCAACCAAATGTCACTCTTTTTCTGGTTCTCTCCCAATGAACCCAAATGCTTCACTTTGGACAAGTTTTTATATCCATGATAACTAATGCATATTCATTAGCAATAGTAACATAATGACATGAACCTGCACACATTCATCACATTACAAATGGCCACTTACATAAAAGTGCATTCTCTTTAAAAGTTGTTACATAAAGTAATTCATTTTGTTTGAAATATTAAGAAGAAATGGATTATGATTTTCTGAATTCTAATTTTTTGTATTTAGCTCAGTCGGTAGAGGGTCTGACTAGGAACCACAAGGTTCCTAGTTCAATACCGGCCCTCGCCAATTCAGTAGCACAGGGAGCTGATGGTAAGTGTGGTGCTCTGTCTCAGACACTAAAACAATCTCCTTGGTCTAGCGCTAGGGAAAAGGTAATAGACTCCCTTGCTGTCTGGCTGATACCAACTTTAGGCTACCCCAACAACTTTTTTTTACTTTTTTAGGAAAGCAGAAGAGGCAAAAATTCCGTTAAGAGTTTATCAAACTTTTATTTCTCTTGGGATATTCGGGAGAGACATATGACCCAGTGATTTATTATTCATTAAATATTTATATTTGCTGGGTCTGCATTCTTTTATGAATCAATCCTGATTATTACACAGTCAAAACTTCAACTTGGACACTCGTGTCCAGAAATGGTCTATTTACCATTCCTCAAATAAAGAGCTATGAATTCTTATACCTCAAAACCAGGGGCCACCAAACTACGGCCCATGGACCAGATCTGGCATTTTATCAAGCCCACCTATGGTACTTGAATTTGTAATGTTTTGAAAATAAATATGTTGGTTAAATTTGTTTTTGTGCATCTTATGCCACTCATCCATGAATATAAAACATGGAAAGATAAATTTTATTTTACATATTTTTCTCAGAGCTTTTGTTCTGGCTAACAAGTATTGAACACAATAATAATGTGGCCCATGCTCCTTATTTTTTCAATTATTTTTTATTCATTAAATATTTATATTTTCTGGGTCTGCATTCTTTTATGAATCAATCCTGAATATGATATCTAAGATTTGATTTTAGTACCAAATTTTTATATGGGTATGCTATGAAAAGAAAGTCTTTTTTTTTCTTTTCTTTTTTTTTTCTTCTTTTTTTTTTTTACCATGTTGACAAATGAAAAATCTGTTAAAATGTTAATTCTTTCTTTTTTTTTTCAGTTGATGAGGCACCAAGTAGTCCAACATCAGGGAATCAAGATAACAATGATCAGAACACAACACGATGGATGCATGACACGATGAAGAGCACTATGTGGTTGGGTACAGAGGATGGGTGGTAAGTTGGAAAGGAAGAGGGAAAAAACAAACATTTTTTTTCTTTTTTTAAGTTCAAGAATCTAAGAACATGTGTTTTCTTGGCCATAAAATATCACAATGCTCTTTATACCAAAGAAAATATCTATCTAATAAGTAGGTATTTATCCAACCTGTCCACCACGGGAAGGATGTGATAGAAGGTCACAAGTATAGACATCCAGCGAGGATTGAACTCGCTATTCAATAGTAATGGATCTGCAAGAATAGGTTACTAGCTAACCATTACATTACAATATCTATTATTAATGGAGATTCACTGTCTATCTGTCTGTAATGAAACTACCTCACAGCTTACGTCATAAAACCCAACACCACCAAACTCTCACCCTTTTTTCAGTAACAATAATTTAACTAAAAGGTTTACAAATAAATAAATACCTACGATTTTGTGTGTAATTTATGTGTAAAATATTCAAAATAGTTATATAATTAATAATTAATAGATGCATGCAACTATTTATTTGAGGGGAACAGAACTAAGTTTCCATTTCAAATTTTTTTATTTCTTTACTCCTTTAATAAATTTGATTTTGCTCTGACATTGAATTTTTAACTACCCCACCCTCAGGTAATATCTTTCAAAAATTAATTTTTACACTGCCCAAAGGGTGTTTATTTTTGCTAGTCTATGTAATAAGTATAGTGATGAGAAACATTGCTAGATGTGCCATTGCAAAGAAGAGGGATTTAAGGGGCTGGGAGGATTTTTTTTTTTTTTGCCTTGGGAGGCTTAAAATTACACAGTCAAAACTTCAACTTGGACACTCGTGTCCAGAAATAGTCTATTTACCATTCCTCAAATAAAGAGTTATGAATTCTTATAACTCAAAACCAGGGGCCACCAAAATACGGCTCACCGACCAGATCCGTCATTTTATCAAGCCCACCTACGGTACTTGAATTTGTAATGTTTTTGATAATAAATATGTTGGTTAAATTTGTTTTTGTGCATCTTACGCCACTCATCCATGAATATAACATGGAAAGATAAATTTTATTTTACATCTTTTTCTCAGAGCTTTTGTTCTGGCTAGCAAGTATTGAACACAATAATAATGTGGCCCATGCTTCTTATTTTTTCAATTATCCGGCCCACCATAAAAAAGTGGATCCTGCTCAAGACTAACCCAAAACTGGTTCCAAACAAAGTATTCACACTCCCTCACTGATAATCTACTGATGTTTAAATCTAATTCATTCATTAGCCTTTACCTGTCTTTATTACTGATCTGTGTGTTATATACCCGTTCAAACATCATTTGTCTTGGGTATATAATTGGGGAGAGAGAGAGAGAGAGAGACTGGGTAGAGACGATGATGATGATGAAGGGTTCTTACTTGTTTTCTTTTTCTACTTGTTCCTGCTGTTAATTCATTGGCCATTTCTTCAGGGCTGATTCTGTGGGTTGATTTCTTCAGGCTGGGTGTCTGTGCATTCTTATTTTAATTAATTAACAAGACTTTGTTGTTTTTCTTTAAGTTTTTATTAAACAACAACCCCAGCCCAGGACCCACGTGGGACCCGAAACGACATCTTGGTGAGACAGACTTTCGCGTCCGCTCCCTCTGAATTTCTGGTCACAACTAAACTAAAAACTGTCTCACATCTTACTGGCATGCTTTTCAGGGGTCAAGCGGAATGTCATCACAAATCAATCATAACCCTAACAGTTAGGTAATTTTCCACTCGACCCCCGTTATTTTGAATCTAACAAACTCTGATTCACAATTTATCTATCTACAGTACATACATCATTCATAAGCTAC
Organism: Doryteuthis pealeii; assembly: GCA_023376005.1. Classification (NCBI taxonomy): domain Eukaryota; kingdom Metazoa; phylum Mollusca; class Cephalopoda; order Myopsida; family Loliginidae; genus Doryteuthis; species Doryteuthis pealeii. The sequence goes on along the minus strand of CM042137.1, from coordinate 103,368,569 downwards.
TTATAAATTATGTAATGCTGTGTTGACTCTGATTCATAATTTATCTACCTATTGTACTTACATAATTCATAAGCTACCTATGAATTATGTAACACTGAGATGACGAGTTTTATTATTTTTCTTACTTGGACTATTGTCTTTATCTTGGTTTGTTATATTCAATTTCACTTTTGTGGAGATAGGAGAGTATAAGACATGTTTTTGATTTGGGAAAGCAAGAAAAATGTGTGTTTATAGAGAAAACAAGGGAAAACAAAAGAAGGTAATATTGTAAAAGAAAAAAAGAATAAAATGTATAGTTTCTGTGTGGACCATAAAACAAAGGTATAAAAAGTAAAGATAAAGGGAAAGAGATTTTTTTGGTTTAAAAAATGAAAGAAGACAGAAATTGTGGAATAGAAATGAAAGAAAAAAAATGCTGTAGAAAAAGAAAGAAATATTTCAGTTTATGTGTAGACCATAAGACAAAATGAAAAAGAATATAAAAATTGTGAAGATAAGAGATGTTTTCTCTTGGAAAAGGAAGAAAAAAATGTGAAAAGAAAACCAGAAGAAAAGAAAGAAAAACTGATAATGGTTGGTAAAGGCCAGGCATGTCTGCATGCCTAAAAGACAGTGCTAAGCAAAATTTATGTATGTGTGTGTCTAGATAAATATTATCTCTGTCCTGTAATAGAGAAGAATTTCAAGTCAATAGAGAAAAAGGCTAAGTAATCAGAAATGTTTGCCTGAATTCTAAAAGAAGAAAAAAGTTTATCATGTAATTATCTGGTTTGGCACTAATTGATTTATACAGTACATTATTTACTAATTTGAAATTTTATCTCTTTTTGATGACATTTTCTTAATGCTGTGTTTTTTTTTTCAATTTCTAGTATTCACATCTTCCTGTGTACAGATAACATCAAAACAACAAAAAATAAATTAAAGATCCAACATGGAGCCCCTGTGTATTGCATTATGTAAGTAATCTTTATTTTATTTTATGCAAGTAATTTTCATTATTTTATGTAAGTATTTATTTAAATTTTGTATCAGTAATTTTTATTCATTTCATGTAAATAATTTTTATTCTATTTTATATAAGTAATTTTTTACTATTTTGTATTAGTATTTTTTAATTTTATATAAATGATTTTTATTTAATTTTATATAAATGATTTTTATTTAATTTTATATAAATGATTTTTATTTAATTTTATATAGATAATTTTTATTTAATTTTATATAGATAATTTTTATCTCATTTTATATAAATAATTTTTATTTTACCGTGTGTAAGTATTTTTTATTCATTTTATTTTATATATTTTTTATTCATTATTTTAAGTAATTTTATTTATTTTATTTTGTTAAGTAATTTTATTTATTTTATGTAAATAATTTTTATTTCATAACGTTTTTATTTTATATAAGTAATTTTTATTTATTTTATTTTATGTAATTTTTTTTTTTTTTTTGCTTTATCTATACAGAATTTTAAAATCTATACTTCAGGTTTAATTTGATTTCTATATCATTTAAATTTTAATAAATTTTTGCATTCAAGTATAAAATAGGTTTCTTGTTTTAGGTTTTAGACAATATATTTAATAACAAGATTTAATCATTTATAATTTAAGTTTGGTATATCCAAAATATACATTCATGACATAATTTAATAATGATAATACATACAAACTAGTCATGTAACTTAAGTACATATCATGATTATGAGACTTTGACCATAAAACACATACAAAACAACCGGTAAGCACCCAGAGAGCAATATTCCTGCTTAAGTCTTTCATTTCATTTTAATAGTTATTAATTATCAATCAATTTAAAAATTCTATGTTATCACATGTAATAATTTTATACAATTTATAAAGAAATACATTGATTTATACAGTGTTTATTATAACTGGTCAAATTAGTGTTATGTAACTTCTTTTTAGGTCGCCCTGTCGACTGGGGCATTAGAATGCACCGACTGCACCTCTGCAGAGGGGTAAGAATCTCCCAATGGGACCACCTGTTGGCCATGGGTGGTGACCCGTGATGCTTAAGGATAGAATCCAGGTGGCTGAGCAGTCCATGACTTGCAATATTCCATTTTAGGCTTTTCTTCTTTTCTTAAGTGTCGTGACACAATGGTTTAGTGAGAATACGGTCAAAAAAAAAAGAAGGAAAATAAAATGCGATCAGTAAAATAAAGTTCAAGAATGTCATAAAAGGGTGTACAACCACCATGAAGTTGAGCCATTAGAGATATCTTTAGGGTCTAGTTTTAAGAGGAAAAGTGTCTTGAAAAAGTTGATGGTCTCAAAAGTGGTGACACTGAGACTGGAAAATGCCTATCGTTTTCAGAGAGATTGCAGACAAAAAGTCTGAGAAGAAAATTAAGTACCTAATATTTGGGTGGTCGAATCCATGGGGGTGTGTAGGGGTGGAATTTACATATATTCAGCCGGCTCAAGCCCTTAAGTTAGTTCAGACCGGTGGTCCAGGTGATAGTGTCGTCTCAGTAGCAGTAGATAGAAAATAGCCAGGGACCCACATCAGTGAAGCCAGTAATCGACTTAGAGTTAAAACAACTTTTTGCCAGCTGACCACATAGACCTAAGTGTCCTCTGCTCCACAAACTGCACAAAGTGTCACAACTTCCTCTTCCATTAGCATCCTGTCATCAAACTTTGTGTTGTTTTTTTTTGTTTTTTTTTTCATTCTTGTGAACCTGTTTCTTACTCGTGCCAACACAGAGCAATACAACATGGGGTCATTAACATTGTGCAACAAAGGTGCACGAGTGCAGACCGGGTATTATTACAGTGTTAAATAATGAACATGTTGGATTTGATCCTTTGATTTGTGCATTTATGAATTCTGATTAATTTTTTCTTCTTTGCAGTTATCTTGACAACAAAGTGTTTGTCTCATTGGCAAATGGAGACCTCATAGTTTATAGAAGAGATCTTGGTATGGCTGTTTCTTCTTTCTTTTTTTTTTCTTTTTTCATTTTACATTATTTTCATTGACAATGCTTGCGATTTGAAATAAAACTACTGTATTTGACGGTATATAGGACACACTTTTCCCAAAAAATTTTGGCTCAAAAATTGCCCTGCGTCTTATACATCATAGGTGAAGTTTGAGACCTCCTGTAGGCCTAGGCTAATCTTCTCTATGATGCTCACTAACCCAGCTTATCCTCAGTACTTTTACCTACCCTAAACTCCATGCATCCTTATTTTATTGCTGTTTCTGCTTGTGTAATGCACAGCTAGACTGTTTTCAACAATATATGCTTAAATACACTAAAATGAAATGGGGGTGCATCTTATATGCCGTCAAATATGGTATGTAAAATGAATCATAAGCTTAAAAAAAAATAAAACTGTGAAGGGTGGTCTGAAAGTCTGGTCAATTTTATGTAATTGTTAATTTCAACATAGAGGCTTGTACACCTTCAGTTTTAAAAATCATTAGTGTTCTTTTACCTCCCCAAAGAAAACAATCTAGTTTATATTCCAATGAAGTTATCTATGATCGGCCATTCATTTTCAACACAATAGCTTATGCAAACTACAGGGTGGTCTTGTTAACCCCTACATAGTTTTCTTTTATAGGTAAAATAATTACAATAATATAACCTGAAATTCTAGAAAATGATTTGATTTTTTTGTTTTTTGTTTTCTTTTGTTTTTTCATATATAAAATAATTACATAACATATATTATGATTTGATTTTTAATTTTTTTTTTTTTTTTTTTTTTTTTTTTCAGATATAAAATAATTACATAATTTATATTATTAAAACAATATTTAGAGGTGACAAGACTTTCGGACCACCTTGTAATATAATTACAATAATATAACCTGAAATTCTAGAAAATGATTTCATTTTTAAAATTTGTTTGTTTTTTTTTTGGGTTTTTTTTTTTTTTTTCAGATATAAGATAATTACATAACTTATATTATTAAAACAAAAAATAATGAAGGTTAAAACAATATTTAGGGGTGACAAGACTTTCGGACTACCCTGTAGAATTAATTTCTCATGGTACCTTTCACTGATTAACTCCAAACAGGTTATTAATAAGGAGGAGATAACTTAATCAGCATTCATAGATGTATATATTAACAGTAATATGTTATTTTTTTTAATTAATTTTTTTACCTAAAGGTAAAGAATAATAAAAAAGTTGAAGAATATAAATTGTCTTCATTTTTTTTCTTTTTGTATATGTTTTTTGTTACAAAAAAATAAATGAGTTATATTTGTTACTTATCTCCTCAGATGGTCAATGGGACACAGAACACCCCTACACAAGGACCCTAGGATCTGCCACATGCCCTATCAGCAAAATGCATGCTGTAGCAGGGAAATTGTGGTGCGGCTCTCAAAATAATATTTGCATTGTAAATCCACTCACACTCAAAATTGAAGTAAGTATAATTATCTATCCATCTTGACATTTACTGTTTCAAACTGGATTTTCAAAAAAAAAGATATTTTTATGTTTGATATATGGGTATTGAATCAGCATTCATAGATGTATATATCGAGCTCAGATCCTGAACGAGGTTGTTTGCATTTCACATAGTGCTAATACCTTTGATAAAGGTATGAATCAAACTATTCTCCTTCCAGCTATGGGTAAATAGTAAAGCAGACTGGGCTCTTTAAACTTGGTATGGCAACTGATTTAGAAGGAAAACTGAATTCAAACCAGACCTGGAGAGGGATGAGCTTCACCAAGATACTCTTGCCCAAGACACACTACATAAGTAGTGTCCCCATGACCAAAACAGCTCACCCTCTGAGCAGAAGTACTGTTTAGAATAAATCTATACATATATAAAGAGCAGTTTGTGTGTATGTATGTATGAACTGATAAAACTATGAAAATAAAATAATTAACGACAAAGTAAATATATATACCCATTAGATATCACTTGTTTTTGCTTTTTGTGCATAAATTATGAAGATTTGATTCATATATTTGAAGATATTCAAAAATTAAAATATACATAGAAATAGCATTCAAATTCTACTTTAGAATAGTGCTAATAATGCTGGGGGAAGGTATAAATCAAGCTATTCTCCTTCCAGCTATGGGTAAATAGTAAAGCAGACTGGGCTCTTTAACATTGGTATGGCAACAGGTTTGGAAGGAGAATGAATTAAAATCCATTGTAGAACTGGAGAGGGATGGAACCAGTGAGAGATGTGGGCATTTAAGCATTTTCAGTTTTAAAAAAATTCCAATTTAACAATTATGGTCACTAATTATCTACAGTACAAAAATGTATCATCTCAAAATGTATCTTTTTTTAAAATGAACATTTCCATTTTCTCATATCTATTTGATACAAATATGGTACCTTAATAGGAACTACCACTCCAGATCACTGTGGACCTGGGAATAATGGCATACTCTCCAGAACTGGAGCATCTCCACTGAACGCAGTTTAGTGTTATACCCAGGCTTTCCCTGCAGACAGATAAGTACCCCCTGTACTTATCCGTCTGCAGGGAATGCAGTCAGTATTTTCAACAGAACCATTTTCACTTTTAATACTCTTTTGCTTAACTATGATATTGTCCATATTCAGGGTCGGACAGAGTTGGTAGTAAGCCTGGGCCAGATAGAAAAAGTAACCCCACTCTCCATACTGTACTTGAGTCACTAAAGAGGGTGAAAAATAGCTTAGTTCCATGGGACCTTCTTTCAAGCAGCACCTGCCCCCTTTCTTAAAAGGGGATAGGGCTAGGTTTATTGCTCAGTGGTTGTTTTGTTTTATGGCATATCAACCCTTTTCAGGTCATTTAATGCCAAATCAAGTCATTTTGATAAACAAAGGACTTGGGTTGCTTACAGTACCAATTAAGTTCATTGCTGTTTAACTTCGGTGATTTTAGCATGACTTGACCATAATTATTTCTCAGTACCTAAAGCACCCCCGAAGAAAAATATCTATAAGTAAGCAATTTTAACACCTACTTCACTTGGTTTTCTTCCTGTGGTGTACTTACCACATTAAATTGACCTTGTTTCACATTTCCACCACATGGGGAGTCAAATAAATACCATACTGTACTTGAGTGTTCCATACAAAAAAAAAAATATGGACCAGGTGTCTGGTGTAGACCACCTAAAAATTATTAGGAAATTGTGGTGTGGCTTCCAAAATAATATTTGCATTATAAATACTAAGAGAAATCTGGAGAGCACAATGGTTAGAACATTGTCTATAATAACCAAGATAAGGAAACTAGTCCAAGTAAATCAGTTTATAATTATAAAAAGCTGCTAGAATATACAAAATGTCTGTTTTTGCAATATATTTTATGTGTGTTTGTTTACTTTTCAGCATCAGTTTGTTGTGAACCCTGATGCATCTCGCTGTGTCCAATGTATTGTGTCATCTGGTCAAGGGGTGTGGGTTGCACCCCAGCAAAGTTCAAAAGTCAATCTTTACCATGCCACGACATACGAATTCCTTCATGAAATCAACATCACTCCAGCTGTCACACAGAAATTGCAATGTAAGATTTTATCCCAAGTTTTAATTTTTGTATTTTATTTGTTTATTTTTATATATTTATTTTTTTTTTTTATTTATTTAAATTAATTTGATTATTCTGTTTATTTTGATTATTTGTAAGATTTTATCCAAGTTTAAGTTTTTATTTTATTTTATCTTATTTATTTATTTTTTAATTCAAATTATTTTGATTATTTTGTATTATTTTGATTATTCGTTATTTTATCCCAAGTTTTAAGTTTTTTATTTTCATTTTTTTTTCTTCATTTAAATTATCTTGTATTATTTTGATTATTCAGACTATTGTCCTCATCTTTATTGTTATCTGCACAACATTTAAAATACAAATTATCAAGTCTCATCTCAAAAATTCAGAGAAATAGTATTAAATTATTTCGTTTTGTAATGACAAAGAAATAAACAAAAAAGTAAATAAAGATTACAGAAACTATATGCATACATAAATACTTTATAATTGTGTGTGTGTCCGTCTGTATGTCAGGTGGTTTTACTATAGATATATAAAGGTCAGTTGAAGACACTTGGATACTAGAAAATGATTTTCATTCAACAAATGGATATACTATGTCACCAGTGCATTTTTAATTGCTTCTCAAATCATATTATCACTTATTCATAAACAGAAAAATAAAAAAAAGCTTATTAAAAATGATACTGAAAAATTAAAAATGAAGTAATTATTTGAGATGTGGCTTGATAATTTATATTGTTTAGATTTTTCGGACTGTTGAAACACCTGAAGAAGGCCGGGGAGCACATCGGACGAAACTTGTATACAACAATGAATATGAGAACAGTCTGAAAAATCTAAATAATACGATGTAGTCATTAATTTTCAATCTTATTTTTTCTATTAACCAGTTTTCTATTTGTTTTGATGAGCTAATTTTAAAGCAAAATATGCAAATTAGCTTAACATATTAGAAAAAAAAAGCTACCTTTGTCAAGTTATATAATAAATTACTCAGAAACTTGTGCAGATTGAAAAAAAATTTTTGAATAGGTGATTGTTTTGTTGATAGCTTTTATAAGTATTTTTGGCTATATAAGCTGTTTTTTCTGGTACTGACAAACATTAGCCTTTTTATAAATTAAACCACCTATAAAAAGTTAACTAAATTTTTCTCAACTAGAATTTGTGTAGGTTACTTATAATATCAGAAAAATAATATAAAAGTTAAATTAAAAATAAGAAAGTTATGAATTTTTAAAATATTTTCAGTATATTATGGGTTATCCTGTATAATGTAGTTTAGATGTCTAGATGAATCAACAACAATTGGAAAAAAAACAAAACATTATGACACCACCCTGATGTACATTTAAGGGTTTTTTTGGGTTTTTGTTCACCAAATTTTAAAATAGAAATAAAAATTAATACTAATTTATCTCAGAATGTTATTTAGATTTTAAATTAATACATTTTGTAATAAGTAATTGAGAGTTACCTCCCCTATTTTATGATTACCTTCCCATTTGGAGAACTCTCTAATGAATACTAGACTATATAAACTCTCAGTCAGTGTACCAATTATTATAAGTTGAATAAAGCTTTCCAAAGTCTCTCAGTGTTATCATTTGTCATTACACATTTATTATGTATTTATTCTGTGGGGTTTTCATGAGTACAATTTGTTTATATTACAAATACAGTGGTACCTTTACATACGAGTTTACTGAGTTATGAGCTGTTACTTGGTTGATTGTTTTGCTTTGTGTTGCAAGCTAAAATTTGAGAATAAGTGAACTTACAAGGTGTGTCAAAAAAGTATTGACATTTTTTGTACTTTTTGACACATCTTGTATTCTGAAGAAAAAAAATAACATTCCATTGATTCTTCATTTCTATCTTGGTAAATACAGCTTTAAACTTGGTACTTTTTTGACACACCTTGTATTCTGAAAATAAAATAATGAATGGAACTTTTTTGTTGTTTTTTTTTCTTCTCCAGAATACAAGGTGTTTTAAAAAGTACAAAAAATCTCAATATTTTTTTGACACACCTTGTATGTTAATAAGTTCACTAAAACATTTAATTTCCAAATTTATTACACACAAAAAAAAAATTATTTATAAAAAAATAAACATTAAAATATATTACAGCACACAATTCATTACGTTCTGTTTTATTATGTTTTTATATAATACAATGCTATTTTTCTAATTAAAAAAAAAAAAGGTAACAAAAACTATTAGGGTGTTTTTGAGGGGGGGGGGGTGAAATGGATTAATGGTATTTCAGTTTATTTCAATAGGGGAAATTGATTTGGTATACGAAGAAATTGAGTTACGAGTCGAATGAATTAAACTCATTAGTCAATGTACCTCTGTATTCATACTGTTCACAGGAAGTATGCAATTATTATTAATTTCATAAATTTAATGAATATAGATTTTTAGTTTATCTTAAAAATATCTTTAATGACTTGAAGTTGTTTCTATCACTAAAACTATTTTATAAATTTTATATTATTCGGAATTCTAATGTTTTATTTGTTTTTTCTCTATACAGCGGCTGATGATATTATTCGACAACACAAGACAGCCTGCCTACGAGTAACAGCACTGTTAATCTGTAAAGACCTTCTCTGGGTCGGAACCAGTGCCGGGGTTATTCTTACTATTCCTGTACCCAAAATCACCTCCACAACAACACGCAGCACGATCAACTGCCCTACTGTTACAGGTATTCCTCTACTATTTTTTTAATTTTATATTTCTAATGTTAAAAAGTTCTTTTCTTTTCTTTTTTTCTTTTTAATAAAACATTTTGTTATAATGTGTGACTGTTTTCACAGAATGCACAGATACTAGTCTCTGATTCTCATATTTGTTTACCTCCCCACAAAATCAAATTCAACACAAGGTTGGTTCCTGGTGGGGACCCATATCTCTAACTATGGGCCAGAAAAAAAAAACTTGTCATGTAGGTATCAGACCATTCTGAGCCTTCTATTGTAGAAAATATAAATGACCCAATATAGAGGACTGGCTGCTCAAAGGAGGCCAGTGCACTTTAACTGCTAAATACAGTTGTCACTGACTATATTGTTGCCATGTGACTAATATTGTAGCATATGATTTATGTGTGCATAAATTCTACCTGCTATACTTAGGGTGGTGTCATTTAGCAAACATAGTGTGTGTGTGTGTATATATATATATATATATATATATATATATATATATATATATATATATATTACCAACTCCTCCGCACGAGCAGGATATGACACAAGGTCAATTTCTTAAGCGGGGTTCAACAGGTTTGAATTCAGAGTTTTCCTTCTCCTAGACTGGTTACCTAGCCATGGTTAAAAAACCCAGTCTGTCCTGCTATTTACCCATAGCTGGAGGGAGAGTCAGATTCATACCTTTCCCAAGGGTATTAGCACTTAGTGAAATGCAATTAACACGTCCAGGATTTGAACTCGGGGCGACGAGTCCATTTCCCATGACTTTAACCATTACACCACGCACTTCCTGTATATAGATATATATATAAATTTTCTTTAAATTGTGTATTTTATAAATTTTCAAAATCCCTGTTAAAATTTGTAAACATTTTGTGGGGATACAACGTATTTAATAAGTTTTTGGAGTAAAAAATTATACAAAAATGAGCCTCACAAAGACTCTCTCTCTCTCTCTCTCTCTCTCTCTCTCTCTCTATATATATATATATATATATATATATATATATATATATATATATATATATATATAATACTAGTTTGCATTTATAAACTCCTTTATAACAGAACAGAAATCACTGGATCATGTAGACTAGTTGCCAGATATCTAGCAGTATACCTGATTGGGTGTGATGCCCACTAGTGATGTGTCATTTACACACAATCCATTCTGAACATACAGGTCATTTAAATGAACAAATGATGTGGCTCTGACTGAAAATTTTTTAGTGTCATTAACGACATATATAAACATATTTTTACAAAAGAAAACAATTTAAAAAAATATATTCTAAACAAATTTTATAAGAATTCTGGATGAAAAAAAAAAGAAAAAACAAAAGTTAAATATCCCAAGCTTTATGGAACTGTTGAATCCATTTTATTAGCTTTTCTAAGTTCATATATAATGTCCGCCCTGTCGTCTGAGGCATTAGAATACACCGACTGCACCTCTGCAGATGGGTAAGACTCCCCCAATGGGGCAACCTGTTGGCCGTGGGTGGCAGCCCGTAATGCTTAAGGATGGAACCCTGGTGGCTGAACAATCCACTTTGGTCCTTACTTAGGCTAGACTGGTGGTCAGAGAGGCCCTCTCCGATCAATCGGCTGGTCACGTCAAGCCCTAGCACCTATATGATTGTCCTGACTCTATTGCCCTTATGGCAAGCCCCAACCCCTTTTAACATATGGGTGCTAAAAGGCGGTAGCTGAGGGTTTTCATGTCCTAGGAATGACATTAAACACTATCTGATCGTTAGGTTTCAGTTCTGGAGGTCTGGGGAATGTGCAGAGCTCTTTATCACCATTGCTCCCTAGTCAACTCTGACCTGGAGTGGTAGTACCTGTTAGGATCCCATTTAAGGGTTAAATAGAAAAATATGTTTATAAAAAAAATTGAGTATCCATTAAGAATGACTTTATTTCAAAACTTTGTCGGCATTAAATGACCAACCGAGGTTGATATGCCATAAAACATAACCACACCAAACCATATATGATGTAATCTGGGTTTAGCCATGTGAATTATTTACTAAACAAAAAGAGAAGCGCTTTGAACATAGAACAAGGTGATTGTGGTTCAAACTTACAAACCTGCAAGCTAATATTCATGATGTCCTCAGTGTCTTAAAATAATTTAAGAATTAAAGGTGCATTTGCATTTATAGTTTACTGATTTTTGTGATTGTATTAAACACTGGTAAATTAGCTATGTTTTGTAATTTAATATTTAATTGTCTAACTTTATTTATTCTTTATATTAAAAAGAAATGGTCTACTTACTGGTAGGCCCAGCCATGCCAATAAATTTTTTTTTTTTTAAATGTCTGAGCCACATGAACCTGTTTTTAACACCTACTCTGAATGCTGATTGGCTTTAGCATTAACCAACCAGATGTATAGAAGACGAGGTCTGCATTGGCAAAACTCTATTTAAAGCCAGTTTTTCTGCTAGCATTGGACAAGATAGGTGGCGCATTAGAGTTTGATCATTTCTAATGGGTTCTAACTGGCGATGGAGGTATTATGTTGAAAGACCCGAAACCCCCCAATGAACCAGATAATAACATAACTGACGACGCTACCCAGTGCTGTTTAGTAGCACGGGCGTGTCTCAAACATTTCTGTGGTTGTATTAAACACTATAGTTTACTGATTCTTGTGATTGTAAATTAGTTATGTTTTGTAATTTAATATTTAATTAATTTCTTGAATGAGTGAATGGTTACTAGGGGTGTGTCAAGTAAACAAAAATTGAGAAGTCATGTCTTAAATGTAAATGTTTATAATGTTTCACTCATTTACAAATTTCACTTTTTTTTTTCATCATGATTTTCATTAACTTTTTTTTTCTTCATTATTTTTTGCCAATCATGTCTATCTTATTATAAGCTTATTTCTCTCTCTCTCACTCAAGGTAGGATAACACTTTAATCTGTTTTCTCTGTGTCTCTTTCAGGTTTGGTTTATGGCCATACAGGGCATGTACGCTTTCTGACCAGTGTTGAATTACCTAACAACACGGCACAGAAAAGCGATCCAAATAATATCAGTGGAATCGGTACCACTGTAGCTGCTGGAGAAGTTCTGGCCCTACAATAACAACTACTAGCAGTAGTAATAACAATGACGGTAACAACAACAATGGCAGTAACACTAACAGCCAACAACTACAAATCCAACAACAGCAATTCCAGACCCAGGGTGCTATTAGTGGCAGTGAAGGCAATAACAACGGTAGTTCCCTTCAAGAAGGAAGTGGAAGTCCTCCACCTGAAGGTAACTTGTCCCCCCAAGAGATCCAACGTAGATCTTCTATGGCAACAACTGCTACCATGGCAACCCGGATGTTGGTGATAAGTGGTGGAGATGGTTATGAGGATTTTCGTAATAATGCGGCCAACGAGGCCGCCGGTCGTGATGACAGCACAAATCATCTTCTGCTGTGGCAAGTTTGACTGTGATGCGGACGGGCTGCATGCCCTGTACCCCTTCCCTGGTGATAACCCCTGGTGGGTCCCCTTCTTCTTTGCCTTAAAACAGCAGTGTGATAACAGCATGAAAACGAAGGAGGGTAAAACGAAAGGACAGACACTATGATGTCACTGCCTGACAACTGACTTTTATAAAAACGTACGACACTGAGATAAACGTAAATTAACTGGATGAACAGAAGAAGAAAAAATTTGGTGCTTAGTTTAAAGATGGCGACCTGGTTGTGAACTCTGATGATTTATTATTAGTTGAAGAGACAATTTTTAAAAAGAAAATGAACATAGAGAATATTTATTGTATTTTTTGTATATAATGTTATAGATATTTTTATCAGAATCTCCAAACTGCTCAAACAAATCTTTTTTTTATTTTTTTTATTTTTTAATTTTTTTTTCTCTGCTGAGCAAATATATTGGAAAAGGAAATTCTCATTTGATTATTGTTAATTTTATTTTTTTAAAAAATAGGTCTTTATTTCTTATTGACTCCTTTAAAAAAAAAAATTGTTAGTTTTTAACCTTTCCATAAAGTTAATCATACAACAAAAAACAAAAAAACGGAAAAAAAAGAGCCTTCTCTTTCCTTTCCCCTATTCTCATTTCATTTCTCATACCAATTGTTATTGTCCTTATCTATTTGTTCTTTTCACAAGATATACTTTTAACACAAAATTAAACACAATATAACCTCCTGTTGTAGAAGATACTTCTGCTAAATTTACTCTTGTGATAGACTACTATATATACACAATATATTACACACTATACATAAATATATATATATAACATATATATATTATGTGGGGAAAATCATAAAAATGCAATGTATCATTCAAGTTGAGTCTTGGTGATAAGATTTTGAATTATACTCATTTTCTAAATATCTCTTTTATATAAGTACTTTTAACAATAGTTTACTTTCATGCTGTGGTCTAAATGTGTGAAAACAAAATTAAATAAATATATATATATACATACATACATATATATATATATATATATATATATATATATATATATATTACTTTGAAATATTACTATAATTTTTACTATTATATGTAATTTGTTTGTTATGTCAGTATTTCTTGTAAAGTGATCAATGTTATTACACTGTTGACCACCGATTGAAGGTGACGTGTGAAAAGCTATGGTACCCAGCCAATAATTATTTAATATTTGGGGCAGACGGACAGCCAGGTGAAATATAAACGCCAGTTCACCAATTTTTTAAATTATTTTTTTTTAAAATTTTTTCCGTCGCCAATATTTGGCAAGGTTAGAAAAATGTTGTTTCTTGTTTAACTAAAGAAAAAAAAATGGAAAAGAAAAAAAAAAAAAGTAGAAATTGTTAACATATCAATATTATGTGTTGATTATTTTCTTTTACTTTTTTCCATCAATTTTATCAAATATTTGAAATAACTAAAAGAACAGAAAAGAAAAAAATGAACCAAACATAAATAAAACATTGCCACATCATTGTTTTATTTTCTTGGTAGAAAAAAATTCCTTGTGTGCCTTATTATATTATAATAATGATGATGATGATGATGATCAATAGCAACATTGTTGAAAGGGTTTAGTTCACATTTTTTGGTGTGTGTCTAATTTTGCTGAAAAACAAAAATCAAACCATCAGCTACTTACAAAAACGAAAAATATTTAACTACTCATGAAATTAAAAAAAATACAAAAAACAACAATATGTTAGTAATTGAGAAAAAAAATATTTTTAAAAAATACAAAAAACTAAATAAAAAAATAAAAAAATTTAAACAAAAATATCAAAATAGTAGAGGTGGCAGTATAATGTGTTTTATCATTTCTGAAAAAAAAAATTTTTTCAAAATATATTGATGACAATAAAACAGCAATGATAATAATAAAATAATTATAATTATAATAATAAATAATAATAATATTGATGATGATGATGATATTATTTGATAGACACGTACAACAATGTAGAGTTGTAGTCTTTGTATACAACTTTACTGCTGTAACCACTATGTACCTCTAGAACTCAACTATTCGTACTTGATGGCTGACCTATGTTGGGCAGTTAGTATTCCATTCTTCTTAGATTCTCTGATTAATCCTTCTTCATACTCAATCGATGGAGACAACACTTATTGATATCAATACAGCTATCCTAATAAAGTGCAACCTCCTTGAATTGGAGTGAAGAGATGGTCTACATCACACTCTGACGGCTTCAAACTGTTAGCTGGCAGGACTTCAACCTGGGCCGTGTGAGACAGAGGCAGGTATTTGTACCTACCAACTTCTTACATGGGGGACCAATGTGAAGATGATGATGAATGAGCCCATGATGGTGTGACTGCATAAATGCAGGTGTTTAAAAAAAAATTAAAAAAAATAAAAAATAGTGTGTATGTAATCATAAATGTGCCGGTGGATATAAAAAATACCCATAGTTCAGTTGTGACGACTTTGAGTATTGTACTTACGAATGACAGTATATATGTATGCGAGTTATGTATATTACCCTGCCCCCCGATGGACTCAGGTGTGCATGTACTCTGTTCAGCATTTTACCTCGTGGTTCTCTGTGTTCGGTGAGAAACACAGGATCAACACAAGAGGCCGGATGATGTCCTGAGTGGTGAAGATATATTCTCTAGGGATTGTGTTTCATGTGATTCACAAATTTTTTAGTCCTTCAGGGGAAGAGAAAAAAAATCAAATAAAACAGATATATATTAGAAATCTTTGGGTTTTTTTTGGATCGGAATGAAGATTTTTTTGAAGTCTTAATGGAAATTCCCCCTTTTTCTGGGTCCCCTTGGCAAACCATTCCACCATATCTGTCACACAATTATATTTTCATGCTGGCTTATGAAAAGAAAAAAGAAACCATAAAGTTACAGTAAAAAAACTATCTAGTCTCTTTTACTTTATTTGCAAGCATTTTGATCAAGATATTCCTTTTAAATATTCCGAATTATTTTTTCAAAACATTAAATATTTAAAAAAAAAAAAAAGAAGAAAAAAAAAGAAAGAAAAAAAACAGTTCCATTGTTGCATTAATTTAACAAACAATTGATTTTAAAATCATTTTAAATCCAATGCTGTGAAGGCCTTGTTGGTGTCCAATAATTTTTTTTTTTTGCCAATTGTTAAAAGAAAAAAAATGAAAACGAAAGACAAACTTGTTCCGTGTGTGTCTTTATCATATAGATACGCACAATTTAAATATATAAGCCTCATCCGTATTTTCAAGCGATTTTGAGGACAACTCAATACCATTACAGCAGAGACCTTTTCCTTTTTTTAATTTAATTTTTTTTTTTTTTTTTCATGAAGAATCCTTTATTGTCAAAGATTCATATTCCATCATGGAATCAACAGATACATTTTCTGTTTTTCCTACTTGGGTTAGATATTATTACTTTGCCTCTTTTACATAAAAGACAGATTAAACTGATTTGTTGAGACAACAGTAATTGTTTTTTGTTTTTTATAATAAATAACTGTTTGTACACTCAGTAAATAAAAAAGAAAAAAATCTGTCCTATAGAGAAGGCTATGAAGTAATAATTTGACTGTTTTTGTTTTTTTTTTAAAGCCTAAACATCTCTGTTTTTTTTTTTACTGTTTGCTTATATACAACTCGGCAATTGACCAACACTGCTGGATAATGTTTTGAACACAAATACTCACTGATAATTTTGACAAACTAGTTAAAAGGTTTGTCAGAAATGAAAGATAAACATGAATAATAAAGTTGATACTAAACAATTATGACAATGATGGTGGTAATTCAATTAAAAATAAATATTTCTCCCATTTCTTCATAATGGGACAATTCTTGTGAATAGAGGCAGATTTTTAATTTTTTTCATTATCTTTTTATTTTTTTAATCTTCATATATATATAAAAAAAAAAAAGATTGCCTCTGGGTCAATATAAATGGCCCTCACAAATAAAACACCTGCCTGACCTGGTCACTATTAATGTTTTGTGTATACACAGATGTGTACCTGATCCCGTTCTAGAACAAAGGAAGGAAAAAAAAATTAACTCAAACATTTAACAATAATTAATTGACATCTTTAGAAACTAAAAACTTATTTAAAGGAAAATCAAAAATGAACTTTTATTCATTGAAACACCACTCCATACTTTCTTTAAAAACACAACAAAAAAAAAAGAAATTTTAAATAGTTTTGTTTCTTTTTTATAGATATTTGTCTATGGATTATGTGACGGCTCCCCCAACCCCCACACCTCTTAGGTTGATCCAAGGTTAAACCTGACATCAGTAAAAAATGTAATCAATGGATAGCGACCCTGGGGAAAATCCAAAGTTGTCTCCCCTTGTTGTGATTTAAAAAAATAAAAATTATATCTGTGGAGTTATGTCAATCCTATCATATAACTACCTAAAAGTTAACCCTACCGAAAAAAAAATATATCCGTTTTATATATGAATGATACATACATATGCATATATTCTTTAATTCTGGTAGAGTAACAAATTTTTTTTTTGTTCAATCAGACATTTTAAAAATTGTTTTTCAGTGTGTTCCACCTTACATTTTTTGTAACGATATGAGTAAACCTGAATGTCCCATTTTTGCCATGAATGAGTCAATCAATTTTGAAAACCAATCAAATTAAATGTGCATATAATTATTATTATTATTAGAGAGAATGGTGATGAAGGTGGTGATTATGATAATAATAATAATGATGATGATGGTGGTGATTATGATAATAATATTGAATAATGTTGACAAACCAGGGAAAATGAAGGAAAGAAAAATGCTTTCCCATTTATTTCTTGGCTTTGACTTGTAAACCTGACTGAAAACATCTGGTGTTTTTCCAAGCCTGATTAATTCTACCATCTTTTTGGCCATCTTTTTTGGTTAAAAAAGAAAGGAGAAAAAACAAACAACAAAAAAACGAGTGAAGAACAACAAGATAAATCAACGACACAAAAAAAACTCGACTTTTTCAAATGGACACAAAAACTGGACCGAAATTGTTAATTTGTCTCGGAATCCATTATTTTCTGTTTACTTGCTCCGATATCTTTAAAAAGATTCATAATTTGGATTCAACATCATTGTTTGTTATTTTTATTTATTTATTTATGCTCATTAAATATTTGAAATGTTCAATTTCTGTTGTTGTTAATTTTTCTTTATTTTATTTTATTTTTTATTTTTGGGAAAGGGAGGAATAAATTACCCCACCCATTCACCATGGGTGCATGTAACACAGGTCAACAAAGGATGAAACTCCCTATTCAGTAGTAATGGATCAGCAAGACTAGCTTGCTAACCATTACACCACGACGAACACCATTTTTACTAACCCGTTCACGGCATGGGTGCTTCCGCCCTCTGGAAGAAGTGTTAAGTTAACAGCGTTGATTTCCCAGGGGGCTATCCCCATTTGCAATAATCGCTGCCACTTGATTAAAGGGGCAGGGCTGGGTTTATTACCCAGTGCTTGAGACGCCCCGCTCTTGAGGGGGGAATGCCAAGTGGGATCAAACACATTTTTTGGCACCCACCACCCAGAGTTTTGCTTGGCGGGTGGCCCCACATAAAAATATCCTCATGTCAACCTCCTACGTGGGATGAGGGGTAAATATGTTGCAAGTATGGGTATCCAGCAATTTCACCACTCATCCCACAATATGAGGGGTATGGCAACGAGGACATTTCATGTGGGCCCACCCCACAAAGCCAAAACTCATGGGTGGGGGTGCAAAAAATGCCGTTGGACCGCATCGGCATTCCCCTCAAGGGGGGGAGGGCTCTCAAGCATTGGCAATTAACGCCAGCCGCTGCCCCTTTAAATTAAGGGGGCAGGTATTGCCTGGTGATGGGATACCCCCTTTGATCAACGTTGTTATTTAACACTTTGGTCCAGAACCGAAGCACACTGGACCTCCCACACCCGAGAGCGTGTCCAAAGAGCGAGCGCAAATAAGTTTATTGGAGAGGGGGAGTTAAATTTACAAGGGTTGGTATTTACCCCAACCCGTTCACCTATGGGTACATGTGTGATAATACGCGCGCCTGCACTTGTGCACTTCGTTGCACAATGTGTATGACCCCACGCTGTATATTCTGTGCTGGCGATTTGAAGGGCATGAAGTTAGAGACAGTTCCCAAGGATTTAAAAAAAAAAACAAAGTCTGATAACAGGAATGCCTAATGGAAGAGGAAGTTGTGAAACTGTGGCAGTTTGTGGTGGGGCAGGAAGCACTTAGTTTATGTCAGCTGGCAAAAAGTTGTTTTACCTCTAAGTCGATTACTGGCTTCACTGATGTGGGTCTCCTGGTTATTTTCTATTTCTGCTGCTACTGGATACACTATCACCTCGACTGCTGACTGAAACTAAACTGCCTAAAGGTTTGAGCCGGCTTGAATATATGTAAATTCCAACGTCTACACAGCCCCATGGATTCGACCAAACCAGATCCTCGGTAACTTATTTTGTCTCAAACTTTTTGTCTGCAATCTCTTTAAGCGATAGTCATTGCTCCTCTTTTTTTGTTTTTTTTTTTTTTTTTTTGCAGGCTCAGTCGTCTCCACTTTTCAGACCATTACTGTCCTCAAAACAGAATTTTCTCTTAAACATACCTAAAGATATTATCTCTAACTAGGTTAACTTCATGGTGACCGTTTCAATTTTCTTAAACTTTACTGCCTAATCCTTTGTGTGCCTTAAAGGACAACCACGCCAACCCAGATATATAATGCCTGGACTAACACAGATTTCTATTTTAACCCTTTTTTTTTCTCTCCTGACTATGTTCTCACTTAACCCATAGTGTCACAACATATAACACAAGGATCAAACTCACTATTCGGTAGTAAATAGATCTGGCGAGACTAGCTTGCGTAACCATTATATCATTAATAAGGATGCCCTTATTTAATCTCAACGCCGTTTCACCATGGGTAGATGTGTTGAAAAGTGGTTGGGGCACCGAGCAGGAATCAAACCGATATTTTTAGTAATGGATAAATGTGTAAGCTAGGCTTTGCTAACCACTACACTATGATGGTACGTTCTTTTACTCTACCCGTTCGCTATGGTAGGATGTGACACATGGTCTCAAGTAATGGAGCATCCAGCGAGGATTGCAAATTCGCTAATTTAGTCGTATATGGATCTGTGAAGACTAGCTTGCTAACTCTTACACCAATGAACGGGATGCCTTAAAATTTTATCAAAGGATATGTATGCATTTAGCCGGTAATTTAATGAGGAAGTGCGTCCCGGTCTCCTGCTTCAAAATTGCCTACCCGGTGACCTATTAAAAATAATGACCCCCAGCTCTATCTCAGTCTATTCAAAAACTATCGCAATCTTCATATCTATGCTATCTATCTATCATCAATGTTCATAATTTATCTAATATTACTTTAAATACTAAGAGTTTTCTTTTATTCATGTTTTTTGTTTAATGTCTTGTTTTTAGTTTATAATAAACAAGAAAATTACGACAAAAAAAAGAAACGTCCCCCCCCAAATACATTTACTTATTGATAATATCTATCTATCTCCAATTTGTTCATATGCTATCTATATTATTTGTTTATCCTATCTATCTATCTCAGGTCTGTTCAAACTTATATATCCATCTTCATATCTAACCAAGAATTACAACAAATTCGATAAATTAAACCAGAATTCGACGAGCTGGGGTTGTTATTTTTGAATAAGTCACCGGTAAGCAATATTTGAGGCAAGGAGACCGGACGCACTTCTTATAAATTACCCATTTATTCACATCAATAAGAAATGAAACATAACACCAAGACAACCCAAGCTTTTGTTACGCCTTATTCAGACCAAGGGTCACAAGCTTAATTCAGCAAAGCCCTGGAGCCACAATCTTAAAAAGACAGAAAGTTGGCCTAATTCACAGGTAACCCCCAATCTAATATTATACTAAGTGTTTCATAATAAGTATGTCCATTATCAATCTTGCAGGCACCCCTCTGGTTTAAAAAAATGAAGACCATCCCAAGATAGAATGCAAAAATGTAATTCCTGATTATCTGGTGTTGCTTTATCCAACATCGAAATTCTTATGAGTGTCCATCACGGCTCAGCTAAAATAATAGACTAAATTCCTGTTTTTATTATAAAGAAAGTGAAAAAAGACATGCTACAACGAGAAAAAATATAAGATTGACAGAGTAGAATACACAGAAGCGATAAATATAATTTGTTCAATCGAACATAATGAAAAAGAAGGTAAGAAAAGAAAAAGAGTGAGAGTTAAATTCAAGATATTATAACCTTTTACATATTGAACTATTTTCAATAGCTCTTAAGTAAACCTATCAAACATTGTATAATTAAATAATCATATTGTGGTATAGTC
Organism: Doryteuthis pealeii; assembly: GCA_023376005.1. NCBI lineage: Eukaryota > Metazoa > Mollusca > Cephalopoda > Myopsida > Loliginidae > Doryteuthis > Doryteuthis pealeii. The sequence continues at coordinate 103,347,445 of CM042137.1, read as the reverse complement.
CACAGGTCCCTGCTAGTAATTTGTTAATGAGACATCTGATGTTGTTTTGCAATCACAAAAATAAGTATCAAAGGTTAATTGAAGAAGGTTGACCAATCAGTGCATATCAGACTAGTGAATGATTTGACTAGTTGTGAATGCCAACATACTCTTAGCATACTCTTAATTTGGAGAACAACTTGTTGACAGCATTATGTAATCTAGATTGGAATCATTGGTTCTTAGGAAAATCAAGAATATGGTAAACAGAACTGTTAGACTTTAATCTTTTGAACCTGAAGATCAATGAATTTCTTCTCCCATTCTAATGGTACTTCTTTATCAGTCAACATCAAAAGCTAAAAGAAAATTTCATAGGTGCAGATGCTATAGGTTGGCATACCTGCATCCCTGGACGCAGTAAAATTGTATCCATGCGTCCCAGTGTTTTTTCGTTTTTCTTCCTCAACCATTTCAAAGCTAACTGTAAATAAATTTCAATAGTTTCATAAGAAGAATTACAACAGGATAGGTTACAAATTTTACTGGCGTCAGGGATGCAGGATGCGCACCTATCAGGCATCTCGCACCTATGAATTTTCTTTTTGGCCTTTTGATGTTGACTGAAAGAAGTACCATTAGAATGGGAAGAAGAAATTCATTGATCTTCAGGGTTCAATAAAGATTTAAAGTTAAAGTTTCTTGCTTAACCCATATTCTTGATTTCCATAAGAACCAATATGATTCCAATCTAAGATACATAAATGCTGTCAACAGTTGTTCTCCAAAAATTAAGAGTATGCTAAGAGTAAGTTGCATTCACAACTGTCAAATCATGCACTAGTCTGATATGCACTGATTTGTCCACCTCTTCATAAACCTTGATTACTTATTTTTGTGATTGAAACAACATCAGATGTCTCATTACAAATTACTAGCGGACCTGTGGATATACCACGAATATGATTATTTAATTATTACAAATGTTTGATAGGTTTTACTTAAGACTATTGAAAATAAGTTCAATATGTAAAAGGTATAATAATCTTGATTTAACTCTCACTCTTTTTTCTTTTCATTCCTCTTTTCATTATGTTCGATTGAAACAAATTAGTAATTATCGCTTCTGTGTTCTACTCTGTCATCTTATATTTTTTCTGTGTAAGCATGTCTTTTTTTCACTTTTTTATAATAAAACAGAATAGTCCTATTATTTAGGCTGAGGTGATGGACAGCTCATAGAATTCGGTGATAAGCAACACAAGATAATCCAGGAATTACATTTTTTTGCATTCTATCTGTGATGGTCTCATTTTTAACCAGAGGGGTTGCTGCAAGAATGATAATGGACATACTATTATGAAAACACTAAGTATAATATATAAGAATGGGGGTTACGCTGTGAATTTAGCCATTTCTTGTCTTTTAAGATTGTGGCTCCAGGCTTTGCTGAATAAGCTTTGTGACCTTGGTCTGGAAAGGGCTGTTAAAAGCTTTGGCTTGCTCTTGGTGTTATGTTCATTCTTATTGAGTGATAAATGGGGTAATTTATAAGGAAGTGCGTCCCGGTCTCCCTGCTCAAATTGCTACCTGGTGACTATCAAAAATAACAACCCCAGCTCGTCGTAATTCTGGTTATTTATCGTAATTTGTTGTAATTCTTGGTTAGATATGAAGATGGATATATAGTTTGGAACAGACTGGAGATAGATAGATAAACAAAATAATATAGATAGATATGAACAAATGGAGATAGATAGATATTTTCAATAAGTAAAAGTATTTGGGGGGGACGTTTCTTTTTTTGTCGTAATTCTTGTTTATTTAAACTAAAACAAGACATTAAACAAACATGAATAAAAGAAAATCTTAGTATTTAAAGTAATATAGAATAAATATGAACAAATTGAGATAGATAGATAGATAGATATGAAGATGGATAGTTTTGAATAGACTGAGATAGAGCTGGGGGTCAATTATTTTAATAGTCACCGGGTAGCAATTTTTGAAGGCAGGAGACCGGGACGCACTTCCTCATAAATTACCGCTAAATGCATACATATCCTTGTAAATTTTAAGGCATCCCGTCATGGTGTAAGAGTTAGCAAGCTAGTCTCACAGATCCATTACGACTAAATAGCGAATTTGATCCTCGCTGATGCTCATACTTGAGACCATGTGTCACATCCTACCATAGCGAACGGTAGAGTAAAGAACGTACCATCATAGTGTAGTGGTTAGCAAGCTAGTTACACATATCCATTACTAAATAGCGAGTTTGATCCTTGCTCGGTGCCCCACACTTTCAACACATCTACCCATGGTGACGGTTGAGTAAAAAGGGCATCCTATTATGATATAATGGTTAGCAAAGCTAGTCTCGCAGATCTATTACTACCGAATAGTGAGTTTGATCCTTGTGTTATATGTGTGACAACTATGTTAAGTGAGAAATAGTAGAGAGAAAAAAAAGGGTAAAAATAGAATGTGTTAAGTCCAGGCATATATATCTGGGTGGGTGGTTGTCCTTTAAGGACACAAAGGATTAGGCAGTAAAGTTTAAGAAATTGAACGGTCACCATGAAGTTAACCTAGTTAAGATATATCTTTAGTATGTTTAAGAGAAAATCTGTTTAGGGAGTTAATGGTCTGAAAAGTGGAGACACTGAGCCTGAAAAAAAAAAAAAAAAAAAAAAAAAGAGAGCAATGACTATCGCTTTAAAGAGATTGCAGACAAAAAGTTTGAGAAGAAAATAAGTACCCGAGGATCTGGTTGGTCGAATCCATGGGGCTGTGTAGGGGTGGAATTTACATAATATTCAGCCGGCTCAAACCTTTAGGCAGTTAGTTTCAGACCAGCAGTCGAGGTGATAGTGTCATCTCAGTAGCAGCAGAAATAGAAAATAACCAGGGACCCACATCAGTGAAGCCAGTAATCGACTTAGAGGTAAAACAACTTTTTTGCCAGCTGACATAAACCTAAGTGCTCTCTGCCCCACCACAAACTGCACAGTGTCACAACTTCCTCTTCCATTAGCATCCTGTTATCAGACTTTGTTTTTTTTTTAATCCTTGGGAACCTGTCTCTAACTCATGCCCTTCAAATCGGCCAGCACAGAATATTACAGCGTGGGGTCATACACATTGTGCAACGAAGGTGCACAAGTGCAGGCCGGGTATTATCACACATGCTACCATGGTGAACGGGGTTGGGGTAAATACCAACCCTTGTAAAAATTTAACTCCCCCCCTCCAATAAAACTTATTTGCGCTTCGCTCTTTGGACACGCTCTTCGGGGTGGGGGTCCAGTGTGCTTCGCTTCTGGACCAAAGTTTAAATTAACAACGTTGATGCAAAGGGGGTATCCTCACCAGGCAATACCTGCCCCCTTAATTTAAAGGGGCAGGGCTGGGTTTTATTGCCCAATGCTTGAGAGGCCTCCCCCCCTTGAGGGGGAATGCCGATGGATCAACGCATTTTTTTGCACCACCACCCATGAGTTTTGGCTTGTGGTGGGCCCACATGAAATGTCCTCGTGCCATACCCTCATATGTGGGATGAGTGGTAAATTGCTGGATACCCCATACTTGCAACATATTTACCCCTCATCCCACGTAGGAGGGTGTGACATGAGGATATTTTTATGTGGGCCACCCGCAAGCCAAAACTCATGGTGGTGGGTTCAAAAATGTGTTGATCCCATTGGCATTCCCCCTCAAGAGGGGCGTCTCAAGCACTGGTAATAAACCCAGCCGCCTTTAAATCAAGTGGGCAGGTATTGCATGGGGGATAGCCCCCTGGGATCAACGCTGTTAACTTAACACTTCCTTCCAGAGGCCGAAGCACCCATGGTGAACGGGTTGAGTAAAAATGGTGTTCCGTCGTGGTGTAATGGTTAGCAAGCTAGTCTTGCTGATCCATTACTACTGAATAGGGAGTTTCATCCTTGTGACCTTGTGTTACATGCTACCCATGGTGAATGGGTTGGGGTAAATTTAATTCCCCCTTCCCAAAAATAAAAAATAAAATAAAATAAAGAAAAATAACAACAACAGAAATTGAACATTTCAAATATTTAATGAGCATAAATAAATAAATAAAAATAACAAACAACTGATGTTGAAATCCAAATTATGAATCTTTTTAAAAGATATCGGAGCAGTAACAGAAAATAATGGATCCGAGACAAATTAACAATTTGTGTCCAGTTTTGTGTCCAATTTGAAAAGTCGAGTTTTTTTTGTGTCGTTATTTATCTGTGTTCTTCCTCGTTTTTTTGTTGTTTGTTTTTTTTCTCTTCTTTTTTCTAACCAAAAAAAGATGGCAAAAAATTTGGTAGAATTAATCAGGCTGGAAAAAACACCAGATGTTTTCAGTCAGGTTTACAAGTCAAAGCCAAGAAATAAATGGGAAAGCATTTTTCTTTCTTTCATTTTCCCTGGTTGTCAACATTATTCATTATTATTATCATAATCACCACCATCATCATCATTATTATTATTATCATAATCACCACCTTCATCACCATTCTCTCTAATAATAATAATAATTATATGCACATTTAATTTGATTTGGTTTTCAAATTGATTGACTCATCATGGCAAAAATGGGACATTCAGGTACTCATATCGTTACAAAAAATGTAAGGTGGAACACACTGAAAACAATTTTTTAAAATGTCTGATTGAACAAAAAAAAAATTTGTTACTCTACCAGAATTAAAGAATATATGCATATGTATGTATCATTCATATAAAACGGATATATTTTTTTTCGGTAGGGTTAACTTTTAGTGTTATTTTATGATAGGATTGACATAACTCCACAGATATAATTTTTATTTTTATAAATCACAACAAGGGGAGACAACTTTGGGATTTTCCCAGGGTCGCTATCCATTTGATTACATTTTTTACTGATGTCAGGTTAACCTTGGATCAACCTAAGAGGTGTGGGGGGTTGGGGGAGCCGTCACATAATCCATAGACAAATATCTATAAAAAAGAAACAAAAACTATTTAAAATTTCTTTTTTTTTGTTGTTGTTTTTAAAGAAAGTATGGAGTGTGTTTCAATGAATAAAAGTTCATTTTGATTTTCCTTTAAAATAAGTTTTTAGTTTCTAAAGATGTCACTTAATTATTGTTAAATGTTTGAGTTAATTTTTTTTTTCCTTCCTTTGTTCTAGAACGGGATCAGGTACACATCTGTGTATACACAAAACATTAATAGTGACCAGGTCAGGCAGGTGTTTTATTTGTGAGGGGGGCCATTTATATTTGACCCAGAGGCAATCTTTTTTTTTTTTTTTATATATATATGAAGATTAAAAAATAAAAAAGATAATGAAAAAATTTAAAAATCTGCCTCTATTCACAAGAATTGTCCATTATGAAGAAATGGAGAAATATTTATTTTTAATTGAATTACCACCATCATTGTCATAATTGTTAGTATCAACTTTATTATTCATGTTTATCTTTCATTTCTGACAAACCTTTTAACTAGTTTGTCAAAATTATCAGTGAGTATTTGTGTTCAAAACATTATCAGGCAGTGTTGGTCAATTGCCGAGTTGTATATAAGCAAACAGTAAAAAAAAAAAAACAGAGATGTTAGGGCTTAAAAAAAAACAAAAACAGTCAAATTATTACTTCATAGCCTTCTCTATAGACAGATTTTTTTCTTTTTATTTACTGAGTGTACAAACAGTTATTTATATATAAAAACAAAAAACAATTACTGTTGTCTCACAAATCAGTTTAATCTGTCTTTTATGTAAAAGAGGCAAAGTAATAATATCTAATCCAAGTAGGAAAAACAGAAAATGTATCTGTTGATTCCATGATGGAATATGAATCTTTGGACAATAAAGGATTCTTCATGAAAAAAAAAAAAAAAATTAAATTAAAAAAAGGAAAAGGTCTCTGCTGTAATGGTATTGAGTTGTCCTCAAAATCGCTTGAAAATACGATGAGGCTTATATATTTAAATTGTGCGTATCTATATGGATAAAGACACACACGGAACAAGTTTGTCTTTCGTTTTCATTTTTTTTCTTTTTAACAATTGGCAAAAAATTATTGGACACAACAAGGCCTTCACAGCATTGGATTTAAAATGATTTAAAATCAATTGTTTGTTAAATTAATGCAACAATGGAACTGTTTTTTTTTTCTTTCTTTTTTTTTCTTCTTTTTTTTTTTTTTAAATATTTAATGTTTTGAAAAAATAATTCGGAATATTAAAAGGGAATATCTTGATCAAAATGCTTGCAAATAAAGTAAAAGAGACTAGATAGTTTTTTTTACTGTAACTTTATGGTTTCTTTTTTCTTTTTCATAAGCCAGCATGAAAATATAATTGTGTGACAGGATATGGTGGAATGGTTTGCCAAGGGGACCCAGAAAAGGGGGAATTTCCATTAAGACTTCAAAAAATCTTCATTCCGATCCAAAAAATAACCAAAGATTTCTAATATATATCTGTTTTATTTGATTTTTTTTTCTCTTCCCCTGAAGGACTAAAAAATTTGTGAATCACATGAAAACACAATCCCTAGAGAATATATCTTCACCACTCAGGACATCATCCGGCCTCTTGTGTTGATCCTGTGTTTCTCACCGAACACAGAGAACCACGAGGTAAAATGCTGAACAGAGTACATGCACACCTGAGTCCATCGGGGGGGCAGGGTAATATACATAACTCGCATACATATATACTGTCATTCGTAAGTACAATACTCAAAGTCGTCACAACTGAACTATGGGTATTTTATATCCACCGGCACATTTATGATTACATACACACTATTTTTTATTTTTTTTAAATTTTTTTTTAAACACCTGCATTTATGCAGTCACACCATCATGGGCTCATTCATCATCATCTTCACATTGGTCCCCCATGTAAGAAGTTGGTAGGTACAAATACCTGCCTCTGTCTCACACGGCCCAGGTTGAAGTCCTGCCAGCTAACAGTTTGAAAGCCGTCAGAGTGTGATGTAGACCATCTCTTCACTCCAATTCAAGGAGGTTGCACTTTATTAGGATAGCTGTATTGATATCAATAAGTGTTGTCTCCATCGATTGAGTATGAAGAAGGATTAATCAGAGAATCTAAGAAGAATGGAATACTAACTGCCCAACATAGGTCAGCCATCAAGTACGAATAGTTGAGTTCTAGAGGTACATAGTGGTTACAGCAGTAAAGTTGTATACAAAGACTACAACTCTACATTGTTGTACGTGTCTATCAAATAATATCATCATCATCATCAATATTATTATTATTTATTATTATAATTATAATTATTATTATTATCATTGCTGTTTTATTGTCATCAATATATTTTGAAAAAATTTTTTTTTTCAGAAATGATAAAACACATTATACTGCCACCTCTACTATTTTGATATTTTTGTTTAAATTTTTTTATTTTTTTTATTTAGTTTTTTGTATTTTTTAAAAATATTTTTTTTCTCAATTACTAACATATTGTTGTTTTTTTTGTATTTTTTTTAATTTCATGAGTTAGTTAAATATTTTTCGTTTTTGTAAGTAGCTGATGGTTTGATTTTTGTTTTTCAGCAAAATTAGACACACACCAAAAAATGTGAACTAAACCCTTTCAACAATGTTGCTATTGATCATCATCATCATCATCATTATTATAATAATAATAAGGCACACAAGGAATTTTTTTCTACCAAAGAAAATAAAACAATGATGTGGCAATGTTTTATTTTATGTTTGGTTCATTTTTTTTTTCTTTTCTGTTCTTTTAGTTATTTCAAATATTTGATAAAAATTGATGGAAAAAAGTAAAAGAAAATAATCAACACATAATATTGATATGTTAACAATTTCTACTTTTTTTTTTTTTTTTCCATTTTTTTTTTCTTTAGTTAAACAAGAAACAACATTTTTCTAACCTTGCCAAAATATTGGCGACGGAAAAAATTAAAAAAAATAATTTAAAAAATTGGTGAACTGGCGTTTATATTTCACCTGGCTGTCCGTCTGCCCCAAATATTAATAATTATTGGCTGGGTACCATAGCTTTTCACACACGTCACCTTCAATCGGTGGTCAACAGTGTAATAACATTGATCACTTTACAAGAAATACTGACATAAACAAACAAATTACATATAATAGTAAAATTATAGTAATATTTCAAATTGTATATATATATATATATATATATATATATATATATATATGTATGTAATGTATATAATATATATTTATTTAATTTTTGTTTCACACATTTAGACCACAGCATGAAAGTAAACTATTGTTAAAAGTACTTATATAAAAGAGATATTTAGAAAATGAGTATAATTCAAAAATCTTATCACCAAGACTCAACTTGAATGATACATTGCATTTTTATGATTTTCCCCACATAATATATATATGTTATATATATATATTTATGTATAGTGTGTAATATATTGTGTATATATAGTAGTCTATCACAAGAGTAAATTTAGCAGAAGTATCTTCTACAACAGGAGGTTATATTGTGTTTAATTTTGTGTTAAAAGTATATCTTGTGAAAAGAACAAATAGATAAGGACAATAACAATTGGTATGAGAAATGAAATGAGAATAGGGGAAAGGAAAGAGAAGGCTCTTTTTTTTCCGTTTTTTTGTTTTTGTTTGTATGATTAACTTTATGGAAAGGTTAAAAACTAACAATTTTTTTTTTTAAAGGAGTCAATGTAAGAAATAAAGACCTATTTTTTAAAAAAATAAAATTAACAATAATCAAATGAGAATTTCCTTTTCCAATATATTTGCTCAGCAGAAAAAAAAATTAAAAAAATAAAAAAATAAAAAAAAGATTTGTTTGAGCAGTTTGGAGATTCTGATAAAATATCTATAACATTATATACAAAAATACAATAAATATTCTCTATGTTCATTTTCTTTTTAAAAATTGTCTCTTCAACTAATAATAAATCATCAGAGTTCACAACCAGGTCGCCATCTTTAAACTAAGCACCAAATTTTTTCTTCTTCTGTTCATCCAGTTAATTTACGTTTATCTCAGTGTCGTACGTTTTTATAAAAGTCAGTTGTCAGGCAGTGACATCATAGTGTCTGTCCTTTCGTTTTACCCTCCTTCGTTTTCATGCTGTTATCACACTGCTGTTTTAAGGCAAAGAAGAAGGGGACCCACCAGGGGTTATCACCAGGGAAGGGGTACAGGGCATGCAGCCCGTCCGCATCACAGTCAAACTTGCCACAGCAGAAGATGATTTGTGCTGTCATCACGACCGGCGGCCTCGTTGGCCGCATTATTACGAAAATCCTCATAACCATCTCCACCACTTATCACCAACATCCGGGTTGCCATGGTAGCAGTTGTTGCCATAGAAGATCTACGTTGGATCTCTTGGGGGGACAAGTTACCTTCAGGTGGAGGACTTCCACTTCCTTCTTGAAGGGAACTACCGTTGTTATTGCCTTCACTGCCACTAATAGCACCCTGGGTCTGGAATTGCTGTTGTTGGATTTGTAGTTGTTGGCTGTTAGTGTTACTGCCATTGTTGTTGTTACCGTCATTGTTATTACTACTGCTAGTAGTTGTTATTGTAGGGCCAGAACTTCCTCCAGCAGCTACAGTGGTACCGATTCCACTGATATTATTTGGATCGCTTTTCTGTGCCGTGTTGTTAGGTAATTCAACACTGGTCAGAAAGCGTACATGCCCTGTATGGCCATAAACCAAACCTGAAAGAGACACAGAGAAAACAGATTAAAGTGTTATCCTACCTTGAGTGAGAGAGAGAGAAATAAGCTTATAATAAGATAGACATGATTGGCAAAAAAATAATGAAGAAAAAAAAAGTTAATGAAAATCATGATGAAAAAAAAAAGTGAAATTTGTAAATGAGTGAAACATTATAAACATTTACATTTAAGACATGACTTCTCAATTTTTGTTTACTTGACACACCCCTAGTAACCATTCACTCATTCAAGAAATTAATTAAATATTAAATTACAAAACATAACTAATTTACAATCACAAGAATCAGTAAACTATAGTGTTTAATACAACCACAGAAATGTTTGAGACACGCCCGTGCTACTAAACAGCACTGGGTAGCGTCGTCAGTTATGTTATTATCTGGTTCATTGGGGGTTTCGGGTCTTTCAACATAATACCTCCATCGCCAGTTAGAACCCATTAGAAATGATCAAACTCTAATGCGCCACCTATCTTGTCCAATGCTAGCAGAAAAACTGGCTTTAAATAGAGTTTGCCAATGCAGACCTCGTCTTCTATACATCTGGTTGGTTAATGCTAAAGCCAATCAGCATTCAGAGTAGGTGTTAAAAACAGGTTCATGTGGCTCAGACATTTTAAAAAAAAAAAAATTTATTGGCATGGCTGGGCCTACCAGTAAGTAGACCATTTCTTTTATATAAAGAATAAATAAAGTTAGACAATTAAATATTAAATTACAAAACATAACTTAATTTACCAGTGTTTAATACAATCACAAAAATCAGTAAACTATAAATGCAAATGCACCTTTAATTCTTAAATTATTTTTAAGACACTGAGGACATCATGAATATTAGCTTGCAGGTTTGTAAGTTTGAACCACAATTACCTTGTTCTATGTTCAAAGCGCTTCTCTTTTGTTTAGTAAATAATTCACATGGCTAAACCCAGATTACATCATATATGGTTTGGTGTGGTATGTTTTTATGGCATATCAACCTCGGTTGGTCATTTAATGCCGACAAGTTTTGAAATAAAGTCATTCTTAATGGATACTCAATTTTTTTATAAACATATTTTTTCTATTTAACCTTAAATGGATCCTAACAGGTACTACCACTCCAGTCAGAGTTGACTAGGGAGCAATGTGATAAAGAGCTCTGCACATTCCCCAGACCTCCAGAACTGAAACCTAACCATCAGATAGTGTTTAATGTCATTCCTAGGACATGAAAACCCTCACTACCGCCTTTTAGCACCCATATGTTAAAAGGGGTTGGCTTGCCATAAGGCAATAGAGTCAGGACAATCATATAGGTGCTAGGCTTGACGTGACCAGCCGATTGATCGGAGAGGGCCTCTCTGACCACCAGTCTAGCCTAAGTAAGGACCAAAGTGGATTTCAGCCACCAGGGTTCCATCCTTAAGCATTACGGGCTGCCACCCACGGCCAACAGGTTGCCCCATTGGGGGAGTCTTAACCCATCTGCAGAGGTGCAGTCGGTGTATTTAATGCCTCAGACGACAGGGCGGACATTATATATGAACTTAGAAAAGCTAATAAAAATGGATTTCAACAGTTCCATAAAGCTTGGGATATTTAACTTTTGTTTTTTTTTTTTTTCATCCAGAATTCTTATAAAATTGTTAGAATATATTTTTTAAATTTTTTCTTTTGTAAAATATGTTTATATATGTCGTAATGACACTAAAATTATATTTCAGTCAGAGCCACATCATTTGTTCATTTAAATGACCTGTATGTTCAGAATGGATTTGTGTAAATGACACATCACTAGTGGCATCATACCCCATCAGGTATACTGCTAGATATCTGGCATAGTCTACATGATCCAGTGATTCTGTTCTGTTATAAAGGAGTTTATAAAATGCAAACTAGTTATTATATATATATATATATAAATATATATATAGTATATATTAAGAATATTTTTTAATAGAGAGAGAGAGAGAGAGAGAGAGAGAGAGAGAGAAGTCTTTGTGAGGCTCATTTTTGTATAATTTTGATTTTACTCCAAAACTTATTAAATACGTTGTATCCCCACAATGTTTTACAATTTTAACAGGGATTTTGAAATTTATAAAATACACAATTTAAGAAAAATTATATATATATCTATATACAGGAAGTGCGTGGTTAATGGTTAAAGTCATGGGAAATGGACTCGTCGACCGAGTTCAAATCCTGGACGTGTTAATTGCATTTCACTAAGTGCTAATACCCTTGGGAAAGGTATGAATCTGACTCTCCCTCCACTATGGTAATAGCAGGACAGACTGCGGCTTTTTAACCATGGCTAGGTAACCAGTCTAGGAGAAGGAAAACTCTGAATTCAAACCTGTTGAACCCCGCTTAAGAAATTGACCTTGTGTCATATCCTGCTCGTGCGGAGGAGTTGGTAAAAATATATATATATAATATATATATTATATATATTTATAATATTTTTATACACACAACACACACTATGTCTGCTAAATGACACACCCTAAGTATAGCAGGTAGAATTTATACACACATTTTTTAATTTATATTTTCTATTATTTGTGGTCGTGTGTTTTACTTATATTATAGTTATATGTTTTGTTGTCAACAATATAGTAGTGACTAGTGCTTATTAGCAGTTCTTTAAGTGCACTGGCTCCTCTTTTGTAGTCTGTCTGTCTTAGTCTCTATGTATGTGGTGCTGATTGTATTGTATGTTTTGTTCTACAAAGAGGCTCAGAATTGGGTCTTGAATACCTAATGACAAGTTTTTTTTTGTGTTTCTGGGGTTGGCCATAGTTAGAGATATGGGTCCCCACCTAGGAACCAACCTTGTGTTGAATTTGATTTTGTTGGAGGGTAACAGTATAGTATGGGTTTAGAATCAGAGACTAGTATCTGTGATTCTGTGAAAACAGTCACACATTATAACAAATGTTTTATTAAAAAGAAAAAAGAAAAGAAGACACTTTTTAACATTTGAAATATAAAAAAAATTGTGGATATGTAGGTGTTTAGTTAATACCTGTACAGTAGGCAGTTGACGTGTGCGTGTTGATTGTGGAGGTGATTTGTAGTGGTTACGAGGATATATGTTGAGAAATAACCCCGCATGGTTCGACCCAGAGAAGGTCTTTTACAGATTAAACCAGTGCTGTTACTCGTAGGCAGTCGGGTGTTTTTGTGTTGTCGAATAATATCATCAGCCGCTGTATAGAGAAAAACAAATAAAAACATTTAGAATTCGAATAAATTAAAATTATATAAAAATAGTTTTAGTGATAGAAACAACTTCAAGTCATTAAGATATTTTTTAGATAACTAAAATCTATATTCACTTAATTTATGAAATTAATATAATTGAATACTTCATGCTAAACAGTATGAATACAGAGTACAATTGACTAATGAGTTTAATTCATTGACTCGTAACTCATTTCGTTCTGTATACCATGAATCGAGTTATTTCGCCCGGTGGATGGGTGGATAAGTAGAACTAATATACCATTATTCATGTTTCACTTTCGCCCCCCCCTCAAAACACCTGCTGATTGTTTTTGTGTTTACCTTTTTTTTTAATTTAGAAAAATAGCATGGTATTATATAAAACATAATTAAAAAGAACGTATGCATTGTGTGTCTGTAACTATGTTAAGTCTATTTTTATAAATATTTTTTTTTTGTGTAATAAAATTCTGGAAATTAAATGTTTAGTAACTTATTTACATACAAGGTGTGTCCTCAAATATTATAAGTATCGAGTATTGATATAGGCGTGTGTGTATACTGACTATGCTGTGGGATTCGGAGAAAAAACAACAACAAAAAAGCTTTCATTCATTTTTTTTCAGTAATACAAGGTGTGTCAAAAAAAGTACCAAAGTTTCAAAGCTGTATTTACTGCAGATAGAATGAAGAATCGGAAGGATTTTTTTTTTTTCCAGATATTACGAAGGGGTGTGGTGGTCAAGTAGAGTACTAATATAGAGATGGTTCTAATACTTTTTTTGACATTCACCTTGAAGTTCACTTGTTCCTCAAATTTTAGCTTGCAACACAAAGCAAAACAATCAACAGTAACCGCTTATATATTCGAGTGTAAACTCTCAGATGTAAAAGGTCCAACGTATTTTTAATATAATAACAAATGTGGTACTTCAGTTGAAGAGTACCACAGGATACATACATAATAAATGTGTAATTGAAAATGATAACAGCTTATGGACTTTTTGGTGAAATCTTTATGTCAACTTGATTAATTAAATTTGGTGTTAGTCACTGGGCGTGCAGAGTTTTATATAGTCTTAGTAATTCATTACGAGAGTTCTCCAATGCGGAAGGTCAATCATAAAAGTAGGGGAGGTAACCTCTCAATTACTTTTTACAACATGGTATGGGAGATTTTTTGAATAAAGGTTCTAGTGGTTAAACGGTTGTGAGGATGAAATTAGTATGTAAGGATTCGGTGAGTGAAAGTGGTGACTGAAGATAAGATACCTCCGCATAAACCCCTTAAATGTTACATCAGGATGGTGTCAGGATTGTTTTTGTTTTTTTTCCAAATTGTTGGATTCATCTAGACAATCTAAACTACATTATTACAGGATAACCGCACAATAACTGAAAATTTTTAAAAATTCATAACTTCTTATCTTTATATTAACTTTATATCTTATTTTTCTGATATGTATATAGTACCTAAGCAAAATTTTGTTGAGAAAAATCTAGTTGACTTATATGGTGGTTCTTGTTTATTATAATAAGTGTCTAATGTTTGTCAGTACCAGATATTTAAGTTCCATATATTAATTAAATATAGTTCTTTTATATAGCCAAAAATTATCTTTATTAATATGTTTATCATTCAAAACAATCACCTATTTTTCAAATTGATTTGTTTCTATTCTGCTATTTCATAGTTTCTGAGTAATTAGGTTGTGTTGTGTTGGTATATATTTACCAACTTCCTACGTTGTTTGCGCTGTTGACGACGCAGGATACGACATCAGGTGGTTCGAATTTGTTAAGCGTTTTTTGGAGTTTAACAGCGTTTGATGATTCAGAGTTTTCCCTTCTCCTAGACTGCGTACCTTAGCCTAATGGTTAAGTGTTGTTTGAGGCCCAGTCTGCCCTGCCTATTTATCCATAGTGGAGGAAGTAGGATTCTTACCTTTTCTCAATTGTTGTTTGTCTAGTGCTTAAGTGAAATGCAACTTACCACATCAGGATTTTGTAATCTTCGGTTGCTTGTGTTTTTTTCGATCATTTCCATGACTTGATTTACAATATCTATTTCTATCTGTTTTTTCGTTGTTTTGTGTCTTTCCGATATTAGTGTATATATGGTATCGTTAGTCTCATATATGGGTTTTAGTGGTTTGTTGTTCTTAAGTATGTTAAGCTAATTTGCATTATTGTGCTGTTTGAAAATTATAGCTCATCAAACAAATAGAAAACTGGTTAATAGAAAAAATAAGATTGAAAATTAAGACTTAACATTGTATTTATTTAGATTTTTCAGACTGTTCTTATTATTCTAGTTTGTTTTATGTAACAAGTTTCGTCCGGATGGCTCCAGGTGTGTTCTAACTATGTGTCCGTAATGTAAATTTGTGCTAAACGATATGATGTAGATTTTATCAAGGCCACATCCCAAATAATTAATCATTTTTTTTAAGTCTGTGTTTATTTTTTTATTTTAATTAAGCTTTTGATCTTTGTAGAATAATTTTTTATATGAAATGAGAAAGCATTAAAAATTGTCAGCGGTGGTTGTACAAGTATTATCCATTTGTTGAGAATTTATATTCATGTTTCGCTGAGTTATGGCCAAGTTGTTCGTTTCGATACGTAGTCCCTGTGTGTATGTGGGAGTGGTGTGTGAGTGCTTTATAGGGTTTTATCGATACCACTCTGTGGTGTACTGAAGGAGTACATGGATCGCATAGCGCTAGGTTCAGAGGTTTGTGTGTAAGGGTGAAGTATTTTGTATGCAATAGTTTCGTAATCTTTATTGTACTTTTTCTTGTATATTTCTTGTCATTACAAAACGAAATAGATTTAATAACTATTTCTCGAATTTTGAGGTATGATGACTGGATGTTTTATATGTGTGTGTTTATTTTTTTTATGGTGTATGGTGTTTTTGTTCATGATAATTTTGTGCTGTATAGTATTGATGGATCATATTTAGTGTCTGATTATTGTTAATCCTTATATATTAAATTACAGATAAATAGTAGTACAGAGGAATTAAGGGTTGAATATGAAAAAAATAAATAATTTTAGAAATAGAGGTAGTATAATAGATATTAATGAATAAGAATACAAAATTAAAACTTGGGATAAAATCTTACATTGCAATTTCTGTGTGACAGCTGGAGTGATTGTGATTTCATGACAAGGAATTCGTCATGTCGTCGGCATTGGTAAAGATGACTTTTGAACTTCTTGCTGGGGTGCAACCCACACCCCTGACCAGATGAGCACAATACATTGGACACAGCGAGATGCATCAGGGTTCAACAACAAACTGATGCGAAAGTTAAACACACACATTAAAATATTACTGCAAAACAGAACATTTTGTAATATTCTGCAGCTGTTTTATAATTATGAAAAATCTGATACTTTTGTACTGAGGTTGTGTTTCTGCTTTATCTTGGTTATTATCAGACAATGTTCTAACCATTGCTGCTCCCAGACTTTCTCTCTAGTATTTATAATGCATATAATTATTTGTTGTAAGTCTTCTGACACTCTACTAATCTTCTGTTAATGTTTAATTTTTGGTTATGTGTTTTGTGGTCGTTTGTTCATTCCAGACCCTGGTCCATATTTTTTTTTTTTTGTATGGAACACTCAAGTTGTGTTGTGGGGTTTGGGGGTTTGTGTGTGTACAGGTATGTTGTTTAGTTGTGATGGTCCATGTGGTGTTGGAAATGTGAAACAAGGTCAATCTTAAATGTGGTAAGTACACCACAGAGAAACAGACCCAAGTTGAAGTAGTGTTAAAATTGCTTACTTATAGATATTTTTCTTCGGAGGGTGGCTTTAGGTTACTAGAAATAGATTATGGTCAAGTTCATGGCTAAAATCTCCTTCTCCCTCCCCCCATTTGTGGTTGTGTTGGTTGTTATTGTGGGTTTTGTTTGGTTTTGTTTGTGTGAGTTGTGTGGGACCGAAGTTAAAACAGCAAAGAACTAATTTTGGTGGTGGTGTACTGTAAGCAACCCAAGTCCTTTGTTTTGGTGTGTGGTCTTTTGTATCATGTAGTTTTAATGACTTATTTGAGCATTAAATGACCTGAAAAGGCGTTGATATGCCACTAAAACAAAACACAACCACGAGCAATAAACCTAGCCCTATACCCTTTTAGCGAAAGGGGGCGTGCATGCTGAAAGAAGGTCCCATGGAACTAAGCTATTTTTCACCCTCTTTAGTGACTCAGTACAGTATGGAGAGTGGGTGGTATACTTTTTTCTATCTGGCCCAGGCTTACTACCAACTCTGTCCGACCCTGAATAGGAACAATATCATAGTAAGCAAAGAGTTTAAAAGTGAAAAATGCCTTCTGTGAAAAATACTGACTGCATTCCCTTGCAAGAGGATAAGTACAGGGAGAGTACTTATCTGTCTGCAGGGAAAGCCTGGCGGTATAACACTAAACTGCGTTCAGTGGAGATGCTCAGTTCTGGAGAGTATCGCCATTATTCCCAGGTCCACAGTGCATCTGAGTGGTATTTCTTCTTTATTCTTGGTTGTGTTTGTGGTGTGTTGGTAATGTTGGGGTGTTGGGAGGACCATATTGTAATCAAATAGATGATGAGAAAATGAAATGTTCATTATTAAAAAAAGATACATTTTGGATTGATTGATACATTTTGTACTGTAGATAATTTAGTGACCATAATCTGTAAATTTTGGAATTTTGAAAACTGAAAATGCAAATGCCCACATCTCTCACTGGTTCCATCCTCTTCCAGTTCTTACAATCGGATTTTAATTCATTCTCCTTCCAAACCTGTTGCCATATCCCAATGTTAAGAGCCAGGGTTGCTTTACTTCTCTTACCCATAGGCTTGGTTTATTGGGTGAGTATATGCTATATGATTTTATTGAGGCCGGTTCCTTCCGAGCAGTTATTTGGCACGTTATCTTGAGTATGAAAGTGTGGTGAGTAGTCGGTTTCTTATGTTATTATTGTGATTTGTTTGTATGATATTCTGTTGTTCAATAAGTGATTGATGATTTATGTCAATCTCATAATTTACTGCACAAAAAGCAAAAAGCACAAACAATTGCATATCTAATTGTGGTTGTTGGTTATGGTTAATATGTTTTGATGCTCTTGTCGGTATATTTGTGATTGTTATTTTCATAGTTTTATCAGTTCATGGGATATTTAGCTATACGACATCAATTATACTGCTGCGGGTTCTATATAATGTATAGATTTATTCTAAACAGTACTCTGCTCAGAGGGTGGGGCTGTTTTGGGTCATGGGGACACTATTATGTAGCTGTGTTTCTTGGGCAATGTGTATGTGTGTTTGTCGGGTGGGTTGTTGTTGAAGTGTCATCCCTCTCCAGGTCTGGTGTTTGAATTCAGTTTTCCTTCTAAATCAGTTGCCATACCAAGTTTAAAAGAGTTTAAGAGGCCCAGTTGCTGTGTCTCACTTAATGTTACGCATAGCTGGAAGGAGAATAGTTTGATTCATACCTTTTATCAAACGGTATTAGCACTATGGAAATGCAAACAACCTCGTTCAGGTGTTTGTTGTGATCTGGCTCTGATATACTACATCCATATGAATAGCTGATTCAATAACCAATATATCAAACATAAAAATAGAACTTCTTTTTTTTTAAAATCCCAGTTTGAAACTTTGATTGGGTTTGGTTTTGTTAAAATGTCAAGAGGATAGATAATTAGTCTTACTTCAATTTTGAGTGTGAGTGGATACAATGCAAATATTATTTGAGAGGGCCGCCACCACAATTTCCCTGCTACAGCATGCATTTTGCTGATTAAGTTGGGTATGCTTTGTGGCATGATTTTCCTAGGGTCCTTGTTGGTAGGGTGTTCTGTGTCTTGGTCGTTAGTGGTTTACCATCTGAGGGAGATAACGTAACAAACTATTAACTCAAAGTTTTTTTATTGTTTTTTGTACAAAAAAACAATACCTAAAAAAGAAATATTAATGAGTTGTATAGACAATTTTGATTAGTTCTTTTCATTTTTGTTATGTTTATTTCGTTACTGCTGTATGTTGTTATAATAAGAAATTAATTAAAAAAAATAACATATACTGTTAATATATACATCTATGATGCTGATTGATTAGTGTGTATGTGGTGTGTCTTCTCCTTATATAATTAACCTGTGGTTTTGGAGTTTAATCAGTGAAATGGTACATGAGAAATATAAATTCTACAGGAGTCGAAAGTTCTTGTCACCCCAAATATTGTTTAACCTTCATTATTTTTTGTCTTAATAATTAAGTTATGTAATTATCTTATATCTGAAAAAAAAAAAAAAAAAAACCCAAAAAATAACAAAAAAAATGTGGGAAAGGGTTTGTAGTTGGGTTGATTGTAGATGTGAGAGGTTCTGGGCAAAAAACACAAATTTAAAATGAAATCATATTTCTCAGGAATTCAGTGTTTTATTATTGTACATTAATATTACAAGGTGCGTCCGAAGATCTTGTCACCTCTAAAATATTGTTTTAATATATAACATTATGTAATTATTTTATATCTGAAAAAAAAAAAAAAAAAAAAGAAGAAATAAAAGAAAGAATAAGTCTGTGAATCAATCATAAATATGTTATGTATTATTTTATAATGAAAAAACAAAAAGAAACAAAACAAAAAAACAAATCATTTTCTGAATTTCAGGTTAATTATTTTTTTTATAATTATGTTACCTATAAAGAAAAACTATGTAGGGGTTACAAGACCACCTTGTAGTTTGCATAAGCTATTGTGTGAAAATGGTTAATGGCCGATCATAGATAACTTCATTGGGAATATAAACTAGATTGTTTTTCTTTGGCGGAGGTAAAAGAAACACTAATGCTTTTTAAAACTGAATGTTACAAGCTCCTCGTATTGTTGAAATTAACAATTACATAAATGACCAGACTTTCAGACCACCCTTCACAGTTTTATTTTTTTTAAGCTTTATGATTGTCTGTACATTACCCATATTTGACGGCATATAAGATAGCACCCCATTTCATTTTAGTGTATTTAAGTATATATTGTTGAAAAACAGTTAGTGGGGGTCGGGTGGTCATTTACACAGCAGACAGCAATAAAATAAGGATGCATGGAGTTAGGGTAGTAAAAGTACTGCGGATAAGCTGGGTAGTGAGCAATCATAGAGAAGATTAGCCTAGGACCTAAGGAGTCTCAAAACTTCAACCTATGATGTTAGACGCAGTTGCTCAATTTTGAGTCATATATTTTTTTGGTGATAAAGTGTTCTCTTTAGGTTATACCGTTTAATTACAGTAGTTTATTTCAAATCGCATAGTTTATGTCAATGAAAATAATGTAAAGAAAAAAGAAAAAAAAAAGAAGAAGAAACGCCATACCAAGATCTCTTCTATTGTGTGATTGGTGTCTTTATTTATGTTTGTGTGGGGTGGTGTCTCCATTTGCCATGCAGACAAAAACACTTTTGTCAAGATAACTGCAAGAGAAAAAATATCAATCCAGAATTCATAAATGCCACCAAATCAAATAGGTGATGTGTGCAATGATCCAACATGTTCATTATTTACACTTGTAAATAATACCCGGTGCTGCACTGCTGGTGTCAGTCCTTTGTTGCCAATGTTAATGACCCCATGTTGTATTGCCTCATGTTGTGGCACGAGATAAACAGGTTCACAAAGAATTAAAAAAAAAAAAAAAAACAACACAAGTTTGATGACGGATGCTTAATGTGAGAGGAATTGTGACACTTTGTGCAGTTTGTGGAGCAGAGGACACTTATTGTGTGGCTTATTGGTGTGTAGCTGGTGCAGAAGTTGTTTTTAAAACTTCTAAGTCGATTACTGGCTTCACTGATGCTGGGTCCCTGGCTATTTCTTATCTACTTGCTACTGAGACGACACTATCACCTGGTATCACAGGTCTGAACTAACTTAAGGGCTTGAGGGTCTCTCTCGGCTGAATATGATGTATTGTAATTGTCCTACCGTTCCGTGTCTGTGGATACTTTAGTACCCCCCTGGATTCGACACCCAAACTATAGGTACTAAATTTTCTTTCATCAGACTTTTTGTCTGCAATCTCTCTGAAAACGAATAGGCATTTTCCAGTCCTCCCAGTGTCACCACTTTTGAGACCATCAACTTTCAAGACACTTTTTCCTCTTAAACTAGACCCTAAAGATATTCCCTCTTAATGCTAAACTTCATGGTGTTGTACAGCCTTTTATGACATTCTTGAACTTATATTTATACTGCATCCGCATTTAGGTTTTTCGGCTGTGGTTTTTTTGACGATATTCTCACTAAACCATTGTGTCACGACATTAAGGAAAAGAAGAAGGAATGCCTTGTGGGTATTAGAGATGGTGGTAGTATTATTTGCGGATTATGGTGTATGGACTGTCTTCATGTGGCCACCGCTGGGGTGGATTTCTATCCTAAGCATCAGGTCGCCACCCATGGCCAACAGGTGGTTTCCCATTGGGAGATTTCTTACCCCTCTGCAAGTGCAGTCGCCGTGCTTTTTTATAGTTTCCCCAGTGGTCGACAGGGTTGGGGCGTACTTCTATGAAAAGAGTGGGAGTGTTTTACTAGAGGACTGGGCGGGGACTAATTTGACCAGTTATAATTAAACACTGTATAAATCATGCTCATTCTTTATAAATTGTATAAAATTATTAGCATGTGATAACATAGAATTTTTAATGATTGATAATTAATAACGATTTAAATGAAATGAAAGACTTAAGCAGGAATACATTCTCTCTGGGTGCTTGCCGGTTGTCTTGTATGTGTTTTTATGGCTCAAAGTCTCGGTGGTGTATAGGTATCGGTTATTGATTATGTATCATATTGAGTTGTACGGGTAGGATGGACTGTGAGTTGTATTGTGAGTTTATCTGAGTATTAGGAATTATGGTCATGAAATGTATATTTTTGGAATATACCAAACTTATTTTTGTATACATTGACATGCAAAAAATCTTGTGGTGAATTTAAATGTATAGAAATCCAAATTAAACCCTGAAGTATAAGATTTTAAAATTCTCTGTTATAGATAAAGCAAAAAAAAAAAAAAAAATTACATAAAATAAAATAAATAAAAAATTACTTGTGGTATTATTGATAATATAAAAGATCGGTTTATGTAAATAAAAGTTAGGTATTTACATATAAATAAAATTACTAATACAATAAATAAATAATTACTTAAAAATTATATGGTGGGATAAAAAATTATAAAATTAAAATGAATAAAAAAATACTACACACGGTAAAATAAAAATCTATGTATGAGTATTAAATTGAGATATAATTAATTTTATCTATATAAAATGTAAATGGAGAAGTATAGTAGTCTAGTTATTGAAGAATGTTAATATAAAAAAATCATTTATATAAAATTAAATAAAAATCCATTTATGTATATAATGGTTAAATAAAAATCATTTATATAAAATTTTAAAAATACTAATACAAAATAGGTAAAAAATTACTTATATAAAATAGAATAAAAAACCTTACTTTACATGAAATGTATATAAAAATTACTGATACAAAATTTAAATATAGGTAATTATCTTTAAGTATTAAATGGAGTGAGAAATTTATCTTTGCTTTAAAAGTATTATAATAATAGAGTTACTACATAATGCAATATCACTAGTGTGTTCCTGTTGTGGATCTTTATATTTATTGTTGTTTGATTGTACTTACAGTCATTGGATAGAGTGAGTATACTAGTATAATTGTAAAAAAAGTACGGAGCATGAGAGATGATCCATAAATGAGATGAAAATTTGGTGCGTAATTAGTAAATAATGTACTGTATAAATCAATTAGTGCAAACCAGCATAATTACAATGAGTTAACTTTTGTTTTCTTTGTGAGAGATTCAGGCAAACATTTCTGATTACTTAGCTTTTCTCTATTGACTTGAAATTCTTTTTCTTTCTTATTTACATGGTGACATGAGATAATAGTTTATCTAGACACACACATACATAATTTGACTTTAGCCTCTTTTAGGCATTGTCATGACATGGCCTGGCCGCGTTGATTCAACTGTATAGTCCAGGTTTGTTCTTTCTTTTCTTCTGGTTTTTCTTTTCACATTTGTTTGCTTCCTGTTTCCAAAGAAAAACATCTCTATCTTCACAATTTTTATATTCTTTTCATGTTTGCTGTGTATTGTGTGGCTACACATAAACTGAAATTTTCTTTCTTTTTTCTACAGCAATTTTTTTTTCTTTCATTTCATATTCCACAATTTCTGTCTTCTGTTCATTGGTAATACGTCAAGTGAATAATATCTCGTTTTGCGTGTTTGCGTGTGGTGTGCTGTTATGTTTTCTTGGTGGGGTGGTAGTGTTTGGCGTTGTGTGTGTTATACACTTTGTTATTATGGTCCACACAGAAACTATACATTTTATTCTTTTTTTCTATTACAAATATTACCTTCTTTGTTTTCCGGTGTTTTCTCTATAAACACACATTTTTCTTGCTTTCCAATCAAAAAACGATGTCTTTATACTCTCCTTATCTCCACAAAAGTGAAATTGAAACTATAACCGAAACCACAGATAAAGACAATATTCCAAGAATGTGAAATACTTAATAAACGTCGTGCATCTCAGTGTTAATAAATCATAGGTCAGCTTATGAATGTAGTAAGTACAGTGTAGATAAATTATGACATAAGAAGCAAACAGCATTACATAATTTATAAGTAGCTTATGATGATGTACGTACTGTAGATAGAATAAATTGTGAATCAGAGTTTGTTAAAGTTCATCAAAATCAACGTGGGGATCAGTGGAAAAATTACCTAACTGTTAGGGTATTGATTGATTTGTGATGACATTCCGTTCTTTGACTCCCCCGAAATTATGCGACGCAGTAAAGTGAGACAGTTTTTAGCTTTAGTGTGACAGAAAGTTCAGGGGGACGTATGTGATATAGTGTCTTGTCTCACCCAAGATGTCGTTCGCGCGTCCCACGTGGGGTCCTGGGCTGGGGTCTGTTGTTTAATAAAACTAAAGAAAAACAACAAAGTCTTGTTAAATTAATTAAAATCAAGAATGCCACAGACACCAGCCTGAGAAAATCAACGCCACAGAATCAGCCTGAAGAAATGGCCAATGAATTAACAGCAGGAACAAGTAGAAAAGAAACAAGTAAAGAACCCTTGCTTCGTTGCGAGTGTGCATATCGTCTCTGGGACCTCAGGGTCTCTCTCTCTGTCCCTTCGTTAATTAATACCAAGACGACATATGTTCGAACGGTATATAACACACAGATCAGTAATAAAGACCAGTAAAGGCTAATGTGATTATGATATATTAGATTTAACATCAGTAGATTTAGTGATTGGAGTGTGTTGAGACTTTGTTTTGGAACCGTAGTGGGTAGTTTTGAGCAGAGATCACTATTTTTATGGTGGGCCGGCATATGAAAAAATTAAGAAAGCATCGGCCACATTAATATTGTGCTAATCTGGTGGGGGTGGTGGGTTAGCCAGAACAAAAGCTCTAGAAATAAATGGAGGTATAAAAAAAAATTATCTTTCCAATTGTTATATTCATGGAATGAGTGGCGTTAGATGCACAAAAAACAATTTAACGCAACATATTTATATCAAAAAAATTTACAAATTCAAGTACGATAGGTGGGCTTGATAAATGACGGATCTGGTCGGTAGCCGTATTTTTGGCTGGCCCCTGTTTTGAAGTAATAAGAATTCATAACTCTTTTATTTGCAGGAATGGTAATAGACTATTTCTGCGACACGAGTGTCCAAGTTGAAGTTTCTGACTGTGTAATATTTAAGTCCCAATGGCAAAAAAAAAAAAAAAATCCTCCCAGCCCCTTAAATCCCTCTCTTTGCAATGGCAACATCTAGCAATGTTTCTCATCACTATACTTATTAATCAGTAGACTAGCAAAAATAACTCTGAGGGCAGTGTAAAAATTAATTTTGAAAGTATTACCTGCAGGCTGGGTAGTTAAAGTAATGCTCAATGTTTCAGAGCAAAATCAACATTTATCTAAAGGAGTAAAGAAATAAACCAATTGAAATGGAAACTTTAGTTCTGTTCCCCCAAATAAAATAGTTGCATCTCTGCATCTGTTCTGTGTTGTGGTGGGTGTGTGTGTGGGGAGCGGTGGGATTTGTTGGTTTGTGGGCTATTGATGATGGTTTTATTATGTTATTATAACTATTTTGATTATTTTACACATAAATTACACACAAAATCGTAGGTATTTATTTATTGTAAACTTTTAGTTAGATTATTGTTACTGAAAAAAGGTCGAAGAGTTTTTGGTGGTGTTGGGTTTTATGACGTAAAGCTGTGGACGTAGTTTTCATACCAGACAGATAAGACAGCTGAATCTCCATTAATATATATATTGTAAGTAATTGCGGTTAGCTAGCTACCTTATTCTGTGCAGTATCCTATACTTAAGAATAGCGAGTTCAATCCTCGCTTTGATGTCATTACTTGTGACCTTCTATCACACCTTCCGTGCGTGAGACAGGTTGGATAAATACCTTAACTTATTAGATAGATATTTTCTTGCGTATAAAGAAGGCATTGTGATATATTATGGCCAAGAAAAACACATTTCTTAGATCTTGGAACTTAAAAAAAGAAAAAAATGTATTGTTTTCCCTCTCCTTTCCCAACTACCACCCATCTCCTGATACCCAACCACATAAAGTGCTCATTTCAGTTCGTGTCACTGCATCCATCGTGTTGTTCTGATCATTGTTATCTTGATTTCCCGTGTTGATGTTGGACTAACTTGGCTGCCCATCCAACTGTCAAAATAAAAAAAAGAAAGAATTAACATTATTAACAGATTTTTTCATTTGTCAACATGGTAAAAAAAAAAATGAAAAAAAAAAAAGAAAGAAAAAGACTCTTCTTTCGATAGCATGTACCCATATTATGATAGGTAATTTTTGGTACTAATCAAATCTTAGATATCATATTTCAGGATTTGATTCATAAAAGACATGCACGACCAGAAAATATAAATATTTAAATAAATTGAATAAAAGATTGAAAAAATAAGGAGCATGGGCCCACATTTTATTGTTGTCTGGTATGATTACTTGTTGAGTGGCGGCTGAAACTATGGAGTTGATATCGGTTCTGATTATAATTAATTATTGGTGTAAAGTAATGAAAATTGATGCTGTGTCCGTGTGTTGTGGCGATGGGTGGTGTGTATGCTGGTGAGATGCACGAAAAGGACAAATTTACGACAACCGATATTTATTTTTCAAAAACATTACAAATTTCAAGTACCATACGGGTGGTGGCGTATAAATGCCGGATCTGGTCTGTGGGCCGTAGTTGGTGCCCTGGTTTTGAGGATAGGAATTCATAGCCTTTATTTGAGGAATGGTGTAGAGATGATGCGGAGTGTTGGCTGACGGAGCGGTGTGCCAAGTGGAGGTTGAGCGTGGTGTAATAATCCAGCGATTGATTCATAAAAGAATGCAGACCAGCAAATATAAATATTTAATGAATAATAAATTCCACTGGGTCATATGTCTCTCCGAATATTCCAAGAGAAATAAAAGTTTTGATAAACTCTTAACGAATTTTTGCCTGCTTCTGCTTCCTAAAAAAGCTTAAAAAAGGATTGGTGGTGGGGTAGTCCTGAAGTGTGGTGGTATCAGCCAGACAGCAAGCGGAGTCTATACCTTTTCGGGCTGTAGCCTATGACATATGGTATATGTGGTTAGTGTCTTGAGACGAGCACACACTTACATGCAGCTCCCTGGCTACTTGAATTGGCGAGGGCCGCGTATCGACTAGTGAACCTTGTGCGTCCTAGTCAGAACCCTCTACCGACTGAGCTAAATACAAAGAAATTAGAACGCAGAAAATCATAATCCAGTGTGCTTGGTGTGTATGGAAGTATTCAAACAAAATGAATTACTTTATGTAACAACTTTTAAAGAGAATGGCACTTTTATGTAAGTGGCCATTTGTAATGTGTTATGGTATGTGCGAGGGTGGTCGATGTCTGGATGGTAGTGTACGTGATGTGCTTGGGATTGAATATGCATAGTTATTCATGCGATATAAAAAACTTGTTCCAAAGTGACAGCATTTGGGTTCATGGGAGAGAACCAGAAAAAGAGTGACATTGGTATGAGGAACATGTCATCAGCGGAACTTAAGCAATTGAAAGAAAAGGAAACAAGTTCTGATGATAATCAAACATTTTACAAATGAATCAAATTTTGAACTTAAATAACTATAAGATGTTGACTGTGCCACTGAATAAGTCAAACCAAACAGTAATTATTAACCATAAGTCGGCTCACATAGGTGTCTGCGCGCGCTTCATAGTGCAAAAGATAGACGGTGAACAGACATTACATAAATTCCAACAATTGCAAATAACATGCTGTAAAAAGAAGTTCTATAGAGTGTAATTTGTGGGTGATATTCTTATAGACACAAAAACAGTAAAAGTGTCCAGAGGTGAATTGGATGCAAGAGAATGTAACTTTTAAAGCAGAGGTCTCCAAGTTCGCTGTGGGCCTCATACTGTGTATTAGCCGAGCTGGTCTGTATTCCTCTCCTTCTTGCCGCGTGCGTCGCGCGTTGGGGTGTGAGGAGTGATGGGTTCCGGCTAGTACTAATGTATCTAGTGTGATGTTCGCCCGCAGAGTTGGAGACTCTGCTTTAAAGTTACATTTTTGATATTAAATCTTGGACACTTTTACTGCTTTTTGTGATCCTATAAAAATATCACACAAAATTACACTCTATAGCTTCTTTTACAGCTATTGACTATGGTGGCAGATTTTGGAATTTAATTTGTAATGTCTCTTCGACCCGTCTACTTTATTGCACTAAAGCGCTGCGCACACACTTATGTGAGCACTTTATGTGGAATTGGAGTTATGGGTGGTGTGGTGTTGAGTTGTTGCAGTGGCGAGCGGATGCGAGATTTGAGGTAGTTTGAATTTTTGGCAAAATTTTGATCATTTGTAGAGATTGATTATTTTTAGGCTTGCTGATTGTTCAACCAAATGTCACTCTTTTCTGGTTCTCTCCCAATGAACAAATGCTTCACTTTGGACAAGTTTATATCCTGATAACTAATGCATATTCATCAGCAATAGTAACTAATGACATGAACCTGCACACATTCATCAACATTACCAAATGGCCACTTACATAAAGTGCATTCTCTTTAAAAGTTGTTAATAAAGTAATCATTTTTGTTTTGAAAAATTAGAAGAAATGGATTATGATTTTCTGAATTCTAATTCTTTGTATTTAGCTCAGTCGGTGTAGAGGGTCTGACTAGGAACCACAGGTTCCTAGTTCAATTACCGAGCCCTCGCCAATTCAGGTAGACACAGGGAGCTGATTGGGTAAGTGGGGTCTCCTGATCTCAGACACTAAACAATTCTCCTTGGTCTAGCGCTAGGGAAAAGTAATAGAACTCCTTTGCTGTCATGGCTGATTACCAACTTTAGGCTACCCCAACAACTTTTTTTTTACTTTTTTAGGAAAGCAGAAGAGGCAAAATTCCTTTAAGACGTTTTATCAACTTTTATTTCTCTTGGATATTCGGGAGGAGACATATGACCCAGTGAATTTATTATTCATTTAAATATTTATATTTGCTGGGTCTGCATTCTTTTATGAATCAATCCTTGATTATTACACAGTCCAAAACTCAACTTGGACACTCGGTGTCCAGAAATGGTCTATTTACCATTCCTCAAATAAAGAGCTATGAATTCTTATACCTCAAAACCAGGGCCACCAAACTACGGCCCACAGACCAGATCCGGCATTTTTATCAAGCCCACCTATGGTACTGAATTTGTAATGTTGAAAATAAAATTGTTTGGTTAAATTTGTTTTTGTGCATCTTATGCCACTCATCATGAATATAAAACATGGAAAGATAATTTATTTACATATTTTCTCAGAGCTTTTGTTCTGGCTAACAAGTATTGAAACACAATAATAATGTGGCCCCATGCTCCTTATTTTTTCAATTATTTTTTATTTCATTAAATAATTTATATTTTTCTGGGTCTGCATTCTTTTATGAATCAATCCTGAATATGATATTCTAAGATTTGATTTTTAGTACCAAATTTTATAATGGTATGCTATGAAAAGAAGTCTTTTTTCTTTCTTTTTTTTTTCTTCTTTTTTTTTTTACCATGTTGACAAATGAAAAATCTGTTAAAATGTTAATTCTTTCTTTTTTTTTTTTCAGTGATGAGGCACCAAGTAGTCATCCAAACATCAGGGAATCAAGATAACAATGATCAGAACACAACACGATGGATGCATGACACGCATGAAGAAGCACTATGTGGTGGGTACAGAGGATGGGTGTAAGTTGGAAAGGAAGAGGGAAAAAACAAACATTTTTTTTTTCTTTTTTTAAAGTTCAAAATCTAAAGAACATGTGTTTTTCTTGGCCATAAAATATCACAATGCTCTTTATACCAAAGAAAATATCTATCTAATAAGTAGGGTATTTATCCCAACCTGTCCCACCACGGGAAGGATGTGATAGAAGGTCCACAGTATAGACATCCAGGCAGGATTGAACTCGCTATTCAATAGTAATGGATCTGCAAGAATAGGTTACTAGCTAACCATTACATTACAATATCTTATTATTAATGGAGATTCACTGTCTATCCTGTCTGTAATGAAACTACGTCACAGCTTACGTCATAAAAACCCAACACCACCAAACTCTCACCCTTTTTTCAGTAACAATAATTTAACTAAAAAGGTTTACAAATAAATAAACCTACGATTTTGTGTGTAATTTATGTGTAAAATATTCAAAATAGTATATATAATTAATATTAATAGATGCATGCAACTATTTTATTTGAGGGGAACAGAACTAAGTTTCCATTTCAAATTTTTTATTTCTTTACTCCTTTAATAAATTTGATTTTGCTCTGACATTGAATTTTTAACTACCCCAGCCTCAGGAATATCTTTCAAAAATTAATTTTTACACTGCCAGAGTTTATTTTTGCTAGTCTATGTAATAAGTATAGTGATGAAAAACATTGCTAGATGTGCCATTGCAAAGAAGAGGAATTTAAGGGGCTGGAGGATTTTTTTTTTTTTGCCTTGGGAGACTTAAAATTACACCAGTCAAAAGAACTTCAACTTGGACACTCGTGTCCAGAAATAGATCTATTTACCATTCCTCAAATAAAGAGTTATGAATTCTTATAACTCAAAACCAGGGCCACCAAATACGGCTCACCCCCAGATCCGTCATTTTATCAAGCCCCACGAGGTACTTGAATTTGTAATGTTTTTGATAATAAATATGTTGGTTTAAATTTGTTTTTTGTGCATCTACGCCACTTTCATCCATGAATATAACATGGAAAGATAAATTTTATTTTACATCTTTTTCTCAGAGCTTTTGTTCTGGCTAGCAAGTATTGACACAATAAATAATGTGGCATGCTTCTTATTTTTCAATTATCCGGCCACCCACCATAAAAAAATAGTTGATCTTCTGCTCAAGACTAACCCAAAACTGGTTCAAAACAAAGTATTCACACTCCCTCACTGATAATCTACTGATGTTTAAATCTAATTCATTCATTAGCCTTTACCTGTCTTTATTACTGATCTGTGTGTTATATACCCGTTCGAACATCATTCGTCTTGGTATATAATTGGGGAGAGAGAGAGACTGGGTAGAGACGATGATGATGAGATGAAGGCGTTTCTTACTTGTTTTCTTTTTCTACTTTGTTCCTGCTGTTAATTCATTGGCCATTTCTTCAGGGCTGATTCTGTGGGTTGATTTCTTCAGGCTGGGTGTCTGTGCATTCTTATTTTAAATTAATTAACAAGACTTGTTGTTTTTTCTTTAAGTTTTATTAAACAACAACCCCAGCCAGGACCCACGTGGGGGACCCGAAACGACATCTTGGTGAGACAGACTTTCGCGTCCGCTCCCTCTGAATTTCTGGTCACAACTAAAACTAAAAACTGTCTCACATCTTACTGGCGTGCTTTTTCGGGGGGTCAAGCGGAATGTCATCACAATCAATCATAACCCTAACAGTTAGGTAATTTTCCACTCGACCCCCGTTATTTTGAATCTAACAAACTCTGATTCACAATTTATCTATCTACAGTACGTACATCATTCATAAGCTACTATAAAATTATGTAATGCTGTGTTGACTCTGATTCATAATTTATCTACCCTACTGTACTTACATAATTCATAAGTACCTATGAATTATGTAACACTGAGATGACGAGTTTTATTAGTTTTCTTACTTGGACTATTGTCTTTATCTTGGTTTTGTTATATTCAATTTCACTTTTGTGGGAATAGGAGAGTATAAGACATGTTTTTGATTTGGGAAAGCAAGAAAATGTGTGTTTATAGAGAAAACAAGGGAAAAACAAAGAAGGTAATATTGTAAAAGAAAAAAAGAATAAAAATGTATAGTTTCTGTGTGGCCATAAAACAAAGGTATAAAAAGTAAGATAAAGGGAAAGAGATTTTTTTGGTTTTAAAAAATGAAGAAGACAGAAATTGTGGAATAGAAATGAAAGAAAAAAAATGCTGTAGAAAAAGAAAGAAAATAATTTTCAGTTTATGTGTAGACCATAAGACAAAATGAAAAAGAATATAAAAATTGTGAAGATAAGAGATGTTTTTTTTGGAAAGGAAGAAAAAAATGTGAAAAGAAAACAGAAGAAAGAAGAAAAACTGATAATGGTTGGTAAAGGCAGGCATGTCTGCATGCCTAAAAGACAGTGCTAAGCAAAATTTATGTATGTGTGTGTCTAGATAAATATTATCTCTGTCCTGTAATAGAGAAGAATTTCAAGTCAATAGAGAAAAAGGCTAAGTAATCAGAAATGTTTGCCTGAATTCTAAAAGAAGAAAAAAGTTTATCATGTAATTATCTGGTTTGGCACTAATTGATTTATACAGTACATTATTTACTAATTTGAAATTTTATCTCATTTTGATGACATTTTCTTAATGCTGTGTTTTTTTTTTCAATTTCTAGTATTCACATCTTCCTGTGTACAGATAACATCAAAACAACAAAAAATAAATTAAAGATCCAACATGGAGCCCCTGTGTATTGCATTATGTAAGTATCTTTATTTTATTTTATGCAAGTAATTTTCATTATTTTATGTAAGTATTTATTTAATTTTGTATCAGTAATTTTATTCATTCATGTAAATAATTTTATTCTATTTTATATAAGTAATTTTTACTATTTTTGTATTAGTATTTTTTAAAATTTATATAAATGATTTTTATTTAATTTTATATAAATGATTTTTATTTATTTTATATAAATGATTTTTATTTAATTTTATATAGATAATTTTTATTTAATTTTATATAGATAATTTTTTCTTTTTTCATTATTTTATATAAATAATTTTTATTTTACCGTGTGTAAGTATTTTTTATCATTTTATTTATATATTTTTATTCATTATTTTAAGTAATTTTATTTTATTTAATTTTGTTATAAGTAATTTTATTTATTTTATGTAAAATAATTTTTATTTCATAACGTTTTTATTTTATATAAGTAATTTTTTATTTATTTTATTTTAATTTTTTTTTTTTTTTGCTTTATCTATACAGAATTTTTAAATCTATACTTCAGGTTTAATTGATTTCTATATCATTTAAATTTTAATAAATTTTTGCATTCAAGTATAAAATAAGTTTGGTATATCCAAAATATACATTCATGACATAATTTAATAATGATATACATACAAACTAGTCATGTAACTTAAGTTACATATCATGATTATGAGACTTTGACCATAAAAACATTACAAAACAACCGGTAAGCACCCAGAGAGCAATATTCCTGCTTAAGTCTTTCATTTCATTTTAATAGTTATTAATTATCAATCAATTTAAAAATTCTATGTTATCACATGTAATAATTTTATCAATTTATAAAGAAATACATTGATTTTATACAGTGTTTATTATAACTGGTCAAAATAGTGTTATGTAACTTCTTTTTAGGTCCCCGTTCGACTGGGCATTAGAATGCACCGACTGCACCTCTGCAGAGGGTAAGAATCTCCCAATGGGACCACCTGTTGGCCATGGGTGGCGACCCGTGATGCTTAAGGATAGAATCCAGTGTGGCTGAGCAGTCCATGACTTGCAATATTCCATTTTAGGCTTTTCTTCTTTTCTTAAGTGTCGTGACACAATGGTTTAGTGAGAATACGGTCAAAAAAAAAAGAAGGAAAATAAAATGCGATCAGTAAAATAAAGTTCAAGAATGTCATAAAAGGGTGTACAACCACCATGAAGTTGAGCCATTAGAGATATCTTTAGGGTCTAGTTTTAAGAGGAAAAGTGTCTTGAAAAAGTTGATGGTCTCAAAAGTGGTGACACTGAGACTGGAAAATGCCTATCGTTTTCAGAGAGATTGCAGACAAAAAGTCTGAGAAGAAAATTAAGTACCTAATATTTGGGTGGTCGAATCCATGGGGGTGTGTAGGGGTGGAATTTACATATATTCAGCCGGCTCAAGCCCTTAAGTTAGTTCAGACCGGTGGTCCAGGTGATAGTGTGTCGTCTCAGTAGCAGTAGATAGAAATAGCCAGGGACCCACATCAGTGAAGCAGTAATCGACTTAGAGTTTAAAACAACTTTTGCCAGCTGACCACATACCTAAGTGTCCTCTGCTCCACAAACTGCACAAAGTGTCAAACTTCCTCTTCCATTAGCATCCTGTCATCAAACATTTGTTGTTTTTTTTTTTTTTTTTTTTTTTTCATTCTTGTGAACCTGTTTCTTACTCGTGCCAAACACAGAGCAATACAACATGGGGTCATTAACATTGTGCAACAAAGGTGCACGAGTGCAGACCGGGTATTATTACAGTGTTAAATAATGAACATGTTGGATTTGATCCTTTGATTTGTGCATTTATGAATTCTGATTAATATTTTTCCTTCTTTGCAGTTATCTTGACAACAAAGTGTTTTGTCTCATTGGCAAATGGAGACCTCATAGTTTATAGAAGAGATCTTGGTATGGCTGTTTCTTCTTTTCTTTTTTTTCTTTTTCATTTTACATTATTTTCATTGACAATGCTTGCGATTTGAAATAAAACTACTGTATTTGACAGGTATATAGGACACACTTTTCCCAAAAATTTTGGCTCAAAAATTGCCCTGCGTCTTATACATCATAGGTGAAGTTGAGACCTCCTGTAGGCCTAGGCTAATCTTCTCTATGATGCTCACTAACCCAGCTTATCCTCAGTACTTTTACCTACCCTAAACTCCATGCATCCTTATTTTATTGCTGTTTTCTGCTTGTGTAATGCACAGCTAGACTGTTTTCAACAATATATACTTAAATACACTAAATGAAATGGGGGTGCATCTTATATGCCGTCAAATATGGTATGTAAAATGAATCATAAGCTTAAAAAAAATAAAACTGTGAAGGGTGGTCTGAAAGTCTGGTCAATTTTATGTAATTGTTAATTTTCAACATAGAGGCTTGTACACCTTCAGTTTTAAAAATCATTAGTGTTTCTTTTACCTCCCCAAAGAAAACAATCTAGTTTATATTCCAATGAAGTTATCTTGATCGGCATTCATTTTCAACACAATAGCTTATGCAAACTACAGGGTGGCTTGTTAACCCCTACATAGTTTTCTTTTATAGGTAAAAATAATTACAATAATATAACCTGAAATTCTAGAAAATGATTTGATTTTTTTGTTTTTTGTTTTCTTTTGTTTTTTCATATATAAATAATTACATAACATATATTATGATTTGATTTTTAATTTTTTTTTTTTTTTTTTTTTTTTTTTTTTCAGATATAAAATAATTACATAATTATATTATTAAAAACATATTTAGAGGTGACAAGACTTTCGGACCACCTTGTAATATAATTACAATAATATAACCTGAAATTCTAGAAAATGATTTCATTTTTAAAATTTGTTTTTTTTTTTTTTTGTTTTTTGGGTTTTTTTTTTTTTTTTTTTCAGATATAAGATAATTACATAACATATATTAAAACAAAAAAATAATGAAGGTTAAAACAATTTTAGGGGTGACAAGACTTTCGGACTACCCTGTAGAATTAATTTCTCATGTACCTTTCACTGATTAACTCCAAACAGGTTATTAATAAGGAGGAGATAACTTAATCAGCATTCATAGATGTATATATTAACAGTAATATGTTATTTTTTTTAATTAATTTTTTTACCTAAAGGTAAAGAATAATAAAAAGTTGAAGAATATAAATTTGTCTTCATTTTTTTTCTTTTTGTATATGTTTTGTTACAAAAAAATAAATGAGTTATATTTGTTACTTATCTCCTCAGATGGTCAATGGGACACAGAACACCCTACACAAGGACCCTAGGATCTGCCACATGCCCTATCAGCAAAATGCATGCTGTAGCAGGGAAATTGTGGTGCGGCTCTCAAAATAATATTTGCATTGTAAATCCACTCACACTCAAAATTGAAGTAAGTATAATTATCTATCCATCTTGACATTTACTGTTTCAAACTGGATTTTCAAAAAAAAGATTCTATTTTTATGTTTGATATATGGGTATTGAATCAGCATTCATAGATGTATATATCGAGCTCAGATCCTGAACGAGGTTGTTTGCATTTCACATAGTGCTAATACCTTTGATAAAGGTATGAATCAAACTATTCTCCTTCCAGCTATGGGTAAATAGTAGAGCAGACTGGGCTCTTTAAACTCTTTAAACTTGGTATGGCAACTGATTTAGAAGGAAAACTGAATTCAAACCAGACCTGGAGAGGGATGAGCTTCACCAAGATACTCTTGCCCAAGACACACTACATAAGTAGTGTCCCCATGACCAAAACAGCCCCACCCTCTGAGCAGAAGTACTGTTTAGAATAAATCTATACATATATAAAGAGCAGTTTGTGTGTATGTATGTATGAACTGATAAAACTATGAAAATAAAATAATTAACGACAAAGTAAATATATATACCCATTAGATATCACTTGTTTTTGCTTTTGCTTTTTGTGCATAAATTATGAAGATTTGATTCATATATTTGAAGATATTCAAAAATTAAAATATACATAGAAATAGCATTCAAATTCTACTTTAGAATAGTGCTAATAATGCTGGGGGAAGGTATAAATCTAGCTATTCTCCTTCCAGCTATGGGTAAATAGTAAAGCAGACTGGGCTCTTTAACATTGGTATGGCAACAGGTTTGGAAGGAGAATGAATTAAAATCCATTGTAGAACTGGAGAGGGATGGAACCAGTGAGAGATGTGGGCATTTAAGCATTTTCAGTTTTTAAAAAAAATTCCAATTTAACAATTATGGTCACTAATTATCTACAGTACAAAAATGTATCATCTCAAAATGTATCTTTTTTTAAAATGAACATTTCCATTTTCTCATATCTATTTGATACAAATATGGTACCTTAATAGGAACTACCACTCCAGATCACTGTGGACCTGGGAATAATGGCATACTCTCCAGAACTGGAGCATCTCCACTGAACGCAGTTTAGTGTTATACCCAGGCTTTCCCTGCAGACAGATAAGTACCCCCTGTACTTATCCGTCTGCAGGGAATGCAGTCAGTATTTTCAACAGAACCATTTTCACTTTTAATACTCTTTTGCTTAACTATGATATTGTCCATATTCAGGGTCGGACAGAGTTGGTAGTAAGCCTGGGCCAGATAGAAAAAGTAACCCCACTCTCCATACTGTACTTGAGTCACTAAAGAGGGTGAAAAATAGCTTAGTTCCATGGGACCTTCTTTCAAGCAGCACCTGCCCCCTTTCCTAAAAGGGGTAAGGGCTAGGTTTATTGCTCAGTGGTTGTTTTGTTTTATGGCATATCAACCCTTTTCAGGTCATTTAATGCCAAATCAAGTCATTTTGATAAACAAAGGACTTGGGTTGCTTACAGTACCAATTAAGTTCATTGCTGTTTAACTTCGGTGATTTTAGCATGACTTGACCATAATTATTTCTCAGTACCTAAAGCACCCCCGAAGAAAAATATCTATAAGTAAGCAATTTTAACACCTA
The DNA here is from genome assembly GCA_023376005.1 of Doryteuthis pealeii. NCBI lineage: Eukaryota > Metazoa > Mollusca > Cephalopoda > Myopsida > Loliginidae > Doryteuthis > Doryteuthis pealeii. The sequence goes on along the minus strand of CM042137.1, from coordinate 103,310,334 downwards.
CTTCACTTGGTTTTCTTCTGTGGTGTACTTACCACATTAAATTGACCTTGTTTCACATTTCCACCACATGGGGAGTCAAATAAAATACCATACTGTACTTGAGTGTTCCATACAAAAAAAAAAAAAATATGACCAGGTGTCTGGTGTAGACCACCTAAAAATTATTAGGAATTGTGGTGTGGCTTCCAAAATAATATTTGCATTATAAATACTAAGAGAAATCTGGAGAGCACAATGGTTAGAACATTGTCTATAATAACCAAGATAAGGAAACTAGTCCAAGTAAATCAGTTTAAATTATAAAAAGCTGCTAGAATATACAAAAATGTCTGTTTTGCAGTATATTTTATGTGTGTTTGTTTACTTTTTCAGCATCAGTTTGTTGTGAACCCTGATGCATCTCGCTGTGTCCAATGTATTGTGTCATCTGGTCAAGGGGTGTGGGTTGCACCCCAGCAAAGTTCAAAAGTCAATCTTTACCATGCCACGACATACGAATTCCTTCATGAAATCAACATCACTCCAGCTGTCACACAGAAATTGCAATGTAAGATTTTATCCCAAGTTTTAATTTTTGTATTTTATTTTATTTATTTATTTATTTATTTTTTTTTTTTTTCATTTAAATTATTTTGTATTATTTTGTATTATTTGGGTTATTCAGACTATTGTCCTCATCTTTATTGTTATCTGCACAACATTTAAAATACAAATTATCAAGTCTCATCTCAAAAATTCAGAGAAATAGTATTAAATTATTTCGTTTTGTAATGACAAAGAAATATACAAAAAAGTAAATAAAGATTACAGAAACTATATGCATACATAAATACTTTATAATTGTGTGTGTGTCTGTCTGTGTGTCAGGTGGTTGTACTATAGATATATAAAGGTCAGTTGAAGACACTTGGATACTGGAAAATGATTTTCATTCAACAAATGGATATACTATGTCACCAGTGCATTTTTAATTGCTTCTCATATCATATAACTTATTCATAAACAGAAAAATAAAAAAAGCTTATTAAAAATGATACTGAAAAATTAAAAATGAATTAATTATTTGGGATGTGGCTTGATAATTTATATTGTTTAGATTTTTCGGACTGTTGAAACACCTGGGAGCACATCGGACGAAACTTGTATACAACAATGAATATGAGAACAGTCTGAAAAATCTAAATAATACAATGTAGTCATTAATTTTCAATCTTATTTTTTCTATTAACCAGTTTTCTATTTGTTTTGATGAGCTAATTTTAAAGCAAAATATGCAAATTAGCTTAACATATTAGGAAAAAAAAGCTACCTTTGTCAAGTTATATAACAAATTATTAGGAAGCGCGTGGTGTATTGGTTAAAGTCATGGGAAATGGACTCGTCGCCCCGAGTTCAAATCCTGAATGTGGTAATTGCATTTCACTTAGCACTAACACCCTTGGGAAAGGTATGAATCCTACTCTCCCTCCAACTATGGATAAATAGCAGGGCAGACTGGGCTCTTTAACCATGGCTAGGTAACCAGTCTAGGAGAAGGAAAACTCTGAATTCAAACCTGTTAAACTCCGCTTAACAAATTGACCTTGTGTCGTATCCTGCTCGTGCGGAGGAGTTGGTAAATATATATATAACAAATTACTCAGAAACTTGTGCAGATTGAAACAAATTTTTGAATAGGTGATTGTTTTGTTGATAGCTTTTATAAGTATTTTTGGCTATATAAGCTTTTATTATTAACTTTGACTTTTTCTGTAACTGACAAACATTAGCCTTTTTATAATCAAACCACCTATAAAAAAGTTAACTAGATTTTTCTCAAACTATAATTTGCTTAGGTACTTAAATATCAGAAATAATATAAAGTTAAAATTAAAATGGAAAGTTATGAATTTTTAAAAATTTTTCAGTATATTGTGGTTATCCTGTATAATGTAGTTTAGATGTCTAGATGAGATCAACCAACATTTGAAAAAAAAAAAAACATTGACACCATCCTGATGTACATTTTAAGGGGTTTTTGGGGTTTTTTGTTCACCAAATTTTAAATAGAAATACAAATTAATACTAATTTATCTCAAACTGTTATTTAGACTTTAAATCATATACATGTTGTAATAAGTAATTTGAGAGTTACCTCCCCTATTTTATGATTACCTTCCCATTTGGAGAACTCTCTAATGAATACTAGACTATATAACTCTCAGTCAGTGTACCAATTATTTTAAGTTGAATAAAGCTTTCAAAGTCTCTTCAGTGTTATCATTTTCATTACACATTTATGATGTATGTATTCTGTGGGGTTTTCATGAGTACAATTTGTATATATTACAATACGGTGGTACCTTTACATACGAGTTTACTGAGTTATAAGCGGTTACTTGGTTGATTGTTTGCTTTGTGTTGCAAAGCTAAAATTTGAGGAACAAGTGAACTTACAAGTGTGTCAAAAAAGTATTGACATTTTTTGTACTTTTTGACACACCTTGTATTCTGGAAAAAAAAAAAATTCCATTGATTCTTCATTTCTATCTTGGTAAATACAGCTTTAAACTTGGTACTTTTTTTGACACACCTTGTATTCTGAAAAAAAAATGAATGAAACTTTTTTGTTGTTGTTTTTTCTCCAGAATACAAAGTGTGTTAAAAAGTATTAAAAATCTCGATACTTTTTTGACACACCTTGTAATGTAAATAAGTTCACTAAAACATTTTAATTTCCAAATTTATTACCAAAAAAAAAAATTATTTATAAAAAAATAGACATTAAAAAAATTATACAGCACACAATTCATACGTTCTGTTTTATTATGTTTTTTATATAACAATGCTATTTTTCTAATTAAAAAAAAAAAAGTAACAAAACTATATAGGGTTTTTGAGGGGGGGGGTGAAATGGATTAATGGATATTTCAGTTTATTTCAATAGGGAAATTGATTTGGTATACGAAGAAATTGAGTTACGAGTCGAATGAATTAAACTTCATTAGGTCAATGTACCTCTGTTATTTCATACTGTTTACATGAGTATGCAATTTAATTAATTTCTTAAATTTAATGAATATAGATTTTTAGTTTATCTTAAAAATATCTTTAATGACTTGAAGTTGTTCTATCACTAAAACTATTTATAAATTTTATATTATTCGGAATTCTAATGTTTTATTTTTGTTCTCTATATCAGCGGCTGATGATATTATTCGACAACACAAGACAGCCTGCCTACGTAACAGCACTGTTAATCTGTAAGACCTTCTCTGGGTCGGAACAGTGCCGGGGTATTCTTAATTCCGTACCCAAAATCACCTCCACAACAACACGCAGCACGATCAAACTGCCCTTACTGTTACAGGTATTCCTCTACTATTTTTTAATTTTATTCTAATGTTAAAAAGTTCTTCTTTCTTTTTTTCTTTTTAATAAACCATTTTGTTATAATGTGTGACTGTTTTCACAGAATGCACAGTACTAGTCTCTGATTCTCATATTTGTTTACCTCCCCACAAAATCAAATTCAACACAAGGTTGGTTCCTGGTGGGACCCCATACATCTAACTATGGGCCAGAAAAAAAAAAACTTGTCATGTAGGTATCAGACCATTTGAGCCTTCTATTGTAGGAAAATTAAATGACCCAAATATAGAGGACTGGCTGCTCAAAGAGGCCAGTGCACTTTAACTGCTAATACAGTTGTCACTGACTATATTGTTGCCATGTGACTAATATTGTAGCATATGATTTATGTGTGTATAATTCACCTGCTATACTTAGGGTGTGTCATTTAGCAAACATAGTGTGTGTGTGTGTATATATATATATATATATATATATTATATATATATATATTTTTACCAACTCCTCCGCACGAGCAGGATATGACACAAGGTCAATTTCTTAAGCGGGGTTCAACAGGTTTGAATTCAGAGTTTTCCTTCTCCTAGACTGGTTACCTAAGCCATGGTTAAAAACCCAGTCTGTCCTGCTATTTACCTAGCTGAGGGAGAGTCAGATCATACCTTTCCCAAGGTATTAGCACTTAGTGAAATGCAATTAACACGTCCAGGATTTGAACTCGGGGCGACGAGTCCATTTCCCATGACTTTAACCATTACACCACGCACTTTCCTGTATATAGATATATATATAAATTTTTCTTTAAATTGTGTATTTTATAAATTTCAAAATCCCTGTTAAATTTGTAAAATTTCGTGGGAACAACGTATTAATAAGTTTTTGGAGTAAAAAATTATACAAAATGAGCCTCACAAAGACTCTCTCTCTCTTCTCTCTCTCTCTCTCTCTCTCTATATTTATAATATATATATATATATATTATATATATATAATATATATATATAAACTAGTTTGCATTTATAAACTCCTTTATACAGAACAGAAATCACTGGATCATGTAGACTAGTTGCCAGATATCTAGCAGTATACTGATTGGGTATGATGCCCACTAGTGATGTGTCATTTAACCACAATCCTTCTGAACATACAGGTCATTTAAATGAACAAATGATGTGGCTCTGACTGAAAATATTTTGAGTGTCATTAACGACTATATAAACATATTTTTACAAGCAAAACAATTAAAAAAATAATTCTTAACAAATTTTATTAAGAATTCTGATGAAAAAAAAAGAAAAAACAAAAGTTAAATATGTCCAAGCTTTATGGAACTGTTGAATCCATTTTATTAGCTTTTAAGATTCATATAAATGTCGCCCTGTCGTTCTGAGCAGTTAGAATACACCGACTCACCTCTGCAGATGGGTAGATCCCCCAATGGCGGCAACCTGTTGCGCCGTGGTGGCAGCCCGTAATT
>CM042137.1:103224383-103305406 GCA_023376005.1 Doryteuthis pealeii | reverse complement strand
TTTTTGTTCACGCAAATTTTAAAATAGGAAATAAAATTAATACTAATTTATCTCGAATGTTATTTATTGATTTTAAATTGTGTACAATAATAAACTCTGAGAGATAATACCTTCCTAGTGCTGTGGATTGACCACACACCGTAGGAAACGTCTAATGAAGACTACTAGTACGTTGACGGTCACGATAGGGAGGTGCAGTCATGGTAAGTTGGACACTATCTGAGTCTGATAAGCTGTCGATATCTCTACAGCCGTGTTATCCCATTGCACATTAGTATTAGTTACTCTGTGTCTATGAGTAATTCTGTAGGTATAGTACGGTGGTACGTACATACAGTTTACTGGTGATTAGGCGTTACTTCAGGTTGATGTTTGTCGTGTGCGAGGCTACAAGATTTGAGGATCACTAGATGGAACTTGTACAAAGTTGAGTACTCCAAAAGTATTGCGCACGTAGTTTTTGACACATCTCTGTTATTCTGTAAGTAAAAGATATAGCACGCATTTGATTTTGGTCTATCTTGGGTAAAACTGCAAGCTTTAGAGTTGGACTTGTTGAAACTCGCTGGCGTGCGAAGATGTGAACGTGAAAATTGGATCGTTTTTTTGTTTTTTTATTTCACTTCTGCCACAGACTCACACTGTGTGTATTCATAAAGCGACAAAATCGACTTTTTTTTGCACGCCTGGTGTAGTGACTTACTAAAACAGATTTCTAATCAACCAACACACTCTCAGCACGCCAAGCACAGGGACATAAGATTCATTTCACTAAAATAAAGCATTCAATTATATCCAGCAACTAAGCATCTATATCGTGTTGATTTATATGGTTTCTGTTATATTAGATCTTAAAGCAACATGCTTTAAGCCCATTCGCACAAGTAAGAGAGCACAGAACAGTCTATTCAAGGATTTACTTTATGAGGCGGGAGAAGGACAGGGCATCTAGTTAGTTGCCAGTTTCGAGGGCTGATATATATTGTGAGACTCGGTTGTTGAGCCGAGTTGCGGGAGTATACAGTCGAATGGTACACTTTCTATCCGCAAAGCACATCTGGGTATTCATAACCTGTTAACAGGGAAGTCACTGGACCAATATTAATTAATCTTCATAAATTTAATGAAAGTAGATTCTTTAGTTGATCTTGAACAATAATCTTGAGGAACTTGAAACAGTGTAAGGTATACGGTCTTAAAAGATATTTACAAACGATCAGTAAATTTATTCCGGATTCTATGGTTGTGTTGTCGGTGATTGGGACTGCTGCCGGCCGAGATATTTATTCGATCAACCACAAAGACAGGCCTGCCTAGGGAGTTCACACACTGATCATCGGACAGCGCTTCTCGTGGGGTCCGGATAGCAACTCACCGAGGGGTTAATTCTTACTATTTCTGTACCCAAAATCCCTCCACAACAACACGCAGCACGATCAACCTGCCGCTACTGTTAAGTATTCCACTATATTTTTTTATTTTTTAATTTTAAATATTTTCTATGTTAAAAAAGTTCTTCTTTTCCTTTTTTTCTTTTTAATAAACATTTTGTTATAAATGTGTGACTGTTTTCACAGAATGCATCAATACTATCTCTGATTCTCATAATTTGTTTACCTCCCACAAAATCAAATTCAAACACAAGGTTGTTTCCTGGTGGGGGACGCCCTAATCTCTAACTATGGGCCAGAAAAAAAAAAAAAACTGTCAATGTAGGTATCAGACCATTCTGAGCCTCTATTGAGAAAATATAAATGACCAATATAGAGGATTGGCTGCTCAAAGGAGCCCAGTGCACTTTAACTTGCTAATACCGTTGTCACTGACTATATTGTTTGCCATGTGACTAATAAATTGTAGCATATGATATTATGTGTGCATAATTCTTCCCTGCTATAATCTAGGGTGGTGTCATTTCAGCAGAACGATAGTGGTATATCAAATACACTATATACACTACTTATAGTATATATATATACCCGGCTTAAAGTAAATATATAAGTACACGTTATTACCCCTCCTCCGCGGGTCGTCAGGTTTGACACCACAGGTCAAACGTTCTTATAGGGCGGGGGGTTCGCGAACCACGAGGAGCTGTTGAAGATTCAGGATGGTGTGGGTGTCCTTCGCAAAGCTAGACTCGTTTACCTATTCCATAGTTGAGGAGTCCCACTGTCCGTCGCTATCAATCCCGCATAAGCTGCAGGGCAGGGGCAGAGTCAACCTTGTCACCAAGGGGTATGTGAGGTCTTACCAGGCGATCATCACGTCCGGGTTGGAACTTCGACGCGGGGACGATGCACGCTGGGACTACTCTAGGTACATAACGTATGCTCTCGCGCACATTCCGTATATATTAGGACTACACTGCGTATACGGGATTTTCCATTTAAAATGGATTTCTGATAATTGTATAGATCTGGAGCTAATTTGAAACATCTTCGGTGGGGTGACAATACGGTATATAATAAGTATGATTGAGGCGTGTAAATATAACAAAAACGGACTCACCACAGACTCTTCTCTTCCTCTCACACTCCTCTCTTCTGCTACAGTTTCACACGGGGGTATCTAGTTATTAGTTCATAAATATAGGAATAATAGTACGTATAATTATACCTCTGTCCACATTTATATATAATATATAGTAGGGCCATCATGATATAACCCCCTTTATAAGAATACAGAGACTGGCGCCATGACTACGTTGCCTAGGATTATGAGTCGATTACCTGAATTGGGTGTGATCGCCACTAGTGGATGTGTCCATTTTTACTTCACGCACAATTCCGATTTCTATGTAGCACAACGGAGGTAGGCTAGTACGGAGATCAATTCATGTAGTGGCGCTGGGATCGCAAAAGTTTTCAGCTCCAATTTTAATCGTCGAATCAAGGTACACACGTTTTAACAAAGATAAAATGTATATTAGGTAGGAGAGTCGGCGATGGGAAAACAAACAGAAGCAAGGAAGGTTATGGTCCAAGTATCCCAGATAATGGGAACATGAAAGTGCTAGAGTGTTCTCTAAGATCATATATGGGAAAGCCTGGTCAGAGGTGCATTAGGGAATAACACGCGGACTGACCTCACGGTGGTAACAGACCCACATTGGGAATCCGTGTGGGCCTTCAGGGGTGGCGCAACACGGCGTAATGTAAGGGGGAAGCCTGTGTCTCGGACACACATAACTTTGAGTGGAGTCTTGACTTGAGGACTAGACTGTGGTCAGAGAGGTTCCACTTCTAACCAATCGAATCTGCCACGTCTCAGAGCAGGCACCTTCATATGGATTGTCTGGACTTCTATGGCTGTAGGCCAGCGCAAACCATCTATAAGACATAATGGTGCTAAAGGCGGTAGCTTGAGGATTATATCTCGACAGAATTTATCATGAATCACATTCTGTTACTCGGCGCGTGTCAGTCTTTGGAGGTCTGGGGATATAGTTGACTTATATCACCATGCGTATACGCTTGCAGTGGTGTACCTGTTAGGAATACAGGGTTGAGATAGATTATATGTTTGTATTGAATAGAAAATTGAGTATGCCCCATTAAGAATGACTTTATTTAAAACTTGTCGGCCATTAAATGACACAACCGAGGTTGATATGCCATAAACATAACCACACAAAACCATATATGATGTAATCTGGTTTAGCCATGTGAATTATTTACTAAACAAAAAAAGAGAAGCGCTTTGAACATAGAAACAAGGTGATTTGTGGTTCATACTTACAAACCTGCAAGCTAATATTCATGATGTCCTCAGTGTTTAAAATAATTAAGAATAAAAGGTGCATTTGCATTTATAGTTTTACTGGATTTTTGTGATGGTATTAACACTGGTAAAATTAGCTATGTTTTGTAATTTAATAGTTAATTGCTAACTTTATTTATTCTTTTTATTAAAAAGAAATGGTCTACTTACTGCGCTAGCCAGCCATGCAAATTTTTTTTTTTTAAAATGTCTGAGCCACATGAAACCTGTTTTTTAACACCTACTCTGAATGCTGATTGGCTTAGCATTAAACCAACCAGATGTTAGAAGACGAGGTCTGCATTGGCAAACTCTATTTAAAGCCAGTTTTCTACTGCTTGCAGCTTCTGCAAAAGATCAAGATGGTGGAGCTGCACATTGGTTCGATCATTTCTAATGGGTTCTAACTGGCGATGGAGGTATTATGTTGAAAGACCCGAAACCCCAATGAACAAGATAATAAATAACTGACGACGCTACCCAGTGCTGTTTTGTAGCACGGGCGTGTCTCAACATTTCTGTGGTTGTATTAAACACTATAGTTTTACTGATTCTTGTGATTGTAAATTAGTTTATGTTTTGTAAATTAATATTAAATTAATTTCTTGAATGAGTGAATGGTTACTAGGGGTGTGTCAAGTAAACAAAAATTTGAGAAGTCATGTCTTAAATGTAAATGTTTTATTAATGTTTCACTCATTTTACAAATTTCACTTTTTTTTTCATCATGATTTTCATTAACTTTTTTTTCTTCATTATTTTTTTTTTGCCAAATCATGTCTATCTTATTATAAGCTTATTTCTCTCTCTCTCACTCAAGGTAGGATAACACTTAATCTGTTTTTCTCTGTGTCCTCTTCAGGTTTGGTTTATGGCCATATAGGGCATGTACGCTTTCTGACCAGATGTTGAATTACCTAACAACACTGGCACAGAAAAGCGATCCAAATAATATCAGTGGAATCGGTACCACTGTAGCTGCTGGAGGAAGTTCTGGCCCTACAATAACAACTACTAGCAGTAGTAAATTAACAATGACGGTAACAACACACCATGGCAGTAACACTAACAGCCAACAACTACAAACCAACAACAGCAATTCCAGACCCAGGGTGCTATTAGTGGGCAGTGAAGGCAATAACAACGGGTAGTTCCTTCAAGAAGGAAGTGGAAGTCCTCCCCCCTGAAGGTAACTTGTCCCCCCAAAAGATCCAACGTAGATCTTCTATGGCAACAACTGCTACCATGGGCAACCCGGATGTTGGTGATAAGTGTGGAGATGGTTATGAGGATTTTCGTAATAATGCGGCCAACGAGGCGCCGGTCGTGATGACAGCACAAATCATCTTCTGCTGTGGCAAGTTTGACTGGTGATGCGGACGGGCTGCATGCCCTGTACCCCTTCCCTGGTGATAACCCCTGGTGGGTTCCCCTTCTTCTTTGCCTTAAAACAGCGTGTGATAACAGCATGAAAACGAAGGAGGGTAAAACGAAAGGACAGACACTTATGATGTCACTGCCTGACAACTGACTTTTATAAAAACGTACGACACTGAGATAAACGTAAATTTAACTGGATGAACAGAAAGAAGAAAAAATTTGGTGCTTAGTTTTAAAGATGGCGACCTGTTGTGAACTCTGATGATTTTATTATTAGTTAAGAGACAATTTTTAAAAGAAAATGAACATAGAGAATATTATTGTATTTTTGTATATAGATGTTATAGATATTTTATCAGAATCTCCAAACTGCTCAAACAAATCTTTTTTTTAATTTTTTTTTATTTTTTTTAATTTTTTTTTCTGCTGAGCAAATATATTGGAAAAGGAATTCTCATTTGATTATTGTTAATTTTATTTTTTTAAAAATAGGTCTTTATTTCTTACATTGACTCCTTTAAAAAAAAATTGTTAGTTTTTAACCTTTCCATAAAGTTAATCATACAAACAAAAACAAAAAAACGGAAAAAAAAGAGCCTCTCTTTCCTTTCCTATTCTCATTTCATTTCTCATACCAATTGTTATTGTCCTTATCTATTTGTTCTTTTCAACACAGATATACTTTTAACACAAAATTAACACAATATAACCTCCTGTTGTAGAAGATACTTCTGCTAAATTTACTCTTGTGATAGAACTACTATATAACACAATATATTACACACTATACATAAATATATATATATAACATATATATATTATGTGGGGAAAATCATAAAAATGCAATGTATCATTCAAGTTGAGTCTTGGTGATAAGATTTTTGAATTATACTCATTTTCTAAATATCTCTTTTATATAGTACTTTTAACAATAGTTTACTTTCATGCTGTGGTCTAAATGTGTGAAAACTAAATGAATAAATATATTATATATTACATACATACATATATATATATAATATATATAATATATATATATATATATATATATCAATTTGAATATTTACTTAATTTTTACTATTATATGTAATTTGTTTGTTATGTCAGTTTTCTTGTAAAAGTGATCAATGTTATTACACTGTTGACCACCGATTGAAGGTGACGTGTGAAAAGCTATGGTACCCAGCCAATAATTATTTAATATTTGGGGCAGACGGACCAGCCAGGGAAATATAAACGCCAGTTCACCAATTTTTAAATTATTTTTTAAAATTTTTTCCTCGCCCAATACATTTGGCAAGGTTTAGACAAAAGTTGTTTCTTGTTTAATAAAGAAAAAAAAATGAAAAGAAAAAAAAAAAAAGAGAGAATAAGAAACTGGTTAGTCATCAGATTGTTTATTTTTCTTTAGCCATCATATTTTATCAAATATTTGAAATAATAAAAGAACAGAAAAGAAAAAAAAATGAACCAAACATGTAAAAAACATTGGCCACATCATTGTTTTATTTTCTTGGTAGAAAAAAATTCCTGTGTGCCTTATTATTATTATATAATGAATGATGATGATGATGATGATCAATAGCAAACATTGTTGAAAGGGTTTAGTTCACATTTTTTGGTGTGTGTCTAATTTTTGCTGAAAAACAAAAATCAAACCATCAGCTACTTACAAACGAAAAAATATTTAACTAACTCATGAAATTAAAAAAAATACAAAAAAAACAACAATATGTTAGTAATTGAGAAAAAAATATTTTTAAAAAATACAAAAAACTAAATAAAAAAAATAAAAAAATTTAAACAAAAATATCAAAATAGTAGAGGTGGCAGTATAATGTGTTTTATCATTTCTGAAAAAAAAATTTTTTCAAATATATTGATGACAATAAAACAGCAATGATAATAATATAATTATAATTATAATAATAAATAATAATAATATGATGATGATGATGATATTATTTGATAGACACGTACAACAATGTAGAGTTGTAGTCTTTGTATACAACTTTAACTGCTGTAACCACTATGTACCTCTAGAACTCAACTATTCGTACTTGATGGCTGACCTATGTTGGGGCAGTAGTAATTCCCATTCTTCTTAGATTCTCTGATTAATCTTCTTCATACTCAATCGATGGAGACAACACTTATTGATATCAATACAGCTATCAATAAAGTGCAACCTCCTTGAATTGAGTGAAGAGATGGTCTACATCACACTCTGCGGCTTCAAACTGTTAGCTGCAGGACTTCAACCTGGGCCGTGTGAGACAGAGGCAAGGTATTTGTACCTACCAACTTCTTACATGGGGGACCAATGTGAATGATGATGAATGAGCCCAGATGGTGTGACTGCATAATGCAGGTGTTTAAAAAAAAATTTAAAAAAAAAAAAATAGTGTGTATTGTAATCATAAATGTGCCGGTGGAATAAAATACCCATAGTCAGTTGTGACGACTTTGAGTTTGTACTTACGAATGACAGTATATATGTATGCGAGTTATGTTATTTACCCTGCCCCCCGATGGACTCAGGTGTGCATGTACTCTGTTCAGCATTTTACCTCGTGGTTCTCTGTGTTCGGTGAGAAACACAGGATCAACACAAGAGGCGGATGATGTCCTGAGTGGTGAAGATATATTCTCTAGGGATTGGTGTTTTCATGTGATTCACAAATTTTTTAGTCCTTCAGGGAAGAAAAAAAAATCAAATAAAACAGATATATATTAGAAATCTTTGTGTTTTTTTTGGATCGGAATGAAGATTTTTTGAAAGTCTTATGAAAATTCCCCCTTTTCTGGGTCCCCTTGGCAAACCATTTCCACCATATCCTGTCACACAATTATATTTTCATGCTGGCTTATGAAAAAGAAAAAAGAAACCATAAAGTTACAGTAAAAAAAACTATCTAGTCTCTTTTACTTTATTGCAAGCATTTTGATCAAGATATTCCTTTTATATTCCGAATTATTTTTTCAAAACATTAAATATTTAAAAAAAAAAAAAAGAAGAAAAAAAAAGAAAGAAAAAAAACAGTTCCATTGTTGCATTAATTTAACAAACAATTGATTTTAAATCATTTTAAATCCAATGCTGTGAAGGCCTTGTTGTGTCCAATAATTTTTTGCCAATTGTTAAAAGAAAAAAAATGAAAAGAAAGACAAACTTGTTCCGTGTGTGTCTTTATCCATATAGATACGCACAATTTAAATATATAAGCCTTCATCGTATTTTCAAGCGATTTTGAGGACAACTCAATACCATTACAGCAGAGACCTTTTCCTTTTTTTAATTTAATTTTTTTTTTTTTTTTTCATGAAGAATCCTTTATTGTCCAAAGATTCATATTCCATCATGGAATCAACAGATACATTTTCTGTTTTTCCTACTTGGATTAGATATTATTACTTTGCCTCTTTTACATAAAAGACAGATTAAACTGATTTGTGAGACAACAGTAATTGTTTTTTGTTTTTATATATAAATAACTGTTTGTACACTCAGTAAATAAAAAGAAAAAAATCTGTCTATAGAGAAGGCTATGAAGTAATAATTTGACTGTTTTTGTTTTTTTTTAAGCCCTAACATCTCTGTTTTTTTTTTTTTACTGTTTGCTTATATACAACTCGGCAATTGACCAACACTGCCTGATAATGTTTTGAACACAAATACTCACTGATAATTTTGACAAACTAGTTAAAAGGTTTGTCAGAAATGAAAGATAAACATGAATAATAAAGTTGATACTAACAATTATGACAATGATGGTGGTAATTCAATTAAAAATAAATATTTCTCCCATTTCTTCATAATGGGACAATTCTTGTGAATAGAGGCAGATTTTTAAATTTTTTTCATTATCTTTTTATTTTTTAATCTTCATATATATATAAAAAAAAAAAAAAAGATTGCCTCTGGGTCAAATATAAATGGCCCCCCTCACAAATAAAACACCTGCCTGACCTGGTCACTATTAATGTTTTGTGTATACACAGATGTGTACTGATCCCGTTCTAGAACAAAGGAAGGAAAAAAAAAATTAACTCAACATTTAACAATAATTAAGTGACATCTTTAGAAACTAAAAACTTATTTTAAAGGAAATCAAAATGAACTTTTATTCATTGAAACACACTCCATACTTTCTTTAAAAAACAACAAAAAAAAGAAATTTTAAATAGTTTTTTGTTTCTTTTTTATAGATATTTGTCTATGGATTATGTGACGGCTCCCCAACCCCCCACACCTCTTAGGTTGATCCAAGGTTAACCTGACATCAGTAAAAAAATGTAATCAAATGGATAGCGACCCTGGGAAAATCCCAAAGTTGTCTCCCCTTGTTGTGATTTATAAAAATAAAAATTATATCTGTGGAGTTATGTCAATCCTATCATAAAATAACACTAAAAGTTAACCCTACCGAAAAAAAATATATCCGTTTTATATGAATGATACATACATATGCATATATTCTTTAATTCTGGTAGAGTAACAAATTTTTTTTGTTCAATCAGACATTTTAAAAAATTGTTTTCAGTGTGTTCCACCTTACATTTTTTGTAACGATATGAGTACCTGAATGTCCCATTTTTGCCATGATGAGTCAATCAATTTGAAAACCAAATCAAATTAAATGTGCATATAATTATTATTATTATTAGAGAGAATGGTGATGAAGGTGGTGATTATGATAATAATAATAATGATGATGATGGTGGTGATTATGATAATAATAATGAATAATGTTGACAACCAGGGAAAATGAAAGAAAGAAAAATGCTTTCCCATTTATCTTGGCTTTGACTTGTAAACCTGACTGAAAACATCTGGTGTTTTTTCCAGCCTGATTAATTCTACCAAATTTTTGCCATCTTTTTTTGGTTAGAAAAAAAGAAGAGAAAAAAAAACAAACAACAAAAAAAACGAGGAAGAACACAGATAAATAACGACACAAAAAAAACTCGACTTTTCAAATTGGACACAAAACTGGACACAAATTGTTAATTTGTCTCGATCCATTATTTCTGTTACTGCTCCGATATCTTTTAAAAAGATTCATAATTTGGATTTCAACATCAGTTGTTTGTTATTTTTATTTATTTATTTATGCTCATTAAATATTTGAAATGTTCAATTTCTGTTGTTGTTATTTTTCTTTATTTTATTTTATTTTTGGGAAGGGGGAATTAAATTTACCCCAACCCATTCACCATGGGTAGCATGTAACACAAGGTCACAAGGATGAAACTCCCTATTCAGTAGTAATGGATCAGCAAGACTAGCTTGCTAACCATTACACCACGACGGAACACCATTTTTATTCAACCCGTTCACCATGTGCTTCGGCCTCTGGAAGGAAGTGTTAAGTTAACAGCGTTGATCCCAGGGGGCTATCCCCCATGCAATACCTGCCCACTTGATTTAAAGGGGCAGGGCTGGGTTTATTACCCAGTGCTTGAGACGCCCCTCTTGAGGGGGGAATGCCAATGGGATCAACACATTTTTTGCACCCACCACCCATGAGTTTTGGCTTGCGGGTGGCCCCACATAAAAATATCCTCATGTCACACCCTCCTACGTGGGATGAGTGGTAGAATGTGTTGCAAGTATGGGGTATCCATCAATTTACCACTCATCCCACATATGAGGGTATGGCACGAGGACATTTCATGTGGGCCCACCCACAAGCCAAAACTCATGGGTGGTGGGTGCAAAAAATGCGTTGATCCCATCGGCATTCCCCCTCAAGGGGGGAGGCCTCTCAAGCACTGGGCAATAAACCCAGCCCTGCCCCTTTAAATTAAGGGGGCAGGTATTGCCTGGTGAGGATACCCCCTTGTGATCAACGTTGTTAATTTAACACTTTGGTCCAGAAGCTGAAGCACACTGGACCCCCACCCCAAAGAGCGTGTCCAAAGAGCGAAGCGCAAATAAGTTGATTGGAGGAGGGGTAGTTAAATTTACAAGGTTTGGTATTTACCCCAACCCGTTCACCATGGGTAGCATGTGTGATAATACCCGGCCTGCACTCGTGCACCTTCGTTGCACAATGTGTATGACCCCACGCTGTAATATTCTGTGCTGGTCGATTTGAAGGGCATGAGTTAGAGACAGGTTCCCAAGGATTAAAAAAAAACAAAGTCTGATAACAGGATGCTAATGGAAGAGGAAGTTGTGACACTGTGCAGTTTGTGGTGGGGCAGAGGGCACTTAGGTCTATGTCAGCTGGCAAAAAAGTTGTTTTAACTCTAAGTCGATTACTGGCTTCACTGATGTGGGTCCCTGGTTATTTTCTATTTCTTCTGCTACTGAGATGACACTATCACCCCGACTGCTGGTCTGAAACTAACTGCCTAAGGGCTTGAGCCGGCTGAATATATGTAAATTCCACCCCTACACAGCCCCATGGATTCGACCAACCAGATCCTCGGTACTTATTTTCTTCTCAAACTTTTTGTCTGCAATCTCTTTAAAGCGATAGTCATTGCTTTTTTTTTTTTTTTTTTTTTTTTTTTTTTTTTTCAGGCTCAGTGTCTCCACTTTCAGACCATTAACTCCCTCAAAACAGATTTTCTCTTAAAACATACCTAAAGATATTATCTCTAACTAGGTTAACTTCATGGTGACCGTTCAATTTTCTTAAACTTTACTGCCTAATCCTTTGTGTCCTTAAAGGACAACCACCCACCCAGATATATATGCCTGGACTTAACACATTCTATTTTTACCCTTTTTTTTTTCTCTGACCATGTTCTCACTTAACCATAGTGTCACACATATAACACAAGGATCAAACTCACTATTCGGTAGTAATGGATCTGCGAGACTAGCTTGCTAACCATTATATCATAATAGGATGCCCTTTTTACTCAACCCGTTCACCATGGGTAGATGTGTTGAAAGTGTGGGGCACCGAGCAAGGATCAAACTCGCTATTTAGTAATGGATATGTGTAACTAGCTTGCTAACCACTACACTATGATGGTACGTTCTTTTTACTCTACCCGTTCGCTATGGGTAGGATGTGACACATGGTCTCAAGTATGGAGCATCCAGCGAGGATCAAATTCGCTATTTAGTCGTAATGGATCTGTGAGACTAGCTTGCTAACTCTTACACCATGACGGGATGCCTTAAAATTTACAAGGATATGTATGCATTTAGCGGTAATTTATGAGGAAGTGCGTCCCGGTCTCCTGCTTCAAAAATTGCTACCCGGTGACTATTAAAATAATGACCCCCAGCTCTATCTCAGTCTATTCAAAACTATCCATCTTCATATCTATCTATCTATCTATCTATCTATCTCAATTTGTTCATATTTATCTATATTACTTTAAATACTAAGATTTTCTTTTATTCATGTTTGTTTAATGTCTTGTTTTTAGTTTAAATAAACAAGAATTACGACAAAAAAAAGAAACGTCCCCCCCCCCAAATACATTTACTTATTGAAAATATCTATCTATCTCCATTTGTTCATATCTATCTATATTATTTTGTTTATCTATCTATCTCAGTCTGTTCCAAACTATATATCCATCTTCATATCTAACCAAGAATTACAACAAATTACGATAAATAAACCAGAATTACGACGAGCTGGGGTTGTTATTTTGATAGTCACCAGGTAGCAATTTTTGAGGCAGGAGACCGGGACGCACTTCCTTATAAATTACCCATTTATCACTCAATAAGAATGAACATAACACCAAGAGCAAGCCCAAGCTTTTATAGCCTTTTCAGACCAAGGGTCACAAAGCTTAATTCAGCAAAGCCTGGAGCCACAATCTTAAAAAGACAAGAAATTGGCTAAATTCACAAGGTAACCCCCATCTATATATTAATACTAGTGTTTCATAATAGTATGTCCATTATCATCTTGCAGCACCCCTCTGGTTAAAAATGAGACCATCCAAGATAGAATGCAAAAATGTAATTCCTGATTATCTGGTGTTGCTTATCCACCGAATTCTTATGAGTGTCATCACCTCAGCTAAATAATAGACTATTCTGTTTTTATTATAAAGAAAGTGAAAAAAAAGACATGCTACACAGAAAAAATATAAGATTGACAGAGTAGAACACAGAAGCGATAATACTAATTTGTTTCAATCGAACATAATGAAAAGAAGGTAAGAAAGAAAAAAAGAGTGAGAGTTAAATCAAGATTATTATACCTTTTACATATTGAACTATTTTCAATAGCTCTTAAGTAAACCTATCAAACATTGTAATAATTAAATAATCATATTGTGGTATATCCACAGGTCCTGCTAGTAATTTGTTAATGAGACATCTGATGTTGTTTGCAATCACAAAAATAAGTAATATCAAGGTTTAATGAAGAGGTTGACAATCGGTGCATATCAGACTAGTGATGATTTGACAGTTGTGAATGCAACATTCTCTTGTTAGCGCTTAATTTTAGAGAACAACTGTTGACAGCATTATGTAGTTTCAAACATGCTCACTACTTTCTGGATGTGGGTGATTAAGATTAGGGAATCATCTAGATGGAATCATATGGTTCTTATGGAATATGGCAAGCAAGAAACTTTAACTTTAAATCTTTTGAACCCTGAAGATCAATGAATTTCTTCTCCCATTCTAATGGTACTTCTTTACAGTCAACATCAAAAGGCAAAAAGAAAATTTCAATAGGTGCCGAGATGCTGATAGGTACGCATCCTGCATCCCTGACGCAGTAAAATTGTATCCATGCGTCCCAGTGTTTTTCGTTTTTCTTCCCTCACCATTTCAAGCTAACTGTAAATACATTTCAATAGTTTCATAGAAATGAATTACACAGGATAGGTTACAAGTTAGGAGTGTTTTTCCGGGGACTCATTCAAAGCAAATATGTGGCGCGTCCCATGACACACTAAATCAAAAAGCTATCAGCATCACTGTAGGTGCATATTAAACTAGTGATAATTTGACAGTTGTGAATGCAACATACTCTTAGCATACTCTTAATTTTGGAGAAAAACTGCTGACACCAGTTTGCAATGTCAAACATGCTCACTACTTTCTGGATGTGGGTGATTAAGATTAGGGAATCATCAAGATGGAATCATATGGTTCTTATGGAAATCAAGAATATGGTAAGCAAGAAATTTGAACTTTAAATCTGAAACTTGAAGATCAAGGAGTTCCATCTGTAGTTGTAATGATACTCCTTCAACATCAAAAGACAAAGAAAATTTTGAGAGTAGAATGTAAGGCCCCATTTTTCAAAATCCATTTTAATGCATGTTTTTAACTCCAAAATATCATAAAATGTCTTTTTAATAACAATTAAGTTCATTTCAAATAATGTGCAATTACAATTTTTATGGTAGGAATTTAGTCACTTAAAGTTCAAGATTACCAAAATGGACACACAAAGAGTTGGGGATTTTTGAATAGCTAACTACTGGTAGATCAATAAGTAACAATTCAAATTTTGGAGATGTGTGTGTGTGGGGAGTTCTAGCCCCCAAATCTATATATCTTTACTTTGGGCACCTCACCTGGTGTAATGGTTAGCAAGCTAGATTTGCAGACCATTGTTAGTGAGTTCAATTCTCACTGGGCACCCCATACTTCTGGCCTTGTGCCACATCTAAGCTAAGCTTAGTAAATAACTATATATCTTTACTTTGTGGAACCACATAATCTGAGTATAGTTTATAGCTATATTTGAATTACATGGTAAATTGTTATGATCCATGACTTAGGGGTTTAAAAGTGAGACAGTGCTGGCTATTGTAGGCCTTCACATATCTGTGAATTCCTGATTCTATCAAAGTTTTATAGCAAGATCCAGGAATAGTAAAATTCACTGAATCACAGCAGATTCACCTTCTAATTGTTGCATAATTGTATGGAGGCGTAGGGCTTTTGACAAGCCCTGTAGCGAGAGCTCTGAGGGAATGGAAATATACCAGTGACAGTTACTGGCCCCAGCTGACTCCAGAGGCGAGAATATCGCAAGTCACGTGAGATTTAGTTAGTTGATTGCCATATCCCGGATGAAACAGACGTGTTTCAGCCCAGCTGTCAGCTCCGCGCGGTGAGTTAAGCATCCCTTAGTAAGAAAATGAGGAACTAACAAGAGAAACCAGACTAGACATAGACATCATGGCCGGAGAGAAGACTAGACAAGGTAGAATTCAACATGGCGACTAGACGAGAACAGCAAGTAAGTTATATGTATCTGTTTATATATCTCTCTATGTATAAGAACTCTTGTGTATATACCCAACGAGAGTATATG
The DNA here is from genome assembly GCA_023376005.1 of Doryteuthis pealeii. Lineage (NCBI taxonomy): Eukaryota > Metazoa > Mollusca > Cephalopoda > Myopsida > Loliginidae > Doryteuthis > Doryteuthis pealeii. The sequence goes on along the minus strand of CM042137.1, from coordinate 103,289,996 downwards.
GCTTTGTAACATAATTTACTACTATTAACTGATTATAGGGTGTTACGATTTTTGTGGCCATTTTTTAGGCTGCAAGTGAGAGCAATTTACAGTAGAAATCCCTTGTGTTCCTTAGGGTTAGGTAAAATCCTTGGGTTCCATAATGTTAGGTAGAATCCTTGTGTGCTGATCCGTCCATCTATCAGTGTCGAATACGTGCAAATGTATGTCTTTCAATATCGGCAATTAAATAGTTCACTAACCACGTATTCGAGTGTGTTGATTGGCTGTCTTTAATCCACATCTCCACGAAGAGTCTATAAGTTTAAGTGGTGGGTCACAGCACACCTTATATGACAAAATAATTTGTTAGTGAGTTCAATTCTCAATGAGTGCTCCATAATCTGGCCTTGTGCCACATCTAAGCTACGCTTAGTAAATAACTATATGACAAAATAATCCAACAACTAGCATGGTGCAATGGTTAGCAAGCTAGACTGGCAAACCATTACTAGTGAGTTTGTGTCTCACTGAGTGTCTCCATACGTCCAGCTTTATGCCACAAATAAGCAAAGCTAAGTAAAAAAAATGAGCATCCCATCGTAGTATAATGGTTAGCAAGTTAGTCTTGCAGATCCATTACTACTGAATAGCGAGTTTGATCCTCACTGGATACCCCATACTTGCAACTTTGTGTTACACCCTACTCATGGCAAACGTTTTGGATAAATACGTACATAATCATGTTTGGTTTGGTTTCTTTGTTTGATGACATATCAACCTTCCTGGGTTATTTAATGCCAAAGCCATCCTTGTAAAAGAACAATAGTGGTGCTATTTAACCCATAGCTGGAGGGGGGGGCTTCATACCTTTCCTGGTAATCTGAACATTAGTTACATAAATAAGAGTAACCTCCCCTTGTTTGTTTCACTTTGAGGAAGCCGTATGTTTTGTTTGGCCATTTTCATTTCACCGTAAATCTACACTGAAAATGTGTATAAGGATAGTGATAAAAACAATGGATGATAATGTAGTTAGGTATATTTTGTAGATAAAGTGTGCATAATATCACCATTAGATGCAGTTTAATGTCATACCCAGGACAGTAATGCACCTGTTAGATTTTACAACCAGAATGTGGCCCAGCTATGGGTTAAAAAGTACCACTACTGTTCTTCTAAAAGGATTGCTTTGGCATTAAATAACCCACAAAGGTTGATATGCCATTAAAACAAATAAAGCAAACCAACTAAAATGTGGTTAGGCCTTCACATTATCTGTAGTATTCCTGATTCTATCAAAGTTTCATAGCAAGATCCAGGAATAGTAACTGAAAAATGAAAACCGAGTTGTTGAAATTAACAATTTATTTGTATGATTCAACAATACAGCTTCATTAGATATTATAAAATTGAAAGAGAGGCTGAAAAGTGGTTGGTTAGGTCACTGTAACTCCTTTCATTTTTATCCTGTATTTCTATGGAGGTGCATGGTATAATGGTTAGAGTCATAGGAAATGGACTCGTCGACCTGAGTTCAAATCCTAGACAAGGCTGTTTGCATTTCACATAGCGCTAATACCCTTGGCAAAGGTATGAATCTATATATTCTCCCTCTAGCTATGAGTAAAATAGTATGACAGAATGGGCTCTTTAACCTTGGATAGGTAACCAATCTAGGAGAAGGATACTCTAAATTTGAAAATCTTGAGGTCAGTCGTTGATTGGGTTTGTGGCATTCCTTGTGCACCAATTCTTTCCTATTGACTGTGCCAAAAAGTGCGGATGGTCCAACACAAGCCTTCACCACTATAAACAAAACACTGTGTAGGTTGTTCATTAGAGGAACCCTCATGTGTCAAAATTTGACAAGAGTCCCTTTTTCTTTTTTATCCTGTATTATAATTTAATACATTGAGTCTGGAGGATATGCCGGTGTAAGCAATAGATGGGACCCAAACAGATACTACCACTTCGGATCAGAGCGGACCTGGGAGTAATGGCGATAAAGGGGTACTCCACACTCCCCAAAGAAATCACTGTTTTTTTTAAATCTCAACCTTTTGACTCTTGTCTAATGATTGCAGTAAGCCTGAAACTAATAGTAACAAAATATTAATCTCCATAATATAATATATTATTGATTTTATATATATATATATATATATATATATATATATTTACGGGTACTACTATGTGAACATAGTGTAAGTAGTTAATCCAATAGGGCTCAATATATTGTGAATAAACTAGATTCACAAACCACAAACACACCTTCTCTAATATTAAACGAAAAAATGCAACAATGCTAGCTAGCTACATTTGGGATTTAAAACAACAAAACATAACACCGATTATCAAATGGGATTTAATTAAAAAACGAGTGCGTGCCAGGGCCTGACAGACCCATGCTTCTTGTGTCTACAGGAAAAATGAGAAATAATTAGATTCCCAAATAAAAATGACTTAATTAATAAAAAGGATGAGTTCCTAGGAAAATGTATGCATAGATTACACAATGCATTAGAATACCAATAGGATATGATTAATCAATAAGGGCATAATACAGTAAATTAAGATATACCAGTGACAAAGAAAAACTACTAGAAGAAATAAAGAAATAAATTAAAAAAGCTTAACCATATTCTAAACTAACTGACCCCACAAAGGTCAATAGAGTAAGTAGAAGATAGCGGTAAGGAGTAATAAAAGTATAAAGTTACAGCGTGATACTACCCAAATAGGTCAAAATAGGAGGAATTGAACCCCCACTACAAACTAGCAGCCTACTCAGATTATCTTCAGGAAGAAATAGAAGGATATCAGTCTAGCCATATAAAGTAACCAGAAAAAAATTACACTCAATCCCCATGATGGTGTTGGAATAACACCGAAACCGCGGTCGGGAAACAACTTCTTTTACAACTATATATATATATATATATATATATATATATATATATATATATATATATAGAGAGAGAGAGAGAGAGAGAGAGAGGGCGTTTGTGTGTGTATAAGGGTAGTGATAAAAACAATGGATGATAATGTAGTTAGGTATATTTTGTAGATAAAGTGTTCATAATATCACTATCAGCTGTGCCAAAAAGTGCGGATGGTCCAACACAAGCCTTCACCACTATAAACAAATCACTGTGTAGGTTGTTCATTGCTTCAAAATCGACAAGAGTCCCTTTTTCTTTTTTTTATCCTGTATTATAATTTAAGACATTTAAGAGTCTGGAGGATATGCTGGTGTAAGCAAGCATTTTCTTCACTATAGCCATTGTACTTCACTGTTAGCTGTTGGTGCTCCTACCCTGAGTAGCAACAAAAGCCTTCTCATATCTACATCAAAGTTATATAATAATCTCAGATATTTCCTGTACCTTTCAAAATAAAGTGCCACTTACCTGGCAACAATAAAAACGAACTTGTATGTGTGACTCCAACACAGGGTGCAGTAGGCTTTACCAGGTTATGATGTCATTAATCAAAATGGTGGCACTCGCTCGTGACTGTCATTATTGACAATCAACAGTGCTTACTAAAATAGGCATAGGAGGTAAAAGACTTGCTCAAAACCTGAATTCTTATATCTGAACACAAATCAACCACATTCATATCTTATTTATGCCATGTCAAAGTAATCCATCAATCACCAATGACATCCCTATTTCCTCTAAAAAAAAAATGAAAATCTTAACACCCTCACCCTGGTATAACAGGGCAGGTTCTTTTTGTTGGTGTCAACTAATTTTTAATGAAAGAGGAAAGTGTAAAAGTTATTTTTGTTAAAAGGAAACGGTTTCGTTAAAATGGGAAAATCAAAATATTGTATAAATTTTTATTTTACTTATTGTGTTTATAGATATGTGCAAAGGTCACTGTATGACCTGCAGTGATCTAAGTTGATATGTTTGTCGGGGCTGTCAGAAATCAATGGGGCAGCCTTGTTTTGGGGGCTGGCAGTTAGCACTCGTTGACCTTGTCATGATGGCAGAATAGCTAAAAAAATTTTAAAAAATAAAAAAACGGTTAAAGTGCTGGAAGGGTTGAGTAAATTCCATCAGTACTATCTTGACAGTTGAATTTTAATGGCACAGAAAATCTGAGACGACCAGCAGATGCAGAAGTTCCAGCAACTTGCCAGATTCCAGTCACTAGTCAGAAACTGCATTCACATAAGATACATAATGGTTTGTTTCTGGCTGTTGATGCTAACTTTCTTTTCCACAAATATATATTGGCCAACTCCTCCGCACGAGCAGGATGCGACACAAGGTCAATTTCTTAAGTAGAGTTTAACAAGTTTGAATTCAGAGTTTTTTTTCTCCTAGACTGGTTACCTAGCCAAGGTTAAAGAGCCCAGTCTGCCCTACTATTTACCTATAGCTGGGGGAGAGTAACATGGATGCATACCTTTGCCAAGGGTATTAGTGCTATGTGAAATGCAAACAGCCTCATCTAGGATTTGAACTCCGGTTGACATGTCCATTTCCTACGACTCTAACCATTACACTATTCACCTCCACAAATAAGGGATGGATTAGAGACTCTTACTGTTGGTTTTGTATTCACAGTTGTCCTTTTCCTATATTGGTTGCCCATCCCCATCATTTTTTATTATAATGGAGAATGTGTATTTTTCTGTCTTTAACCGAAACTTTATTACTACTCAAGTCATAATCCCCTTTGCTATTTACGTCACATTCTCCATAATTTTATTTTCATTTAAACCTCAATTATTAATAAAATTGTTTTACATTATTAGTACTGTTGACATTAGGGAAGGTCGATTTTGGAACTGTGCAAGTGCACTCATAGTGATAGTTGGGGTTTGACATCATAAATAATGACACAAAATATTTTTCCTAAATCGTTACTGTTTTTTGAGGAAATTAGTTTAAAGGTTGAAAATGTGAGCGATGGAATGTCGGAGATAAATTAGAATGATGGAACGATGGAGATAAGTGAAAGATCTACCACCGTCAAAAGATTCAGTAATATTGGGGAAAGAAAAATGTTTAAATGTCATTTAATAATTCTTTTTTAAATTGAAACATCTTAATTGATCTCAATAATTCAAATAAAAATAAATAAGGATTATAGATAATGAAAAAATATTCACTTGTAAAAATGAAATGGACATTGAATATATTGTTATTCTGGTAGACAACAGCGATAAAAAAAATCGCCTTCTTTTTTTTCTCTCTATCTCATGTATGGAATCCAGGATTTGTTATTTTTCAGCAAAAAAATATACTAATTTTAATTATCAATAAAACACTATTAAACCGAGAAATTTATTGATTTTAATGATAAAATAAAACAAATATAGTTTGTTTATGAAAATTATCCCCGGAATTTTCTTTAAGGAATATCATTCCAGTTAACACCACTTTAAAATACTGGTTTATTTACGGTATAAAATCCGTTTATAATAGCAAAAATAATTAGTAATTTTGTATTTTTATGCAAGAGACTTAATTATTTGAAAGAATAAGAAAGGAAAAAGCTTGTTTAATCTACATAATTTTGAATGACTGGCAAACAACAAAACAAAACAAAACAAAACGGATTTTGTTTTTTCTAATGTGAAATTACCGTTTCCTTCTTTCTATTTGTTTTGTTTCAAATTAAATTTAATTTTTGAAATTATTAAAATACGGTAATGTTTCAGTTTCATATTAGAAATATAGCTGATACTATTTTATATTTGAAATCCTTAAGCAAAATATTTTTTTATGTACACTTCTCGTGATGAAAACTATAACAAAACAAAAAAACAAAAACATTTTTTTCCTATACTTTTTGGATTTTTAAAAACATAATTTTGAGACTTTTAAATTCACTGTAAGTTAGTGGGTTTCTTTTTTTCTTTTTTTTTTGGGGGGGTCAGGGCCTATTTTTTCAAGCTAAAATTTTAGACCCAGGTTAGCCCTAACTCAAACCCAATATATCTGAAACTCTTAACACAACTGCCAGTCATTTTTATATGAAATTGGTAGATAGCCTTAAAAAAAGTTTGATTTTTGGTTATTTATTTATTTTTTAATTTAATTTCAGATAAAAATGTCTGTAAAATGATGTTCAGTTTTAACCTGCAGTAACAATTCCAAAAGATTTTCTTTGGATAAAATGCAACCCCCAACTTTATGACAAGTTATCCAGTTTAGTTATTTCCTTGAAAATACCTATCCCCACTGGAAATATTTTGAGATTTTCAAATTAATTCTAAAGGAAATAATCAGTATTTGGCAAGCAGTGAACCCACATTTGCCTTTGTTAAGAGAATATTACATAGGGCAGAAGGTGGATATATTTTGTTTCAAATTTTGAAATTTCAGGTTCCCATTGAAAAGAGAGAATATTTAAAACATCAGAGAGAGAAAACAGGACCAAAAGGAAGTTTCCAACTGAGACCTATTGACAATGATGCTGTCAAACAATACAAAAAAAAAAAAAAAAAAAAATCAGCAAAGCATAGAGGTCAGATAGGCAACAACAAGATTCTTCATGTGTTGCTTCCTTGACATCTGATATTTTTCTACAGAATCTTCCAGTGAACAAACAACGAATGACAGTTTTGAGCCAGGGACAAAGTTTAAGGGAACTTTTAAAAGTCCATAGATATTTCATGGAACTTCAAACTTCAGGGCCTACCTTGCTAATGCCATACTATTAGACCTACAGAATATAGGTTTTCTTGATCCAAACATTCACTTACAAGACATTATTCTAGACAAATCTAAAATAGGGAAAAGGCAAATCTAAAAGTAACCAGCCATCAGAAGCATATATAGGACTATGACAATCTCATCTGCATTGGAGTTGATTGTAGAGTGGACAATGATACTTTGCAATACAAGGAAGTTACAGAGGAAAATAGTCACAAAAAGATTTTAAAAAGCAAAGGACCAGAGCACCACTTAACATTCACAAGAGAGATTGACACTCCAAGTGAATATCTCAGCCACTGACTTACACCCAACATAGGTGCAACTGATGTTCTTCTAGCAGAGGATGTTACTGCTGTTATAGAAGAGTACAACAGTGTAAATACTGACAAAGCAGTTCTGGTGGACAATACCAGTACAAACACTGGTTATGAAGCAGGGATGGTGACAGCTCTGGAGAAAAAAAAATTAAAAAGGAAGGTACACATCATTGGCTGTTCACTTCATGAAAATGAACTTCCATTTAGATGTATCTTTAAAACAATTAATGGAACTACATTAAACCCTACTACTTTCATTGATCCTCTAGGGTAACTTTATGGAAGTAATTACCATGATTTTCCCCTGTTAGAATTTGAACTTATCAGTGGCCCTCTGGATAATTTTTATTTCCCTGCAGAGGCAATGGATGATCTAAGTGGTGACCAACAATTACTTCCTGAATATGCTGTAGACATTTCTCAAGGGAAAGTGAACCCTAGATTTGTTTCTTGAAAGATTGGACCACTGAGTCAAGCAAGATGGCTAACTTTAGCCATCAGGTTAATGTGCTTATGGACCAGAAGTGCATATCCACCAGAACTCTCAGATAAATTATGCGACATTGTCCAATTTGTCATTCAAGTATATGCAGTTAGTTGGTTCAAAATAAAAAGGGGCAATGATTTCTATAACTAACAATTGTATATCTTTAATATGATCTACAGGGTAAAGCAAAAGTCAACTGAAATTCAGAATGTTGCATTAAAAAAATTAAAGCACAATAATTTTGCTTTGCTCCTGGAAAACATTTTGTTGTCAGTGTTGAAGTCCAATGAATTGGATGTGAGGGAAGAGGCCATAAAAAAAGATTTTGTTCATTAGGTAAATAAACATTTATTCATACTTAATTAGTTATGTCAATTTATAAGAATAATTATAAGTTTTCAAATTGCATTGCAAAAATATTATCAAGTAGGGGTAAATTTTTTCAATATTGTTTTTCAGAAGTAGCAAACTACAAATGAAAAGGTTTAAAAAATTACTTAATTCAATTTTAAAGCCACATATTGGTCAACTTTGACCTCTCACAAAGTAAAGGTTTGTGAATCTGCACTTACAGAAGGTTTTTCAAGGAATGAGTGAACTAGAATGTCTACTGAATGGAACAGAATTGAAATTTCCAAATTTACCTGCCTGCTCACAAAGTGTGGAAAGAGCTGTTAAATTAACAATGGAATCTTCAAAGATTGTGTATGGACAGGAAGCAAGGCACAAGCACATTTTCATTGAAAGGAAAATACACTTAACAATTTAGTTCTGTTGTTACATAATCTTATATAGTGCAGGAGGTTTTAGTGCAATGTTCAATGCAAATTTAAAACAATTGAATATATTTTCCATTTATTGTATCTAATGAAAAATATCAATTTTATCTGCATTTATTATTGAAATAATGAAATTTTGAAGTCAATTTGTCAATAAAATACTGCAGAAATAAGGCATTTGTGTATATTTTTGCTGATGATCTTTAAAATTAAATGCTCAAATGAGTTTTAAAGTTAGGAATCTAATTTTTGATGTCAGTTCTTATAACACCAAACCTCAGTTTTCGCCACAAAAGTTATATTGAATTTTTTCAAAAGTTTTTTAAAAAGTGAAAAATCAACCTGCCCTAATGTACATACTAATAACATGCAATTGTATCTATATATACTACAAAATAGTAGTTAACAGTGTGAATGGGAAAGCTAATTTGCATATTGATATCAAAAATTTGATTTTAATAAATATGCGTTTAGCATTATTGTTTACTAGAAGTGGCTACCCGTCGAAGCTCGAGTAGAGAAAAAAAATAATAGAATAAACATAGTGTAATTGTTAGCAAGTTAGTCTTGCAGATCCATTATTAATGAATTAGCAAGTTTGATCCTCACAGGATGCCCCATAAAAATCCCTACGTAAAAAAAACAAACCTTCTGTTATAATCCAGCTTGGTCGGGAGTAGGTGGGGACAATTTTTTGTTTTCATCAGAGTAGAAGAAATGACATAACATAACGATATAGTAAGAAACTCTAATTCAATAATTAACTATATTTTTTTTTAGAATAAGATATAAATGAGGCAATTTGTTAAGCCGATATTCAAAAAAAAAACAACAAACAAAAAAAACACACACAAAAAAAAATCAAATAAATACAGTATTTAAATTTAAAATAATTCTTTAATTTTAATTTATTTATTGCATAAAAATAAAGCAACCATATTTAAATTTAAAATAATTCTTTAATTCTTTTTTTTTTTTGTATTATGTAAAATTTAGTAAATAAATAGGCAAAGACAAATTGTATGTTATCTTTTAAATTGAAAATTAAAATTAAAAGAGTTAAACCAAAAGAAAATTAATGTCTCCTATCATATTAAATGCAAAAAAAAAAAAAGTTATTTTTTTGTGAATGTTTAATTTGTTTAAAAGGTAAATAAAAAAATGACTTAAACATTGTTTGTTTACATTTTCGATCGAACATCTTTAAGTAGAATTCATTCAATTAATAACATATTTCTAAGTGAAAAACATTATATATATATAAGTAATTGAATTAAAATTTTTAAAAAAATCAAAACTTATCTTACTAAAGAGAATTTTGAATGTCTACTATTTTTTTCTACAGAAATTTAAAAGTGAAACTAAGTGATTAATTTAATTCTTAAACAATCCATAAAAAGCTGCGTAACAATAAAAAAAATCAGATTTAATAAACAATTTTTCAATGAAATTATATTTTATCTATTTATGAAGGCAATGATTTTTTTAAATTATAAAATACTTTCAATTAAATATTTACGATAGCTCTGAATTAGTAAAAACACAGAATTAATAAAAACTTTATTATTGAAATTTTATCATTTAATTTGTTATTTTTGAATTAAATATGAAAAATTAACAAACCAATATAATTCTTTAAAGATCTAACAGTTGTATATCTAATATTTGAAACTCAATAATTAAAAAACAAATTAACAGTAGTTAACATGAAAAAAAATTGATTGTATTGATCTTCCGTAACTTATTTGATGACATTTTAGTTAGGGACGCCTTAATGTTCACTCAACCTTTCTAATGTTATCTTGCACAAAAAAACTGTCTTCTAAAATATAAATCAAATCTTCATTACTTTTACTCAAAAACCAAGCACTGGTGATATTTAATGTGTATATATATTTACTTTGTCGTTAATTGTTTTATTGTATTCGGACATACAGATTCACACAACTGCCCTTTATATATGTATAGATAGATAGATTGTTTGGTTTTATCTTAATATGAGCAAAAATCTCGGGGATAAATCTTAAAAGAAATCCATTAACAAGAAGTAATAATTGTAATTTTATTTTTTACTTCCTAATTTAACTAAATAGTTAAATTAAGAAAATTTAGCAATGAAAGACGGAAGTGATTGAATAGTAAGTTTCAGTTGTTCTATTTTTCGATTATTCCCTGCTCTGTTTCAAATCTTTTTATCTGCATTCTTATTTAGTTTCATTATCCTTTCTAATTCTATACAATATTTTATCACATTAAAACTTAAATACTTTCACACAGAGGGTGCATATATTTTCTTGTCTAAATAATTTAAAATGCATAAGATCCAAAACAAATAATAAAAATCAATTCATTTTATTTAGTTCTTTTCTTCTTGTATTTAGATTCTCTGTCTTCTTTATATGAAAAAGGAAAATGGGAAGAATAAGAATGTTTCCGTGAAGCAGAAGAGAAATCATTTTTTCTATCAGATCTTTTGTCAAATGAAATACACTCAAGTTCTTTGTCCTTTCTGTCTGTACTAGAGATCTTTTGTTCCTTGGAAGAAATAGATGAATACGTTTGCCTCCTACTGTCTCTTCCGGAAGAAGAGGAGGAGGAAGAAGAGTTGTATTTTGAGAAACTCTGTTCTTTAGAGCTCTTTTCTCGGTCTCTTTGATGACGTTTTGAATGTCCAAGTATGCCGAGAAGAGTGTTATTCAAAAATACTTTATTTGCAGTTGGCACAGGGCATTTACGCCTGAAAAAAAGAAAAAAAGATAACGTAAGATATCACGAATATTATCTTCTTAAAGAAAATGACAATCATAAAGTTTAGCATTGTAAACATTTTCAAATTGCAAATACTATCTATATATTAATACAAGGGTTCCTTAATCTTCTGACCGCTATCATCTTGCAACACCCTCTGGTTAAAAATAAGACCGTCCAAATCGTCTAAGATGAAATGCAAAAATGTAAATCTTTATTATCTGGTGTTTCTTATCTGAATTCTTATAAGGAGCATTGTCACCTCAGCTGAATAATGAACCATTCCGTTTTTATCAAAGAAAGGGAAGAAAAAGAACATGCTACGCAGAAAAAATATAATAAGAAAGAGAGTAGGGAAAAGATAGAGGTGGTAAGCACATGGAAGTGATAATGCTAATCTGTTTCAATTGAACATAATGAAAAGAAGGAAAGAAAGAGAGAGTTAAATCAAGATTATTATACTTTTTACATATTGAACTATTTTCCTCTTAAGTAAACATATCAAACATTCTAATAATTAAATTATAATACTGTGGTATATCCACAAGTTCTGCTAGTGTATATATATATATATATAGTGATGCTGATAGCTTTTTAATTTAGTGCACTGTGGGACACACAGATTTGATTTAAATGAGTCCCCAGGAAAAGTTTCTTAATAAATTGTAGAGTTTTTATCTATGAACTAAAGCTGTCTACATTATTGTTACATTGTACCCCATACAGTGTAATTCGTTACCAAGAAAATATATTTAAAAATGTATTTACAGTTAGCTGGAAATGGTGGGGAAAAAAAAAACACTGGGATGCATGGATACAATTTTTCTGCGTCCTTTTAGATTTTTATGTGTCGTGATGATGATGAAATTTCTGATCAGTTATATGAAGCTTGGTAAATATCAATAAGGGAGATAATTCAGTGTTTGGTATGCCAATACAAAAGATAAAACTTAAAGATGTAATACTTTATGATTGGCAAAACATATTGTGCTACTTATCACTGTTCTAATTTGAAAATAGATGCTAAAGATATGAAATTTGACAATGAGTAACAAAGTATTCAAAATATGCATCTTGTAGTATTCCCAGTTGATTTTATATTTTTGAGGTTATCTAATCACATTAGTAAAATAGAACTCTGTAAAAGGAGGTCAGAATTGTTTGAATTATGCAAATATCCCCAGTGGTTCAAAAGTTATGAGAATTTAAAGCCTCAAAATTGGGGGTACAAAAGTGGACATGATTTTGTTAAAAAATGTCAAATCACGGACCAATTCAAAACAAAAAAATCAGTAATTTCTTCACCATTTCTTTATTTTTGGAGCAATTTTGATAAACTTGGCATTCTTATGTAAAATTGTATGTTCTTCCTGATTCTGCACTTAAATTTTATGTATCTCCATGCTGGAACCCATTATTTGGGGAATAAGAAGTAGGGATATCAAGTTTTTTTTTTTTGTTTTTTTTTAAGTTTACCACAAGATTATTCAACATTTTCATTTTAAAACAGCATATAGTATTAATAAATATAAATAACACCACTTTGGACTTTAAAATTCCTTTTTAAATACCTGAATGTTGTATACATGCAAGAAATAGAATAAATCTTTATATAATTTTATTTAACAAAGCCTGTCCTGCGTGTGCAGCTTTGTTTAAGTAAGTTAGATTTTTTCCAAAATTGAAAGTTTGACAAAAATCCTGCTGGTATACAATCATTGAAATTTCACACATTATATATAAAAATATTTCTGAGACTGTCTTCTATTACTGATATAGTGCTTTTTTTTTTTTGCTTATCTTATACTTTTTGAAGAAAACTGTCAACTTTGGTCTGTTGTGGTTTCGCTTCCAAAGGTCGGAAAAGAAAAATACAAGTTTCTACTGGTAGTTAAAAGTGTCTCCTAATTAAGTTTAAAATTTCAAGAATATTATAAAAATTAGCTACTTTGATTTTTACAAATAATGTAACACGTTAGAATTTTGCCATGGAAAAATGTTTTGTTTGAAGACAAAATATCATTTTAACTTGCTGTAAAAAATAATTCAATGGATAAAAACACATACAAATTACATATTTAGAAAGATTATTTTATTTCCTTTCCAATCATATGAATATTTTTAAGATTAGATCAGAAATACTCGAGAAATTGCGAATTAAATCAATTATGGTCAAAAAATTTAACGCGTGCTGGGGGTTTGTTTATGTATTAAAAATGACAAAATTTTAAGCCCCCCCCCTAATTCAATCTTTGACACAAAAGCCTGATGGTTAACTGTCATCCTAATGTCACATATTATATATTAAAATATTTCTGAGACTGTCTTCTCAGAAGGATATAGTATATCTTGCTATGAAAAAATCTTTTTTGATAGCATTTTCGGATTCCTTGAGTAAAAATGCTTTTATAAACCAATTTTTAGGAGTAGAGAAGCTCTAGAACTCATTTTACAGACAAAAATAGATAACAAAATGTCGCCATTTTTCGCAAACCCACCAAATTTAGAGAGCTAAAAATCAACATAACTCTGCCAATTTTTGGAATTGGAAGCTCAAATTTTGGGGAATGTCTAACTTTAACACAGTCACACCAGTACAAAATTTCATAAAAATTCAAGGGGGTGGGTGACAATTTTACTTTTTTCTGGATGATTTGACATGGAATTGCCCAAATACAAACTACAGACTAATTGATTCTCCCTGCGTATGTACACCTACCATCCCATGGCTCCCATTTCTTTTGCTCTTTCAGATCCTCTTTTGGCTTCTTGGATCAGTTCAGCAGCCGCAATCCTAGAAGGAAAAAACAAAACAAAAAAAAAACAATTAATTATAATTATTCTTATAATTTGTCACAAACATGTGTGTGTGTATTAAATATTAAAATACAAATTGTTTATCACAACTGTCAGTCTTATATCTATATGATCATCAGGCGATAAGGAAAATTTTTTTTTCTATTTTGAACTCATTATATGCATTATCTCTTTACACACACACACACACACACACACACATTCTAATACAACACTTGTAGTTATTTACCCAAACTGTTTGCCACGGGTAGGAAGTGACACAAAGTCACAAGTATAGGGCATTAAGTGAGGATTGAACTCACTATTCAGTAGTAATGGATTTGTGAGACTAGCTTTCTAACCACTACACCCTTTTTACCCAACATGTTCACCATGGGTAGAATGTGAATTAAAAATTGAGAACCAAAACTAAAAAGATTTAATGAAAGTATGTATTTTGAAAATTGGGTTTTCAGTTAAATTTCAAGGGTTGGATTCAAGACATCAAAGAAAACATATGTTACATAATTCATGGGTAGCTTATGAATTGTGTAGATAGAATTTGAATTGAGTTTATTAAAAAATTCAAATTGGAGAGTTGAGTGGAAACTTACTGCTGACCATTATGACTGATAGATGGTAACCTCTACTTGACCACCCTCCCAAACATGCAAACTGAAGTGTGTGAATAGAAATTAGTTTTAGTTAAGCAGTTGCTGACAGAAAGTCAGTGTGAGTGGATACAGAGGTCTGCACACTCTGAAATGCCGACTCTCACCATGTGGTTCTAGAACCTTGGGTTGGGGGTTGTTTTTAATAAAGAAAATAGAAAAACAACAAGTCTTAGTTAAATAAACAAGAAATGAACAGATACCCAGCCCAAACAGAGAAGAAATCAACCCACAGAAGAAGCCCAAAGGAAGATAGTGGCCGATGAAGTAGACAAGAGAGAAGTAAGAACTTATTATCATATGCTTACTCTCTACTCTCTTGCCATTTATATAGCCGAGATGAATGGGTATATAACACATATTCATTTTGGATTAATCTGCCTGTGGGCTCTTCTGGGCCACCATAGCAAAGGATGACTAGGGAATATATCTTCCCTTCCTAATGAAGGTACAAAACAATAAACCTAGGATATTGAAGGTCAGTTTAATTGAATAAAGTGGAAATTATAAAAATATGATTTTGCCATCTTTCTTTTAACTTGTCTAGAAAACATTAGTTTGCATAATATCTTTATTTCTTTCTTACAATACTAGCAGGACCTGTATATATACCACAGTATGATAATTTAATTATTACAATGTTTGATATGTTTACCTAAGAGCTATTGCAATATGTAAAATGTATAATAATCTTCATTTAACTCTCTCTCGTTTCTTTCTCTTCATCAGCAGATTAGTGTGATTGTTTTTGCCTTCTCTTTCTCCTGCTCTCTTTCTTTTTTTCTTATTATATTTTTCTGTGTAGCATGTCCTTTTTTTTCTTTATAATAAAAACAGAATGGTCCATTTTTTAGCTGAGGTGACAACACTCATGAGAAATAAGAATTTGGCGGATAAACGACACTAGATAATTAGTATTTACATTCTTGCATTTCATCTGGGACTATTTGAACGGTCTCATTTTTAACCAAAGGGTGTTGTAAGATGATAATGGATGGAAGATTAAGGAATACCAGTATTAATACATAGATATGCATATGGTGCTGAAAAAACCAAAAAAAAACAACAGTATAAACCATATATATATCTATTATTATACTAAAGCTGAACAAATGAACTTTTGCCACCTAAAGGCTTTTTTGCTAGGCAGTGTAATGATTTAAAACACATCCCAAAATATGATTTAATCCTAAATCTAATTAATGTTTGAAAAAAATTCTATTTCATTTGGTTCTAATTAGTCGTAATTTGCAATTTAGTTAAAACTCCGTTCTCTGTCTATACTTCCAGCAACAATGCGACTGACTGACGGCTGATGCCCCCGCCCCTCTCTCTCCACCCAGAGAGAAGACTTAACCAGTTAAACATAAGATCCAGCCGACTGACTGCTAATGGCACCCCCCCCCCTCTCTCTCTCTCTGTCTGTCTGTCTCTCTCTACACCCAAAGAGAAGACTTAACCAGTTGAACATAAGATAATTGTTTGATTTCTAAAAGAAATGTAAATAAGATTCGTCTTGGTTGTAAAAAAATAATTAAATAAAATTGATGTCATGTTTTAAAATGATTTTTTTAAAAATTACATTAATTATTAATATTCAAATTTATAGGGTCAAGAGAGAAAACAAGATAATTGTGAGTAAAAATTTAGAAAGACTATTATTCAGACAAACCTACTTTTATGTTTATTTTATCGGCCCTGTAAATATTTTTATTATGAATGCAAGTAATGTTAAAATAACAACAGATTTAACACAAAAGTTAATTTATATTCATTTGTATTTATATTTTTTGAAGGATAAAGACACAAAAATTCTTCTAAATAAAAAATATTAGGCACTGGCAAACTTGCCGTAAAATCCATATTTAACAAAATAAATTTACCCCCCCTCCGTTTAAAATTTTTTTTTACCAAAAATCGGAATTATCCGATTTTAATGAAATTTTCAGTGTTGATTTATCAATGACTGAATTTTATAATGTATCAGTTATTTTATTTCAAAACTTTCTGATTGTTTTCAAGTCACTTTACTTTGAACCCCCCCCCCCTTTTTTCGTGGGGGGTGCAAACTATCGGAGGGGGCTATATAAAGTTGTAACTAATTACAGTATAAATAAAAAGATAAAAGACTAAAGGTGTAAATAGTAGAAAAAATTTTAAGGGAGCTATCTTGGTAGAAAAAATTGGAAAAATAGAAAATATCAAAAAATAGAAAAATAAAATGTAAAATAAAAACTAAAAAAATAATTTTTGTTGATCTTTGTTTTTACTCTTTTAGATTTAACTGAATAAAGTTACTTGATAAGTAACTGAAACTCATCAGAAAGCAAGCGGACTGTAGAATGCTCCTCGATCCAATAGCAAACCGACGAGAAGTTCAACTCCATGATTGTTTTGTTATGTGTGTTTTTGATTTGTTATGTATTTGTTTTTAGGGTCATCAGGAAAGAATGTGCACTGTTTCGGGGCCTTCCTTTCAACGGTTTTATTTACTCACCAGCCCCCTCACTGATGTGAGGCCCCACATAATATATCCAGTAAGGATATATTTTGTGGGGCCTCACATTTTTAAAAATTCTTTTTGATTTAATTGGCTATTATCTTATAAAAGAAAAAATATACATCGATATTTGTTTTGTTTAAGGGGGGGGGGCTAAATTTTCAATAGAGTGTTTTTACAAAATTATTAGATAACAATAATTATAATGGAGATTGTGTGTTTTTCTGTCTGTAACCGAAACTATATTCCTACTCAAGTCACAATTGTCTTAGTTATTGACATCACATTCTCCATGATTTTATTTTTATCTAAACCTCAATTATTAATAAAATTGTCTTACATTATTAATACTGTTAACTATGTCTACATACTAACAACATGCAATTATATTTATATATACAACAAAATAGCGCTTTACAATGTGAACGGGAAGGCTAATTTGCATATTAATATTAAAAAATCGAATTTAATAAATATGTGCTTAGTATTATTGATTTCTAACTGTTTGGTTTTATTTTAATGAATATAAGCAAAAATCTCTTCAATGAATCTTAAATGAAATCCATTAACAAGATAAAATAACTGTCATTTTATTCTTTACTTCCTCTTATAACTAAATACTTAAATTAGAAAAAATAACAATGAAAGACGAGAGTGATGGAAAAGTAAGTTTCAGTTGTTCTATTTTTTATTATACTCCCTCTGTTTCAAATCTTTTATTATGCTCCCTCTGTTTCAAATCTTTTTATCTGTATTCTTATTTAGTTTCATTAGCCTTTCTAATTTAATACAA
The DNA here is from genome assembly GCA_023376005.1 of Doryteuthis pealeii. Taxonomy (NCBI): domain Eukaryota; kingdom Metazoa; phylum Mollusca; class Cephalopoda; order Myopsida; family Loliginidae; genus Doryteuthis; species Doryteuthis pealeii. The sequence goes on along the minus strand of CM042137.1, from coordinate 103,272,243 downwards.
TATTTTATTACATTAAAACATAAATACTTGCACCCGGAGGGTGCATATATTTGCTAGTAACAATAATAAACTAAAGTAGTTATTAGATAAATATTTGTTTTTAGAATCTAAAAATATGAAATTCGAAACTTAAAATTAGGTGTTAGCAGAAATACCTAATCACTTCAGAAAGTTTTGAAATGAAATAATTGATGCATTATAAAATTCATTTATTGTTAAATCAACACTGAAAATTTCATTAAAATTGAAAAATTCCCTGATTTTGGGTAATTTTTTTTCAATGGGGTAAATCTATTTTGTAAAATACAGATTTTATGTCATCTTAGACAGCTTTGACAGCCATGTTTACGATAAATTTGAGCAAATTTGAGCGAAAAATAGTTTAAAATGTATTAAAAATAAATCACATTATTCCAATTTAAAAAAAATCCAACATGAGCTCAATGGGTGACCCAACGGGTCACATATTTTCTAGTATATATATATATATATATACTGTTTATACTGAAGATATTTTTTACTGAACAGATGGACTTGCCACTTCTAATACATTTCTCTGCCTGGATTATTGTGGCTTGTCAAACACTTAAGAAAACATTTTAAAACTTTCTAAAAACAATTTCTTTCACAAGATGTTTTCTCTTGATGATGACCTAAGGTAAAAACTAGTTGAGAACAATCAAAAAATAAATAACATAAAATAAATATTCCTGTTTGTCTTATCAATTTTGTTCATCTTTATATATATATATATATATATATATATATATGGTAAGCCCGAACTCCTTGCAAGCCTGTGTGAGTCGACTGACAAGCTGTTGCAGGCCGTGCTCAGTGTGTGATGTTATGGCTGCGTAGTTTCAGCATGTTACCCACTACAAATGTACCAGATCATTTTGCCCCATACTGTGTGTGTGTGTGTGTGTGTATATATATATATATATATATATATATATATATAATATATATATATATATGGAGATAGGATGGATGTAGTAGAATCCGACAGTATGAGGTAGGTAGAAGGATGGTGAACAAGAAATGAAAACTCAAAACAAATCTAAGAGTTGAAACGTTTCGTCCGAATTCATACGGACATCATCGGTCAAATGATTTTTTATTGAAAGCAAAATTTCGTGCGAGTACAAGTGAAATTGGTTAGTAGTGGAAGTGGAGGGAGGATAGGGGCAGACATGAATGAAGTGAGGGTAGTATACAGGAAGTGGAGAGAGGAAGTGGAGAGAGGATGGGAGTGGATGGGCACAGGGGTGGGTTTATATATATAGTGAGTAACATGCTGAAACTATGCAGCCTTAACGTCACACACTGAGCACGGCCTGCAACAGCTTGTCAGTCGACTCACACAGGAGTTCGGGCTTACGATAAGTCTAAATAAGACAAAAGTCATGGCACAAAGTGTAGACACCCCTCCAAACATTGTCATCAACAGGTACAACCTGGAAGCAGTGGAGAGCTTCAAGTACCTTGGGTCCACCATTGCCAATTCAATCTCCACTGACAGTCAAATCAACAACAGAATCGTGAGAGTGGCGGCAGTTATGGTCAAACTGAGCCAGAGAGTCTGGGACAATTGCGCGTCTACAAAGCATGCATTCTCGATACTCTCCTCTACAGTAGCGAAGCCTAGATTGGCTTGGTCACGTCATAGGATGGACAAAGGCTGCATCCCCAAAGACCTACTGTGTGATGAATTAGTAGAGGGCACCTGACCGGTAGGGAGACCATGCCTGCACTTTAAATATGTCTGCAAAAGGGACATGAAGACATGCCACATCAAATACCAACACATGGGAGGCTTGTGCAGAAGACCGTGCAACCTGGTGCCTCCTTGTCAAACAAGGAACGAAAAGAAGTGAAAAAGAGAGGAAAGAAGTTGCCGCACAAAAGGGAGCCAAAAGGAAGGAGAGACAACAGCAATTCTAGCAAGCCTCACTGTTTATTTACAGTCACTGTACCAAATTTGGTTTGGTTTAGTTTTGTTTTACGGCATATCAACCTCAGTGGATCATTTAATGCCGATAAAGTTTTGAAATAAATCAATACTTAATGGATAACACAATTTTTTTATAAATACATTTTTCTATTTAACCCATAGATGGGACCCTAACAGGTACTACCACTCTGGGTCAGAGTGGACCAGGGAGCAATGGTGATGAAGGGGTGCCCATATTCCCCAAACCTCCAAAACTGGAACCTCACCATCAGATAGAATTTAACGTCATTCCCAGGACATGTAGACCCTCAGTCACTGCCTTCTAGCACCCATATGATAAAAAGGGTTGGGGCTTGCCATAAGGGCAATAGGGTTGGGAAAATCATATAGGTGCTAGGGCTTGACATAACCAACCGATTGATCAGAGGGGGCCTCTCCGATCACCCGTCTAGCCCAAGATAGGGCCAAAGTGGAGTATTGCAAGCGACAGGGCGGCACTGCACTAGAGATTGCCATTCAAAAATTGGTCTGTTCAACCACTCACACAGTTGCAGATAAAAAAAAAAAATTTTTTTTAAAAAGTGGACACTACGCCATCGTCTTTAGTAGACTGAACGATGCCAACACACAACATACTGGGCTGACTGACATGGTCGTAAATAAATTGACCTCCAGTCTCACTATTACATTCACTTTCAGTCTAATATCCTTACAGTGATGCTGATAGCTTTTTGATTTAGTGAGTCCTGGGATGCACATACTTGCTTTGAATGAGTCCCCACAAAATTTTATGGGGACCAACTAAAGCCGTCTAACTCCTACTTTGTAACCTATTTCTAGGAAAGTATTGGAATGTATTTACAGTTAGCTGGAAATGGTGAGGGAAGAAAAAAGAAAAACACTGGGATGCATGGATACAATTTTACAGCGCCCTTTTAGATTCTTGTGCATCAGAGACACAGGACGTGTACCTATCAGCATCTCTGCCCTTGGGAAAGTTATGAACCCCCCTTATCCTCCTCCCAGATATTGGTTAAATAGTACCACTACCACCTAGCCCCTTTGCACGAGCAGTTAATACAACAAAGATCATTTTACGCTCCCCTCTGTGTATGTGTGTGTGTGTGTGTGTATATATATATATATATATATACACATAAGTTAGTAAAGTAGCAACATAGTTAGGATATCAAGAAATAAGACTTGGCCTTTAAATTTTACAACTTAGTAAATTAGCAGGAGCAGCCCAAAGTACTGGCAGCCCAGGAAGTTGTTGAGGGTAACAAGTGCTAAGGAATGCATGTCATGTGTCTGAGACAGTAAGGACAGTACAGTGTGCCAATTTGTGAGCATTCATTAACTATAATGTTGAATTTAACGATGGAGTCAAGACATAAATTTATGACATATAATATGATGTGCCTGTTATTTTGTTGTTTAGAGACTGTTACACAAAACCATGTACAGATCATAATTGTCAAAGATGGAAATGGACACTGTCCTTGTTATAATAAGGAATCTGTTATATTTATTAAATGAGGATTTGAAGCTTTTGCCGTCACAGAAACTCACATCTTTTACCTGATTATTTGTAATAAACTTCTCACTAGCAGGACCTGTGGATATACCACAGTATGATAATTTAATTATTACAACATTATATATGTTTACTTAAGAGCTATTGTAAATAGTTTAATATGTAAAAAGTATAATAAACTTGATTTAACTATCTCTCTCACTAATTTTTTTTTTTTCATCTTTTCATTATCGCTTCCATGTGCTCAACCCTGTTAAGTTTCTGACCGCCATCCTTGGCTAGTTGTAAACGACTTAAAGTAAGTAAGTCCTGAGTTATAGAATCCTTTGGTAAGTGAATAAGTCCTGCGTTATGGAATCCTATGTAGTGTCAAAGGTCCAGTGATATAATCCTATGTTCCGTCGTCCATGAAGGTTCAAAGCCATGTGTGTAGGTATGACCAGAACAGCCAGTATAAGTAACAATATCAGCAGCAGAGCACTGCCAGTGATTGGACAAGAAATTGGTCACATGGTTGTCGGCGAGTCTATAAGTACAAGTGGGCATTTGGCACATACCTTATATCGGGAAAACACCAACAAACCCCTCTCTCTATCTTTCCCCTACTATCTTTCTTTCTTTCTTTCTTATTATATTTTTCTGTGTAGCATTCCTTTTTTTTCCTTTTCTTTATTTATAATAAAAATGGAATGGTCCATTATTTAGCTGAGGTGACAACAGTCATAAGAAATAATAGTTTGGCAGGTAAGCAACACCAGATAATCAGGATTTATATTTTTGCATTTCATCTTGGACAGTCTTATTTTTAGCCAGAAGGTGTCGCAAGATGATAACGGTGGGAAGATTAAGGAACAAGAGAATTAATATATAGATTGATGGATATCATTTTTTCTCACTGTAAAACATTTATATATATCAAAACCATTGTATTTACTTACCAACTAGTATAAGGTGAAGGTTAGGGTTTTCATGGGGAAGGGGGAAAGGATATTTGAATGTTCATAAAATGAAAAAAGAATTAAAGAAAGATCAATTTTTAATTTTATTTCAGATACAAGACTTTTCAAATCTAAAGGAAGTAGATATTTACTGAAAACGTTGGCCACAAGTAGGATGTGACGCAAGGTCGCAAGTATGGGGCCTCCAACGAGGATTGAACATTTTCATTTTATTTCAGATACATGATTTTTCAAATCTAACGGTGTTCACCACAAGTAGGATGTGATATAAGGTCACAAGTACAGGGCCTCCAGTGAGGATTGAACTTGTTATTCAGTAGTGAATGATCTCTGAGACTATCTTGCTAACTGTTACACCACAATTGGGTTCAGCAAATCTAAATAAAGTATGGCCAACACTTATTTTTCAAAATTCTACATGATCAGAATATGAGGCAAGGTAAAATTATATATTTTTCAGCCAGTTTGTAATCAGCCTGACATTCTAAGATTGATTTGTTTAATGGCTTATCAACTCTTAATGGGTTAATTTAATGCATTTATAAAAATGTTTGATTATAATCATAACTATATTTTCAATATCCTATTGCCTTTTGGTTTTACAATTACACTTATTTGTCTAAAATCATTTGTTTGCAAACAATTATATAATATCAAGTATTCCTATCTAATACAAATTATCTGCAAATAGTTGTATAGATTTAAGTACTCCTAATAATTTATACACACATTATTTAAAGTAACTAATCCTATTTAATAATAACTAGTAAGAATATGCACCCTCTGAGTGTAAGTATTTAAATTTTAATGTAATGAAATATATTAAATTAAAAAGACTAACAAAATTAAAAAAGAATGCATATAAAAAAAATTACACTTATTCTAATTATATTTTAATTGGTTTCTATATAAAACCATTCATAGGATTGATTTTGAATACGTTGGGGAATAAAACAATATTATTAGAGATCAATAACACCAAGTAATTATTGTTAAAACCAGTATACAAATTAACCACACCATATATTATGTAAACCTTTATTTCTTAGTGTTATATGACACATTGCAGTATTTTAAATGCACCAATAACATGAGCTGTTTTGAAGCGAATCTAACTCAGATTTTCATGGAGACATTGTTAATGAATAAGATTTATTCTATGTATTAATGATTTTGACTATAAATTAAATACTTATTGATGAACTTATGCAATTCCTGAGGGTATTGTGATGTAAGCAGTGAGGTAGTTTCGGTTACAGACAAACACAGAATCTTCATTATAATAAGATACTCCCAGTTATATGCTTTTAAGTATTACTATTAAATACTAATAATTTTCAAAACAAAGGATCCTAAAAGTTACAACCCAAGGGCAATGTTGACCTAGGAGTAATGGCAATGAAGGGGTACCCCACACTCCTCAGAGCTCCAGAACTGGAACCTCTCCACTAGATGGAGTTGAGTGTCATACCCAGGACACCTGAAATTCTTGTTAGGAAAAATGATCAGTAATGTCTGTTGTGTTTTAGGAGCTGCTGCTCTCTTGATGGCTTAAAGAGTCATCTTAGGATTGTGCACCAGTCAACAAAATCAAACCGACAATATATATATATATATATATATATATATATATATATATATATATGTGTGTGTGTGTGTGTGTGTGTTTCATTTCTTTATACTTAGGGTTGCTCATTTTCACACACCTGCTGATAAGGGGATCACAGAAAATTCTTCTAAAAATCAACTAAAATAAACTAGCAATCAGATTTTAATAAAACTTTACTTATATGAAGTAACAAAATAACTTTTACTGTAAATAGATGTTTACTCTAAATTGAAAAGGTTTATTATTTTTTTTGTTAGTTTTTGTTTCACACATTGATCCCCCATACAAATTTCTTTGTAATTTGTTTTTGTAAGAAAATGAATTTTACATTTTTGGAAAGATAATTCAATGATGGAACATATGTAAAAAAAAAAAAAAATTCTTATTTTTTTGGTAGTAGGATCTCTTACATTTTGAAATTTAAGTCTTGGAAATAAGAAAAAATATTTATCCCCTTTTCTTTCTAAATCATTAGCTTATTTTCTAAGGAATGTTATATTAAAAGTTCCAGTTGTCTACTTTTTTTTTTTTTTAGGGATTTTTTTAATTTATAAAATGTAAAATAAGTACTCCCATTCATTGGCTGGCAAAAGCATATTTATTTAAAGAAAATATTGTATTAAACATATGTAGCTAAATATAATGAGATTCTATTAAATAGTCTTTATAAAAAGAATATTGAAAATAATGTTTGAATTAAAAATTGTAATTTTTAAAATTTATTTATGGGAGGTTGTAGGGGACATAATATTCTATATGAACGCTGTTCTAATTCAGACACTGTTTATTGTTTTCAATTAATTATTTATTTGGAGGCAACTCTTTTTTTCTTCGATACATTTCTGATTAAGTTAATCAGAAATGTATTGAAGAGGAAGAAAAATAAGTCTCGATATTATTAATAAAAATTATATAATATTTTTGATAGAATTTTATTGTAGATAATTTTTAACATTCTAATTTTAATATTCACAGCTTTTTTTTTTTCAATAATATTAAGAGTTAAATGATAAGGCATTGATTAAATGATAATAGTAATTTGTTTTTGCTTTGGACTATTACAATTATAACTCTCTCCATAGAAAATTACGTCGCTCTAATTTTTTCACACCAAAATGCTTTAACTGTCAACAAAGATTAAAAATTTGTCATAAATTTATTTACAATGCAAAAACATACGTTATATGTAACAGAAATCTGTTTTTTTTTTCTTTTTTAACACATAAACTTGGAATTGTTCTTTATATTAAATGTAAAAGAAAACAGTAAAAATATAATTTTCCATTTTTTATTGACGTTTTAAAATATTTTTTAACAATTTACGCACTTATGAAAACTCTGTAAATTGAGCATTCCTATTTATACTGTACAATACAATTAAATCCCCAAAATTACATTTTCACCATCAACACCTTCTTAGTAGTTTGAAAATGGAAAGGCTAAAGAAATATGGCAAATGGAAGAATTGTAACTAGTTGACGTAATTTTGAAACTTAACTATTCAGTAAAAAAAATTAAAAAATGAAACAAATAGTTAAAAGTTAGTCTTCTTAGGTGGACTATTCTGAACAAGCCTGACTTACTTCTATCTGGATGGTGAATACATAGGTACTGGCAAAATGAGCCTAAAATGCGTTTTTGACAAAATGACTTTAGCCCGCCCTACAGAAAATAATTTACCAAAAATCAGGGAAATATCGGATTTTAATGAAATTTTCAGTGTTTATTTATCCATGAATGATCTTTATAATGCATTATTTATTTTATTTCAAAATTTTCTCATTTTTTTCAGGTCACTTATTTTTTAATCCTCCCCCCATGTTGGGGGCCTAACTTTTTTTTCAAGTTGGTCTTATAGTTTCTAATTACAGTATAAATAATGAGATAATAAAATAAATCTATTAAAAATAAATAAAATAATAATAAAATAAATCTATTAAAAATAAACTGCATATGTAATGATATTTTTCTTTTTTTTTTAATGATGGTTATTACTTATCCATTTAGACAAAGTTTGACCTTAAATAATAGATTTAATTATTTTTAATTCGCTTTTAAATTTCGTAGCAGACGACAAAAATGCCAGTCACTATGAATATAATATTACATTTCATTACTTTTTTACATTACCACAGATATTTCAACAGTGTGCTATTCTAGACAAACAACTTTGTCCATTTTAAGTAAAGTTTCAGCCTGACAGCGAGGAAGTCTATCTCCTTTTCACTAGCGCTAAACCAGACTGAGCTACGTTCTTAAGTTTTAGTAATTTTGCGAAAAAAAAAAGACTCTAAAATCTAATTTTTTTTCATTTGACGTATATAGCAAATATATATATATTTTTTTTTACAAATTTTACATTATAATACTTAATATACCCAATTTGTCGAAAATCCGTGTTTTTACAAAACAAATTTTCAGTACTTATTTTCTACCAGGATATCACCCTTAAATTTTTTTCTTCTACTCACACCTTCGGTTTTTTGCCAAAATACTGTAATTAGTTTCGAAAGTATATAACACCACCAATATTTCGCGCCCCCAAAATAAGGTAGGGGGGGTTCAAAGTTAAGTGACCTGAAAAAAAAATCAGAAAGTTTTGGAAAAAAAGTAACCGATGCATTATAAAATTCATTCATTGATAAATCAATACTGAAAATTTCATTAAAATCTGATAATTCCCTGATTTTTGGTAAAAAAAAATTTCAATCGAGAGGGTTAAATTTATTTTGTAAACAAACACGGTTTCAAGTCATCTTCAGATAGCGTTTACATTTATATTTTAGCAAAATTGACCGAAAAAAAAAGTTTTAAATGTATTAAAAATAAATTACATGTGTAATATATTTTTTTTAAATCATCAGGAGTTTGTTTAATGTTTCTTCTTTCGAATGGAAATAAATTTTCAAGATAATATCAACTTTTATTATGCAAGGTTCATTGTGTTAAATATAAGGGGGGGGGGTAAATATCACAGTGAAAATTGGTGGTACCTACTAATATTATTTTGCTTTTTTACTGATGCTCATTACATTGTTACTACTTTTCGACTTAGACAAAAATTTAGCCTTAAATAATCGATTTAATTAATTTTAATTCGTTTTTAAAGTGAAAAGCAGACGATAAAAATTGGGTATGCCTAATTTAATATCTGAAAAATAAAGTAAAGACAATTAGAGGGTTTTGCCCTTTATTTTTAAAAACTAAAACAAAAATAACTTGGGGAAAAAAATGAATTTAATTACGTTTTTAAAAACAGAGTAAGCACTACTGGTAAAATCTTTGACCACGTGTCAAAAATTACGCCCCAAGTTAATCCCCTTAATTTCCAAATAACACAATTCAAATTCTGTTGGTGAATATATAAAAACGAAAACATTATAAACTTCGAAGAAGTTTGAATAGTTAAAGAAAAATACAAACTTCAACCAAGTTTAGAAATTGTGCAAACCTAAGAAAATTGTAACTTGATTTAACCGGTTACTATTTTTAAAAAAATTAAAGTTTGATAACCGAAATTTCAATTATAACGTGATACCGCTTACTTAAACAGTTATGGGGCAAAATGATATTTAAAAAGCTTAGAAAACAACAAAAAGTAACTTTTATCGGAAAACAACTTACGCGTCAAGATCTTCCCCGGCCATTTGTTGTTGTATAGTACTTTTCTGTCTTCAAAATCAGAAGAGTTACCTATTGTCTGCGTTTTACTTTTTAACAAAAACAATATAATTCTCAGTTTTTCTCGATCTAAACATGACAGATAATTTTCTCAATTAATATAATTCTTTTACATTAATCGATCACCTGAAGAATTATTACTCCAAATTTGACAGGCGATAAATTCTTCTTCAGGTCAGCTGTGAACGAACTAAGCTTCTGCTTCAATCTAATTGTCACCCGCTCCCCGTAAGGTTTTGTTGATATAGTATATCAAGATATAGTATATCTGATATATTATATCTTGATATCATATAAGTTAAGATATACCATAGGTATCCCTATTTAAGGTCACGTGATCAGTTTAGGCGATATTGAATAAAACCAAAGTAATTTTTAACTTTGTTTTTTAAATCTCTCTCTCTCTCTCTCTCTCTCTCTCTCTCTCTCTCTCTCTCTCTCTCTCTCTCTCTCTCTCTCTCTCTCTCTCTCTCAAAAGAAATGATCATACAGAGTTTTTACAATAGGTACCATCAATTTATCCTGTGAAATTGGTTATTATGAACTTTTGTTTAGTAAATTAGGGTGTCCCAGAAAAAACAGAACCCACAAATTTTCTAATAAAACTGTTAATCTTAACTAGGGGGGTTAGGGTTAGGGTTGGGGTTTAGGGTTGGGGTTTAGGGTTTAGGGTTTAGGGTTAGTTTAATGGGAAAATAGATAAATAATTTGGGTTCTGTTTTTTTCTGGGTCACCCAGTAGAGAGTGACCAAAAAAACAAACAAACAAACAAAAAAAAGACAGACCCCAGTTCTGAAACTACCACAAAAAAAAAAATCTTTCAAAAATCGTTGAAAACCAATAATCGGTTATTGAATATGCACAAGAAAACAATTATGTCTAATACAGCCACCCATACATTTAAATGTATAATTGTCAAAGAGAGATAATATGTAAAGTTACAATCCCCATTTTCACATAAAAATAACCCTTTTGTATGTAAAAAATGTATTTTTAAAAATTTTTTTATTAACGGTGAGTAATTTTCCCAAATCGGATAATTTGATCTTTGAATTAATTGTTTTTCTTTGTAAGATAGGATAACCATTTTCGGGTCACGTGATCAGTTTAGGCAATATTAAATTTTTTCTTAGATGATATTAATTTTTATGCAAGTTTCATTGTGTTAAATATAGGGGGGGGGGGGGTAAATTTCACAGGGAAAATTGGTGGTACCTAATACATGCATACATACCAACTGCCCTTTCACCCATATTTTTTTGGTTGAAAACTGGATTGGAAATTTAACCCCCCCCCCCTAAACGGAACAAATATTGATGTATATTTTTTTCTATTATAAAATAATAGCCAATTAAATTCGGTCTTTTGTCTTTTTATTTATGCAGAAATTAGTATCAATCACTACCACACCGATATTTTGCGGGTCAAGATAGGGTCAAAGTTAAGTGACCTGAAAAAATCAGAAAGTTTTGAAATAAAATAACTGATGCATTATAAAATTCCTTCATTGATAAATCAACACTGAAAATGTCATTAAAATCAGAATATTCCCTGATTTTTGGTAATTTTTTTCAAATGGGGGAGGGGGTAAAAATTGTATTGAAAAAAACAAAAACAAAAAAAAACACGCATTTTTCGACAAATTGGGTATACACCTAGATGTAGGTAGGTATACCCAATTTGTCGAAAAATTCCGTGTTTTTACAAAACAAATATATCCCTCCCCCGTTTAAAAAAAATCAGGGAATTATCCGATTTTAATGAATGAATTTTATAATGCATTAATTATTTTATTTCAAATCTTCCTGATTTTTATAGTGACTTAGGGACTGGCAAAATGAGCCTAAAATGCGTTTTTGACAAAATGACTTTAGAAAATAATTGACCAAAAATCAGGGAAATATCGGATTTTAATGAAATTTTCAGTGTTTATTTATCCATGAATGATCTTTATAATGCATTATTTATTTTATTTCAAAACTTTCTCATTTTTTTCAGGTCGCTTAATTTTGACCCCCACCCCCTTATGTTGGGGGCGTAACATTTTTTCAAGTTGGTCTTATACTGTACTAACTACAGTATAAATAATGAGATAAAAGACCGAAGTTATGAATAGAAACAAAAAATATATATTTTACGATGGCTTTTCTATGAGAAAATAAGTACCGAAAATCGAAAAATAAAATGTAAAAAAATAATAAATAATTAATTTTTTGGAGATTTCTTTTTTACTCATTTTGATAATTATTTAATTGGCTATTATCTTATAAAAGAAAAAATTATACATTGATATTTTTCTGCTTAAAAAAGGGGGGGGGTACATTTTCAATCGAGTTTTTCTTCAAAAAGTATACTTTGATGCAATAAAATAAGTTTTGCATTAAATAGATATTTATTTCTAGAATCTAAAAATATAACATTTTAAACTTAAAATCCGAATATTTTTATTTTAAATGAATTTTATATATTAATTTTTCATAGCAAAAATACTAAATAAAAGTTTTGAAATAAAATAACTGATGCATTATAAAATTCATTAATTGATAAATCAGTACTGAAAATTTCATTAAAATCAGATAATTACCTTATTTTTAGTACTTTTTTTTTTTTTGCAATCGCGAATGTTATATTAAAATTGTAAACAAGCTCTTAAAACCCTTGAAAAAGAGACAGAATGGTGGATCGCGTCGAAATTGACTGAAACAAATCCCTTTAAATGTATTAAAAATAAACTGCATATGTAATGATATTTTTCTTTTTTTAATGATGGTTGTTATGTTACTACTTATCGATTTAGACAAAGTTTGACCTTAAATACTAGATTTAATTATTTTTATTTCGCTTTTAAATTTCGTAGCAGACGACAAAAATGCCATATAATAGTCACTATATGTGCCACAACTAAGCAAAGCATGGTAATTAAAGGGAAGTAATCGATAAAAACAATTCCATTAGTTTTGTGGAGTTACTTAACTTGGCTAATGTCTACTTGAAAGTGTGTTGTTTGGGTTTCTCCGGTACAATCAATAATGTCATTGGTCTTTTGATTGTTGTAAAATTAATATATACAAGTTATACAATGGCAAAAAATGCAATAATTCTTCCTCGAAGACTTATGTTAGAAAGATTGTCTAAACTCATTTGTTATGGACTTAACGCACGCACTAACCACAGTCCACGAAGTGGATTTTCAACAAAACCTCTATGGTAACAAAATATGTTTCTGTTTAATTATTTATATTTTGTTTCCTTCTTGACTTTTACAGTCTATTTCAGTGTTTAAAAAAATCAAATTAATTGTTCTTATTTTCATTCGGGCTTACATTTTTATTGTTTTCATTAACCATATTTTCTCTCTCACTCTCCGGACAACATGGTCTCATGCTCTTCAATCACGAGCGTAGCGGACACTGAAACTATATCACTTTTTATTTATTTATTTATTTATTTTTTAATATCTTCAAACTGCAGGAAATTCTTAATACCCCGATTTATCGGCATTTAGGGAATAAACCAGAAGAAGACTCTATGTAGATGCTTGAAACGGCGTATAATACCGAACTTTTTTTTTTCAACTTTATTATATCTATCTACTTATGACTAAGTATTACTTTGAAAGTTAATTTAATTTATAAATTAAGCATAATTAGAAATTGACAGCAATAGATAAAAATCAAATGCACTATTCGCAGAGTTCCGTCCCGGCCTCCTGCCTTAAAAAACGCTAGGCGGTGATAGGTAAAAAAAACAAACCCCTCTATGAAGTCCCTAGCTGAAGCAGTGTCTGCTGTATATGAAAAAATAGTTTGTCAATTGAAGAGGTTTTTAAATTATTTTTTTAGTGGTTTAAGCCATATTTTTGAAAATATTAATAAAAAAAAACAACAAAAAACAGCGCTTAAGGCGTTTTTCCCAAAAAGTTAATGCGATATTTTACCACCTCCTGTCTTTTTTCGTCAAGTAAATGTAAATATTTTAACCTTTTAAGAATATGGCTTACTTTTAATGATATGCTGCGAATAGTACCAAATCAAATTTCATGTGACGAAATGAGAGAAGATTTATTAATTTTTACCGCAGATAAGAACAACCACAGTTCGGTGACCACTTAAGCAACAGCAGTTACCGTAAAACAAACTGAGAGATCTGTGTTCCAAAGTAAGCTTAGTAGTTATAAATGCCCTTGGGAGAGTTATGAATGAATCTGTTCTCTGCTATGGGTAAAAATAGGGTAATGTGAACCTTAGCTACATAAATGAGAGTAACCGCCCCTTGTTTTTTTGACTTTGAGGAAGCCTTACGTTTTGGTTTGCCATTTTCATTTCACTGTAAATCTACACTGAAAATACGAATTTGTTTGAATCAATACAACTGCATGTTTTAACACAAAAATATCATAAAATGTGTTCTTAATTGTGTTTGCGCATTATTTGAAATGAACTTAATTGTTATTAAGGCTTCCTCAAAGTGAAAGAAACAAGGGGAGGTTACTCTCATTTATGTAGCTAATGTTCAGATTACCAAAAATAGTAGGGTAGACTGGGCTCTCTAACTTTGTTACTGCATCCGGTCTACGAAAAGGAAAAATAATTCTGAATTCAAATCAACTGCACTCAGCTGAAAAAAATGACATTGTGTCGCATCCTGCCCTAAGCTTTGTTTGGTTTAGCACATAGCCAGAAATATGAGGCACCCAGTGATAATCGAACTCACTAACAATGGTCTACTAGACTAGCTTACTAAACATAACACCATGCAAGATGCTCTAAAATATGTACTTTACCTAACCCCCTCCAACACATGCAGAATTTGACACAAAGTCAGTTTTTAACTCTTTGCCTACCAAATCCCCCCACCCCCATGGCTGTACCAAATTTTTTTGGTATTTTTTTACCTGTTCTAGCAAAATAAAAAACACCCTCCGGGCGATGTAAAAATAGATTTTTGAAAAATATTGCCTGTGTGGTGGGAGTTAAAAATTCAATGTCAGTGAGTTTGTACCCTAAGTAAGTAAAATCATCAAATTTATTAAAGGATTAAAAAATAAAACAATTTGAAAAGTAAACTTTAAATATGTATTAAAATAAAACAAACTATATATAAATATATAATACTAGTCATGTATTTATTAAAACTTGTTTTAAAAAACAATGAGGACTGTCTAATGTTGCATGCTCAAATTTTGAGTGTATTTATTCTATGTTATGACGATTTTGGGTAATGTGACGTAAGCAGTGACATAGTTTTTGTTACAGACAAAAACCGGAAGCGAATCTCCATTATTAATAGATGATAGGATATTTTAAAGTTCACTATCTATTATCTATACACACCTCCTAGTTCTATTCAAATAAAGTTCTATTCTGTGTTCACATAGTAATCTTTCAGTGTAAACAAGTGACATTTGCTAGAGCCACTGCCAGCAGTTTATGGTAGAATCACAGCAATGTGAGTGGTTTAAAGTAGGCAAAGAGTTAAGCAGAGTTTTACAGCTTCTTTAAAAAAAATTAAACAGTTTTTACAGCTAGTTTTGAATTCAGAGTTTACCTTCTAGATTGGTTGCCATTTTTTGCGACCATTAAGTAATACTTATTAATTGTTTGGAAATTATTTATTTTTTGGGTTAACCACTGGTAATTGAAACTATGAGTAAAGTAAAATAGCATTTTTTTTCAAATCATCTGTCAGTATATATGTATATGTCATTGATCGTATGGAAATCTGATCTCTCTGATAATATAATATCAAGAGGTTAGTAGCAAACATATGGTGGCGAAGGAAAAACAAACAGGTTTTAAATTTCAACAAATTATATTAAACCGAGAATTGGTGTATGTTGGAAATGATGTAAACAGAAAGTCTGATGATTGGTGGTCAAGTCGGTTGTGGTGTTGGTAGTGATGTGATGTTTGGTGGTCGAGATATTGGTAGTAATGTGGGCAGAGAGTTTGATTTTTGGTTGGTAGGAAGTTGGCGGCTGATGGCTAACGACTGTTTGACAATCAATTTGGTAGTAGTTCGCCACTTTAAGACTTTGTCGGTTTTCCCGGTCAGGATGAAAGAATGTGAAGGGGCTGGAATGATGTAAGTTGTCTTGGTGTAGCGGTTAGCTTTTGGGTGCCCACTTCCTGTGTTCTCGTCTGTGTTCTTGGCACTGTGTCCCTACTGAATATGAGAGTTGGTCTTTCAAAGTCAGGGTTTAAATTCATTTTCGTCTTGAAGGATAGGATCAACTTTAACTTTCTTTATTTTTACCGTTGTAAGATTGAAAGTGATAGACTTGAAGGTAAAACTCTGACAACGGTTGATAGACCAAATATTTTATATACAGCACAAGAATTAACAGGGTACATAATACATAGAGGTGAACATGAACATACATACAAAAGTAGAGATAAAGACACGTTCATGAATGGTAAAAAGATAAACATAAAAGTCACAGACATGAGACTAGGAATAGTCCATGCTGTGTGAATCACTTACAGTAATGTAAGGGGGGCCAAAGCCCCAACAAGAGGGGGGGTAGACTAGAGTCTAACCCATAGTCATGTCTCGTGGGTCGAGCAACCGGAAAAGAGAAAGAGACGTTCAAACCAACCGCTTAAATATGAACGGCCCCTAGCGGGAACCAGCGAACTAAATGGGCAGACAACTCCCCAGGCAAATACGAAACTAACGCCACACCATGAAGATCACAGATTGGCTGAAAAATGCAAATTTTGATACATTGTTTTCAAGATTCGTGCGTGCATCGATCCTATGCGCATAGAAGAGTTTTTTCATTTAGCCAAAGAGATGACTTTGTCAACATCCGGTGGGGGAACTTGTTAACATTTTGAATTGTTGGTGAGAGGGCGTATTGAATTTGGTGAATTTTGTGAATCAGGAGATATCTTTATTTGTGTATATAACAATAAGATAAAGAAAGAAATTTTCCTAGCTGTAGCCATGTCAGTGCTATTGTATGGTGGCACTACTTGAACTCTAATGAAATGCTTAGAGAAAAACCTAGATGTGAACTACACAAGGATGCTGTGTGATGTCTTGAATAAATCCTAGGAGCAGCACCCCATGCAGCTACATGGTCAGTCACTTACCTCCTATCACACAAACCATCCAAGTAAGATGAATAAGACATGCTGGAGAGACAAGGACACATCAGTCAGTTCTGTGTGGATACTGGATGCTGTGCAGAAGACTTGCCAGGAGTGATGACTGATAGGGACAGGTTGCAAGAGAGAGTCATGGGTATCCCTGCTGTCAGCACCACCTGATGATGATGAATTATTTGGGAATTTTTCTTGGTTTAGCCACTGATATTGAAACCATGTGTTAGGTAGATTATTGTATTTGTTTTTGTTGTTTTTTTTTTCTTCAAATCATCTGTATATATATATATATATATATATATATATATATATATATATATATATGTTTTGTTGAACTCGATGGACAATTCTTGTCTGACAAGTTTCTTTTCTATCCTTTCCAATTGTTTGGCCATCTTTTATTTATATCAGGGTGGAATTGGTGAATGAATCCACCGAAGGTTCTTGCATTAGTACTTTCCATTCCTTTCCCTTCCCTGTAACATTCTTATAACTTGTGAGCCCCTCCTCCTATTTATTCCTACTGCTACTGTTTGTTTAAAAAGGACCACTTCACGCTTAATGATGTACTAGTGTAAGAACCTTTGGTGGATTCATTCAGCAATTCCACTCTGATATAAAAAAAGATGGTCAGACAATTGGAAAGGATAGAAAAGAAACTTGTCAGACAGGAAATGCTTTTTTTTCTTTTTTTGAAAGAATTAACTGCAAATTCCAAACTGATTTTATGAAGATAATTTTGGTATTTTTGATTAAAAGATAATTATGCCCTGTATTTTTTTATATTGAAGATAATTTTAGTATTTTTAATTAAAAGATAATTATGCCCTGTATTTTTTATATTGAAGATAATTTTAGTATTTTTAATTAAAAGATAATTATGCCCTGTATTTTTTTATATTGAAGATATTTTAGTATTTTTAATTAAAAGATAATTATGCCCTGTATTTTTTGATATTGAAGATAATTTTGATATTTTTAATTAAAAGATAATTATGCACTGTATTTTTTCATATTGAAGATAATTTACATTGTATTTTTTTCATATTGAAGATAATTTTGGTATTCTTAATTAAAAGAAAATTATGCACTGTATTTTTTTTTTCATATTAAAGATAATTTACATTGAAATCTTTTTCATATTGAAGATAATTTTGGTGTTCTTAATTAAAAGCACCATATTTTTTCTCTTTTAGTCAACCCAAAGAATGGTGTGGGGTGGTTGGCCTTGAGATTCATGCTCAGATTTTGGCAAAAAGCAAAATGTTCTCAGGGTCTGGTACTTCTTATGGTGCACCAACTAATACACAAGTGGCTTATTTTGATGCTGCCTTGCCAGGAACATTACCAGTAAGATATACATTTTATTTATTTTGGCTGCGAGTGGTACCAAATTTTGACGCTGCTGTTATATATAGAAAGTTGGCTACTTCTATGACAACAGTTTAGAGAAGATGGCTTAGTCTATTGTGAGAAGACCTGTTCTGCACTCTGCTCTTTCGATGTACTTGTCTAGACCCCAACGTTGTGAATTATGTGCTGGCCGAATTTAAGGTACGAGTCAGAAAAACAGGCTCACAAGGATTAAAAACAAAACAACAACTACAAGTGTAAACAAGACACGGATAGAAGAAGAGTGTGTGTGATGCTTTCGCTGTCTATCTAACTGGCTATTACTGCTATCCCTACTGGCAAACTTAACCCTTCGATCCCTGGGTTCTCACTGCCTTAGTACTCGAGTTTAGTTGTATTTATGTCAAATTCCCCTTTCCCCAACCATCTTCTCCGGACCACACAAAGGACCAGCACTTAAATAAATCACAGACTTCTAGTCATTAACCCTTAAAATTAAAGTACTTAAATATTTTTTCAGACACTACGGCTTCAATACGTTGACCATTATTTTTTTCAAAAGAGATTTTCTCCTAAAAATCCTTTTTGCTTTTAATACCTGGGTGCCTAAGATATTATCATCAAGTGGTCCCATTTCATGGTGGTCGTACAAGTCTCTTTAAACTTTACGACCTAATCTTTGGATTCGTAAAAATGTCAACCACCCACCCCTTTTACTTATGCTTGGCTTTAACCTATTCCCTTTCTTATTCATTTATTTATGTATTTATTCTGACCATGTTCGTCTTCAACCATAGTATCACACTATCATGGTGGACTGATTTTACAGAGATAACTATACATTTATCTGGTGGTCAAAGAAAAGAATCAATAAGATAACAACCTTTTTAAACATAGGAACTTTGGTTTTACTCTCTTTGCATGTTCAACCTGTGGTCTGAATAAATATGGTATCCTTGGTATGACGCTAAACTGTATCTTGGTTAATAGCGTCGATCCCAGGCGCCCCCCCCCTTGAGGGGGAATGCCAACGGGATCGACACAATTTTTCTACCTACCACCCATGAACCTCGGCTTGTGGGTGGTGCCCACATAAAACGGCCTTGTGCCATATCGTGTAAAAGTGGGAAACATGTAAATACCACAAGCAACGCGAGTTGTGACTAAGCTTACTCGTGTAGGCTTGCTGGTCCAGTGTGCTTCGGCCACTGGACCGGTTGCGTTTGATTAATAGGCTCCAGTTTTAGAGCTCTGGAGAATGTGAAGTCCTCCTTTCATGGTCATTACTCCCAGGTCCTTGCTGACCTGGAGTGGTAGTACCTATTATGGTCTGATCTATGGGTCAAATAAATTTTCTATGAACCCCCTCATCCTCCTAGTTATGAGTTAAATAGTTTGACTACTGTTTTTCTACAAGGATGGTTTTGGCATTAAATAACCCACAAAGGTTGATAAGCCATTGTTGGGTCAGTAAAATGGTAATTCTGGGTGGACATAAGTCCAAATGTGTTATCTTCCCTTGCTGTGGTTGTTCGCCAATATGTGCGAGAGTTAGAGCCAGGAATTCTGAATTCTTTTCTCTCGGGCGCAACAAATACACATGACATAAATGCATGTTGTCTATATCCTTTGAGTGGGGGATTTTGCCCCCGACTAGCTACCAGTAAGTGACATTCCTTACAACACAAATCCTACACCTACTTTCGTTATGCATGTTCATATATTTGTCCTGAATGTATTTTCTCTCTGCTCACGGAATTATAGTCTGTTATTGTTTTACAACTTTGTCGGAATATTTTATGTACACACATGTACCCCCACTGGAAGGTTACTTCAAGCCTTCCCATTTTAATATAAGAACTTTACATCTTATACCATTAAACAAAGAAACTAAACCAAATAGATCTCTTTGCAAATTATTAGTATTAGGCTGGTTAGTTGGTTTTTATGTCAACCCTTTCTGGATTATTTTATGCTGAAGACGTTTTGTTTTATTCATTCTTGATGGGTATTTGATATTTTCTTTTAAACTCAAATTTTTTAAAAACATTTTTTTCTATCTAACCCATAGATGGGACCCTAATGGTTACTACCACTCTTATTAGTATCAGATAGGAATACTTGATATCATATGTGTGCCCCCCAAAACCCCCCCCCCCAAAAAAAAACAACTCTTGTTGTGTAGAAGCAGGGGTTATTTTGTTTAATATATGAAATTCAGTTTTCATTTATCATGGAAGTCAGTCTTCAATTTGTTGCTTACAGGCAAATCATGTTAAAACCACTGGTTCCCACTAGATCACCAAAGTTAAGCAGTGATGAGCCTGTTCAGTACAAGAAATGTAAATATAAACCTTCAATGTACACAACTCAACCTCTAGGCATAAAATAATCCCAACTGGGTTGAAATGCCATTAAAATCACTCAATCAATCAATCAGTTATCTTTGCATGAGTGTAATGCGATGACTAATGACTGCACATGAGGGACCATCTGCCGTAATGGGAACTCACTGGGTTCATAAGTAAACACTAGTAAACACTAAAAGTCACTGTTGGCCAGAAAGATCCTAAAACCAACATTAAATATCAAATATTTGTATTTCTCTGAATTTTTGTGATGAGGCTTGATAATTAGTATTATTTGTATTATTCGGACTATTGTCCTCATTTTTATTGTTATCTGTACAATGTTTCGGGCAATGTGCCCTCCAGCCTTCTTCAGGTATTTTTTTGTCAGACTCGGGAACCTTCTTTTCAAACTCAGGAACTTTCTTCTTGTAATCGGGAACCTTCTTGTCGTAATCGAGAACCATCACAGAACTTTGAACCTAACCCTTTATTCAGTCTACGGGGGTAACCTGTTCTCATTCCGCTAACCATAGCCAGGGTACAGGTGTTAAGCTGTGTTAATTATTATTCCATGCTACTACACCCCTGACCAGGATTGAACCTGCAGCCTAGAGATAACTGTCACTTAGAACTGTTTTAACCCAACGCCTTTATCCACTGTGCTCGGTGTCATATTTGTAGTTTCTAAGAATTTCTTTTGTTTAATTGTGAAAGGTTAGAGATTACTTAGAATGCAGATGTATGCATTCTCTAGTTTTATGAAATTCTATATTCATTTATCATGGAAGTCTGTCTTTATAGCTCTACTCATTTGTTATATGACAATAGATCTGTTTAAGAATTATTTGTATTCAATAGGACAGTGGGAAAAAAACCTCTTACGAAACAAATACAGAAAAAATATGACACTACAATGAATACAATTCCCTAGCATAGTAGCCTTTAAACTATGTAACCAAAAATAAAATTCTAAAAATATATATAAAGAGTGTACTTATTTTGGACTGCTACTTGATGGTATTTTTGGTTACTGAGCATCAATTCTGTAGAGTTTGGTAATAAATAGTAACTAATGATATCCGTTTTTATGTAGAAACTACAATGAATACAATTCCCTAGCATAGTAGCATTTAAACTATGTAACCAAAAATAAAATTCTATAAATATATATAAAGAGTGTACTTATTTTACTGAGCATCAATGCTGTAGAGTTTGGTAATAAATAGTACCTAATGATATCCGTTCTTATTGTATCATGTTCCATTAGAAATAATGGATCTGTTTAAAAACTATTTGTATTCAATAGGACAGTGCGAAAAAAAACCCCTTAAGAAACAAATACACAAAAGATGTAAACATGAAAGTACAATGAATGCAATTCCCTAACTTTTAGACATGAAATAACCCTAGACAGGTTGACATGCCAGTAAAATCAATCAATCAGTAAAAGAAGGGGGGAAAATATATGGGGCGAAATAGACCTTCGAATCAACAAGCTCCCACCGAGAGGGAACCAAAAACAAGCGAGTTCTCCGTCTTCTCATAAGCCAGACCCTCTGTTGGTCAACACATTCTTCGTCTAGCAGCTGGAAAATCCGTCGTCGTAGTCGAAATAATCTTTAGCAATTCAAAATCACATTTCCTATTTAGTTTTGTTTGACTAAAATCCATTTCTTTACTGAAAAAAGCTTCATCGTTGACTGCTGCTGCTGACTGCCCAGCGCTCAACTCACTTGTTATTTTATGGGCATATTAGCCAAACATCCGGGCACATCAGTCGAACCTCGCGTCCGTCCAGTGCCCAAAACGCATTTGTTTTTGCATGCGGGAGGACACGAGTTCGATCCCGGCAGGCAAGACAATGTCTTGCTCTTTTTCCTTTCTCGTTCTCCGTCACAAGAAGCAGGGGTTATTTTGTTTAATATATGAAATTCAGTTTTTATTTATCATGGAAGTCAGTCTTTAATTTGTTGCTTACAGGCAAATCATGTTAAAACCACTGGTTCCCACTAGATCACCAAAGTTAAGCAGCGATGAGTCTGTTCAGTACTTAGATGGGTAACCATTTAAGCAAAAGCAGGTACTGTAAGCAACTTGATATCAAAATGACTTGATTCAACATTAAATGACTCCAAGAGGGTTGATATGTCGTAAAACAAAAACAACAACCGACTTTAATTTGTTAATTGGTAAATGTAGCTCCATTCATTTGATATATGACATTTAAAATTTAAAATTTCCAGGTACTTAATCAAAGATGTGTAGAAGCCCTGTCTGTGGGGCTTAGAATATGCTTATTGTATCCCCTGCAGAGGGGTATCCCCCCCCCCACATGCACACACACTATTTTTGATAAACAAAGAACTCAGGTTGCTTACAGTACTTTTAAAATTTTTTATTTCAGGTACTTAAAGATGTGTAGAAGCCCTGTCAGTGGGGTTTAGAATATACTTATTGTATCCATTTCAGAAAGGTACCCCCCAACCATTTTTGATAAACAAAAAACTCAGGTTGCTTATAATACTTTTAAAATTTTTTATTTCAGGTACTTAATCAAAGATGTGTAGAAGCCCTGTCAGTGGGGCTTAGAATATACTTATTGTATCCATTTCAGAAAGGTACCCCCCAACCATTTTTGATAAACAAAAAACTCAGGTTGCTTATAATACTTTTAAAATTTTTTATTTCAGGTACTTAATCAAAGATGTGTAGAAGCCCTGTCAGTGGGGCTTAGAATATACTTATTGTATCCCCTGCATAAAGGTACCCCCAACCATTTTTTTATTAACAAAGGACTCAGGTTGCTTACAGAACTTTTTTAATTTTATTTCAGGTACTTAATCAAAGATGTGTAGAAGCAGGAGTTATGACCGCCTTAGCTCTCAACTGCCAGATCAACAGAATATCAACATTTGATCGTAAACATTATTTCTATGCTGATATGCCAGTAAGTTCATTGTATTTTGAATTAGCATTCTGATAAAGATATCATTTTGGACAAAATTGATTTCACTAAAACTTCAAAACATTCTTTTCAAAAATACTCAGAAAAAAAAAAATCTCTGCAGTCTTACATTGCATACATATATTACTGCTCATAAATAAGTACACCCTTAACAAATTTTGATAAAACTTAATTTCCTTTTAAACCAAAAGATACCAAGATTTTATTATTTTTAGTGTAGCATAGAAGCATTTAAACTATGTAACCAAAAATAAGATTGTATAAATATATATAAAGAGTGTACTTATTTTGAACTGCTTATTTAAATTTGTGTATGCGCATGAATCACATTACAAATGGCCATTTACATGAAAGACATGAAGCAGCATGTTCTTTTTGCATATAAGTGAAAGTTGTCATAAATATACCATCAGATTTGTCAAAATATTAAAAAAAAAAACAGTATTTTTTTCTTAAATAGTCAAGTTGCATTTAAATTTTGATAATTATTTTTCCATATTTCTTTGGTTTGAAAGAACATATTCATTTGTCATATCTACTATTAATAATGGAGATTCGGTCTTTATTTGTCTGTAACCAAAACTATTCCACTGTTTACGTCACAATTACCAAAATCGTCAATACATGGAATAAAGAACAATTAATATTAATAAAATAATTAAAAGCTATTCCTTATAATTCAATCCTTTCTATTGTAATAAATAAACTATATAAACTATGGAATTAATTAAAAAATTGTATTACTTTAAATGCAAAAAATTATTTGCAAAATTTTTAAAATCATTTTTTACTCTCGCCATTTTTTTTTTCAGTTACAAGATGTTAACTAAAAGTTTATACAAAAATACTTACAATTTTCTGTAAAATTTATGGGTAAAATATTTAAAATAATTATTTAATTCATAATTAATAGATGTGCGCAAAAATTTATTTTAGGGGGACAGAATTAAGTTTGATTTAAAATTGTTTTATTTTATTTTTTCTCTTTTAATAAATTTCATGATTTTACTTATGATAAAAACCCTCTGACATTGAATTTTTAACTCCCACCCCACTCAGTAAATATCTTTTAAAAATAGATTTTTACACTGCCCAGAGGGTGTTTTTTTTTTTTTTTTTTTTTGCTAGTTCATGTAATATTTATAGGCACTTCTAAAAAACCCGATTTTGAAGCCACATTCTCATATTTCTTTCTTGATTACAGGCTGGCTTCCAGATTACTCAGTATCGCAAACCACTGGCCTTTGCTGGTAAGTTAGAATATGTTGTTCCAGCAATGTCCAAGAAAAAGTTACCAATAAAAAAAGTGGCAGGTATTACTCAGATTCAACTTGAAGTGGACAGTGGCAAAAGTCTACATGATCATGAAGACCAACAGAGTCTCATAGACTTAAATCGAGCAGGTAATTTTATTCCTTGTTTAATTTATGTATACGATTAGATGTTTCTGCAATTCATGTTATTGTTAGGTTCAGGCCTAACGAAAATAGAGTTACTTCCCTTGATCAGTAGGGGGCTGGTGGGAACCCGGAAGTGGGGTTTCCGCCATGACATTTTTGGATTGGGGTTTCGTACCGAATGGACGCACGTGCACAGCACAGTTGAGCTTGTCAAGTCACTTTTAGGGTAGAAGCATTTCTCTACCCTGTGTTAAATAAAACCTTGTTAATTTCCAACAACCTGGTCTTGCATTTTCATTCAGTGTTCCATATTGTATCTGTATGTAAAAACATAAGTTATCATAAATGGGATTTATTGATCAAATGTGTCAAAACTTTGTTTAACTCTAATCTTCTCTAATGATAAATGCCAATATCAGTGTGTCACATTGCTACGATTTTTGGGGGGTCATTTTTAGGCTGCAGGTGAGAGCACTTTACAGTGGAGATCCCTTGTGTTCCTTAGTGAAGAATCCTTGCTTGTTCCTTAGTGTTAGGCAGAGTCCTTGGTTGTTCCTCGATGTTCCTTAGTGTTAGGCAGAGTCCTTGGTTGTTCCTCGATGTTCCTTAGTGTTAGGCAGAGTCCTTGGTTGTTCCTCAATGTTCCTTAGTGTTAGGTAGAATCCTTGGGTTAAGCAAAGTCCTTGGTTGCTGATCCATTCGTCTGTGGCGAATACGTGCAAATGAATGGCTTTCAAGATCGGCGATTAAATAGTTAACTAACCATGTATTCGAGTGTGTTGATTGGCTGGTTTTAATCTATGCGCCCACGCAGAGTCTATAAGTTTAAGTGGTGGACCTCAGCACACCTTATATGTGAAAACATTCCAACACACATTTTTTCAACTTTACTCTTAGAGAGCATTGCCCAATATATCTGATATTTGTAAACTGATCTCACAATTGCTTTCACAATAATAACACAGCAGTCGCAGTCTCCAATGTAAAAACTCAATAAAGTAAATAAAGAGCGATGTTAATGCACACATAAGAAAGGCATGGTCCGCTATAAATAGATTATCATTCATATGGAAATCCCAACTCACAGACAAGCTAAAGAGATAATTCTTCCAAGCCGTTGTCGTATCAGTGCTGCTGTACGGCTGCACCACTTGGACCCTAACAAAGCACCTAGAGAATAAACTAGATGGAAGCTGCACAAGAATGCTGCATGCAATCCTAGACAAAACATGAAAACAACACCCCACAAGAAAACAGCTGTACGGTCACCTGCCCTATATCATCCAAACCATCCGAGTAAGATGAACAAGACATGCAGGACACTGCTGGAGGAAGCAAAGATGAACTCATAAGTGATGTGCTCCTATGGTAGCCAGCACATGGGTACGCCAGTGTGGGCCATCCAGCAAAGACATACATTGACCAGCTCTGCACAGATACTGGATGCTGTGCAGAGGACCTCCCGAGAACATTGAGGTATAGAGACAGTTAGAGAGAGATTGTCATGGATATCTGTGCTAATAGTGCTACATGATGATTATGATGATGAAATCTTGAATAACCAAAAAAACACTGAACTCTTTTTTTTTTCTTTTTTTTTCCAGGAATGGGATTAATGGAAATTGTTACCGATCCTGATTTTATGAATGGAGATGAAGCTGCAGCATTTCTAAAAGAACTTCAGTTAATTTTGGTGACTTTAACAACTTGTGATGGGAAAATGTCAGGTATTGTCAAAAGAAAATATTCAAAAGCTTCATTTGTGAAAGATAGGTGCCATCAAAATCACGTCATGTGATCAGTTGAGGCAATATTGAAAGAAGAAATGTAAATATTTTTTTTTTTTTTAAATCTCGCAAAAACAAAAAAACGAATATAAAGTGTTGTTACAAAGAAAAACAGTTAATTCAAAGATCAAATTATCCGATTGTGAAAAAATTACTCACCGTTATCTTGAAAAATAAGTAAAACTTTTAAAAAATTAAAAATCGTTTTTTCAGATTTCATAAAATAAAATAGGAGGGGGGAAACCTCGTAAAAAAATATTTCCCCAAATATATTTTAGGAAAAACTTATTTTAAACATAATTTCATCAACAGGTAGATAATTACTGAAATTTTCATAAAAATTTGACAGTTGATTTTTCATAGAATTTTTAAAAAAGACTGGTAGTCATAACTTGTTTTTGGCTACGTTAAATTTCAATTGATTTAACAGTGCAAAAATGTAAACATTGTTTTCGTTCATAATTTTCATTATTTAAGCTGAAAAATTTTTTTTTAAATCATCAGGAGTTTTTTTTAATGTTTCTTCTTTTGAAGGGTCCAAAATTTTTCAAGATAATATTATGCAAGTTTCACTTTTTGAAATATAGGAGGGGGGGGGGTAAATTTGACATGTCAAATTTGAGGTCCCTAGTGAAAGAATAATGAAATGTTCAAAAAGTAGACGATTATCTAGGAAGAATTTAGGGTGTAAACTTTAGAGCCAATAAAATTTGATTGGCCCAATAAAAAAAAAAAAGAAAACATTTTGAGGGAGATGTAAATGTGTGGCAGTATCATCCACAGAGCGCCCAGTTTCACCTGCTAAATAACCTCAATTCCATATAGTGCTTCTTTTTTTTAAAAAGATCATTTAGCCACAGGTTTCGTCTAACAAACAAAATAAAATGATGAAAGTAAACTTGGTGGGGGGCACAGTCAAGTCTGACATATATGTTCTCCCAACTGACAAAGTCCTCAGTCTGCAACAATCTCTCATAAAAGTACTACTCTTTTCTTAACAGCAAAACTTCTACTATCGTTCTCTCTCGGTCTGGGAGGACAGGCTCTTAAATACACAGTTAATATGCACATCTGGGCTTCTTACTCTGGTCTGGCATTGCCCGTTTAGAACTTCAATATTCACCAACATTTTGAGTACGCGACAATACTGTTTACATCCGGGTTACTGCCAACAGCATTTCAGCGACGAGGAGATAGTGAGTTCAAATATTCGTGGCCATTTGCCACACTCCTCCCCATCGCACAGGCCAAACATATCCAGACGGGCTTTGTTCGTGGGGGTTGGGAATCTGCTCGTCCACAGTTCTGCCTTTCAATTTTGCTACATTTTGTTTGAAACTGTATAAGGCACAGGTAATCAAATGAGTCTGAAAATTCAGAACACCAGTCCTCAGGAGACAAATTCATATCCAACTCCGAAAATCATTTTCAAACACACTATTTGTCATATTTGTGCACCCTTGACCAACCCACTATGTGAAGTGCAGAGATGCTGATAGGTATGCGTCCTGCTTCCCTGACGCACAAAAATCTAAAAGGATGCAGTAAAATCATATCCATGTGTCCCAGTGTTTTTCGTTTTTCTTCCCACACCATTTAAAACTAACTGTAAATACATTTCAATAGTTTCTTAGAAATGAATTACACAGGATGGACTACAAGGTAAAAGTTAGACAATTTTAGTTGGGACCCATAAATTTTCCCAGGGACTCATTCAAAACAAATATGTGTGTCCCAGGACGCACCAAATCAAAAAGCTGTCAGCATCTCTGTATGTGTGAAAAAGAGCGCTCCTCCTCAAAATTTCCTCTAGTTTTTATTATGGCAAGTGATCAATGCATGTGCCTTCCTTTACAAAAGAAAGATGGATTATTCTAGCTTTCTTTAACAAAAAATGCTGCTGCTACATGTGATTGTTTGTTTTGTTTTGTTTTACGGCATATCAACCTCAGTGGGTCATTTAATGCCGATAAAGTTTTGAAATAAATCAATTCTTAATGGATAATGCAATTTTTTTATAAATACATTTTTCTATTTAACCCATAGATGGGACCCTAACAGGTACTACCACTCCGGGTCAGAGTGGACCAGGGAGCAATGGTGATGAATGGGGTGCTCCACATTCCCCAAACCTCCAAAACTGAAACCTCACCATCAGATAGAGTTTAACGCCATTCCCATGACATGTAGACCCGCAGCCACTGCCTTCTAGCACCCATATGATAAAAAGGGGTTGGGGCTTGCCATAAGGGCAATAGGGTTAGGAAAATCATATAGGTGCTAGGGCTTGACGAGACCAGCCGATTGATCGGAGGGGGCCTCTCCGACCGCCCGTCTAGCCCAAGATAGGGCCAAAGTGGAGTATTGCAAGTCATGAATTGCTCATCCATCTGGGCTCTATCCTTAAGCATCACGGGTCGCCACCCACGGCAAACAGGTAGCCCCATTGGGGGAGTCTTACTCCTCTGCAGAGGTGCAGTCGGTGCATTCTAACGCCTCAGCCAACAGGGCGGTGTGTTTTTCCCTAAGATGAAAGCAGAGAGATACAATACCCGATAAGAAGATGTTCCCAACACAAGGAGGACACGACACAGACAACAGAAGCATGTAGCAGACATAGAAAATATAAAAATAAATTTTCTTGGTATTTATTACCTGTATGATGGAATATGTCAAAGTTCACTATCTATTCACCTCAGAACTCATTCTATTCAAATAAAGTCCTATTTTTATTGCAATCTGAGTCCTTCTGGTCAGTTATAACAAACTATCAGTTTTTGTTCTTTGTGGTGGTGGGAGAACCAATGTGAGCAGATTAAAGTAGACAAAGAGTTAATGGCATGTCAAACTTCATAGGTTATTTAATGCCAAAATCATCCTAGTAGAAGGACAGCAGTGATACTATTTATTAAAATAACCCATAGCTGGAAGCATTAAATAAAGTCCTATTTTTATTGCAATTCGAGTCATCCTGCTCAATTATAATGAACCAAACAACAGTTTTTGTATAGTAAGATCGAAGTGGTGGGAGAGCTGCTGTGAGTGGCTTGGTAAGGTTGATATGCCATTAAAGAAAGAAGCCAAACTCATTATTTATACATTTCTTGTCTTTGTAAATAAAGCGTCAGTTTGTTATACTTTTTAAACACACTTCGAATTCTTGTAAATATTATTTATTTCTAGTATTATTTGGATTATTGTCCTCATCTTTATTGTTATCTGTACAACGCTTTGGGCTGATGTGCCCTCCAGCCTTCTTCAGGTATTTCTTGTCGGACTCGGGAACCTTGTTTTTGAACTCGGGAACCTTGTTTTTGAACTCTGGAACCTTCTTATACAGATAACTATAAAGATGAGGACAATAGTCTGAATAATCTAAATTCTTGTAAATATTATTTATTTCTAGTATTATTTGGATTATTGTCCTCATCTTTATTGTTATCTGTACAACGCTTTGGGCTGATGTGCCCTCCAGCCTTCTTCAGGTATTTCTTGTCGGACTCGAGAACCTTGTTTTTGAACTCGGGAACCTTGTTTTTGAACTTGGGAACCTTCTTATACAGATAACAATAAAGATGAGGACAATAGTCTGAATAATCTAAATAATACTAATTATCAAGCCTCATTTAAAAAATTCAGTGAAATAATTATTTGTTTCTGTTTTCCCTTTTTTTAAAACTTTTTAGAGGGATCCTTTCGAGTTGATGCCAACATCTCTGTCCATCAACGTGGAGAACCTTATGGAATTAGGACAGAAGTCAAGAATATTAATAGTATCAGAAATGTCTCCAAGGCCATCGGTAAGAAAACTTTTCTGCTATGTTTTTCCTTGTAAAAAAAAGAAAGATGAATTCACAATGCAGTGATGCTGATAGCTTTTTGATTTAGTGCATCCTGGGACGCACATATGTTGTGCTCCATCTGTTGTAACCTAACAAAGGTTATTAAATGAGAAATAACCAAACGGAGGCTGGAAATGAAATGGAATCTTTATAACATTAACAAAATAAAATACTCCCCAACAGCATGAAGAAGGTAAACCACTGCTAGTGGTATATGAATACACAGTCAGCATAATACTCCCATATTTTTTAAGGATTGGGAAATACCCATTAATGTTCATAGGTCTGGTATATAACGCACCTGAGCAAAAACATAATCTCCCTGGTCTAGTGCTAGCGAAAAGAGGATAGACTCCGTTGCTGTCCGGCTGATACCAACAATAGGCAATTCCACCAACTTTACTGTTGTTAATGTGTTCCTAATAATCATTTTTTTTATTTTTTTTATTGAATTTAATTTTCTTTTCCAGACTTTGAGATAAAGAGACAGATTGAAGACTTGGAAGCCGGGAACAAAATTCAAAATGAGACTCGATCATTCGATCCAGAAACAGGGTAAGATTTTGGAGGAATAGAAAGTTGTTGAATAAACATCAGAAATTTGATAAGAATAAACCAGATTTCTTCCCTGACTCTAATTGACAGGAGGGGGGGTGGTAAAATAAGTATCCCGCCAGGTCAGGGTCAGTCCAAAAAAAGAGCTGACCAATTTTTGTTCCTATCTAGTTGTTGCTAGTATGGAAAAACAATTATAATATCTTTTTTTTTTCATGAAGGAAACTCATGTTTTTCTTATATTAAAAAAAAAAGGAATTAAATAGGCTATTTTTCATAGAGGTGCATGAAGAACTGACAGTAGGTGTGGCACTCCAACTCAGCAAAAACAATCTCCTTGGTTTAGCACTAGCAAAAAGGAGTAAACTCCCTTGCTGCCACCGACAATAGGCCACTCTGCCAACTTTAATCCTATTTATATATATACACAAACATTCAGGCACAAATATAATGAGAATTTTAGTGATATATATATTTACCAACTCCTCCGCATGAGCAGAATCTCCTTGGTCTAGCACTAGCAAAAAGGGGATAGACTCCCTTGCTGCCTGGATGATACTGACAATAGGCCACTCTGCCAACTTTAATCCTTTTTATATATATACACAAACACTCAGGCACAAATATAATGAGAATTTTAGTGATATATATATTTACCAACCCCTCCGCATGAGTAGAATGTGACACAAGGTCAATTTCTTAAGCGTGGTTTAACAGGTTTGAATTTGTAGTTTTCCTTCTTCTAGATGAGTGACCTAACCAAGGTTAAAGAGCCCAGTCTGTCCTACTATTTACCCATAGCTGGAGGGAGAGTAGTTGGATACATACCTTTCCCAAGGGTATTAGTGCTATATGAAATGCTGTTATGTTTTTAACATACAGATGAAATTATATGGAGGAATGATAATGCAAGACCAGGTTTGTTATAAAATTAACAAGGATTTATTAAAACTTGGTAGAAAATGCTTCTAACTCTCAAGCGAACTTAGCCAGGCACTGAACGCTGTGTTCAATACATCAAATGTAAACAAAACGATTTTGACAAAGCAAAGGGAAGCAACTCTATTTTTGTTTAAGTCTATTTAGGTGTACCTAACAAATGCAAACAGCCTCATCCAGGATTTGAACTTGGGTCGACAAGTCCATTTCCTATGACTAACTATTACACCATGCACCTCCATCTATACATATATAAAGGGCAGTTGTGTGTATGTATGTCCGGGGGAAATTACGAGAATAAAACAATTAATGACAAAGTAAATATATATATATACACATTCACTGTTACTGAGTCAAGCTTTTTGTGCAAAAATTATAAAGATTTAATTTATATTTGCGAAGATATTTACAAATTAAAATAGCATTAAAATTCTACTTAAAAATGTCCATGAATCTCAAAGTTAAACAAAACAATAGGGAAGCATAAAATAATCATTTTTTTTTTTTTGAGGATGGATTAACATAAGGTCTTTTTACGTGGGGATTTTTATGGGGCATCCAGCAAGGATTAAACTCGCTATTCAGGAGTAACAGATCTGCAACACGAACTTGTTAACCATTATACCACTTTTCTTCTTTTTTTGTTTGTTTGTTTGTTTGTTTGTTTTTCTCCTCTACCCAGGTGACACCGGGTAGTTGCTTCTTTTTTTAATATTATATATTAGCATTTCAGTCTTGGAAAACTATAATATAGTTTTTGTGCCCCTGAAGTTACAGCACCTCCTGTGACTGTGAAGTCCAATGTTTGAAAAACATTCTCAACCACAGATGTTGAATGTGAAAGCTGTCCCTGAAGATGTTGATGTGTCGGTGCTTTGTTGCCGATGCTTTCTTCTGGACCTCTTAACTTCATGATGTTGCTTCAGGGTGACTTCAGACATGAACAGTGTTCATCTCTGAACATGATGCAACATCAACAGTTCTCCGTAGAGGACTGTTCATTGAACAGTCCTCTATGGAGAACTGTTCATGTCTGAAGTCACCTTGTTTGTTTCTTTTTCTCCTCTACCCAGGTGACGCTGGGTAGTCACTTCTAGTTTAGTAATATATGTATATGTATAATAGTATTAAGAGGCTTGATAATGCTTTTTCTTTTTCTTTTCAATCTCTTATATATCCAGAGAAACAGTGCCTATGCGTGACAAAGAAGACTTTCAAGATTACCGTTTCATGCCAGAACCAAATCTTCCACCTGTATATGTGTATGATGATGAATCGTTGCCAGTGTCCAGTTCTAATGGTGTTAATATGAATGCCATTCAATCCCAAATGCCTGTGTTACCAAACCAACAAAGAGAAAGGTTACAGCAGGATTATAACCTTCCCCTTGACACAATCAATGTACTCTTGGTAAGTTCATAGATCTCTAGTATCATTCATTTTTCAGAATTTTTGAGATGAGGCTTGGCGATTAGTATTTTTGGATTAAACTTAAAAGAAGCCCCACAAACCTGAGAAAACTTGCTGTCACTCCACCACTTACAACTGTTGTGAAAACCTGTAAAGTGAATGATACTTGTATTATTTGGATTATTCGGACTATTGTCCTCATCTTCATTGTTATCTGTATAACGTTTTGGCCGATGTGTCCTCCTGCCTTCTTCAAGTATTTCTTGTCTGTCCGAAATGAAAGTTCCCAAGTTCGACAAGAAATACCTGAAGAAGGCTGGAGGGCACATTGTCCGAAACATTGTACAGATAACAATGAAGATGAGGACAATAGTCTGAATAATCCAAATAATACTAGTATCATTCACTTTACAAGTTTTCATACCAGTTGTAAGTGGTGGAGTGACAGCAAGTTTTCTCAGGTTTGTGGGGCTTCTTTTAAGTTTTCTGATCATTGCTCTGGTCAGTTGGGTTGGTTTGTTTTATGGCATATCAATCTCAGTGGGTCATTTAATGCCGGCAAATTTTTTAAATAAATTAATTCTTAATGGATACTTAATTTTTTTTTATAAACTCATGTTTTACTATTTAACCCATAGATGGGACCCTAATAAGATCGCCACCCACCGCCAACAAGCGGCACCATTGGGGGAGTCTTACCCCTCTGCACAGGTGTAGTCGGTGTATTTTAATGCCCCAGCCAACAGGGCAGTGCTCTGATCTGGACAGTCTTGGTCCTTTTCTGGATCTCCAGTTCCTTTAGTCTCTTTTCCTGATTCTTTGGGGTGCTTTTTCCACAACTTGTTCAAGATCGCACGCAGCATTCTTGTGCAGCTCCCATCTATCTTATTCTCAAGGCACCTCATCAGGGTCCATGTGGTGCAGCCATACAGCAGCACTGATACAACCACCGCTTGGAAGAATTGTCATTTAGCTTGTCAGTGAGATTGGATTTCCATATGACTGCAATAATAATAGGACTTTATTTGAATAAAATGAGTTCTGAGGTGAATAGATAGTGAACTTTGGAATATCCCATCATACAGGTAAAAAATACCAAGAATATTTGGTACAGCCGAGGGGAAAATTTGGTAGGCAAAGAGTTAAACAAAGAAACCAATCCAAACCAGAAACCAAACCAAATTTGCATAATTTA
Organism: Doryteuthis pealeii; assembly: GCA_023376005.1. Lineage (NCBI taxonomy): Eukaryota > Metazoa > Mollusca > Cephalopoda > Myopsida > Loliginidae > Doryteuthis > Doryteuthis pealeii. The sequence continues at coordinate 103,237,597 of CM042137.1, read as the reverse complement.
TGAAATGTGACATTACTGTTCAAAACATCATAAGCTTTTTTTTTCTTTTTTCTTTTTTTTTTTTTTTTAATGTAAATTTAAATTGTATCAAGGTGTTGCTGTTTATACTTTGATTTTAAAAAATTACCTTTTTTTTTTTTTCAGTTTGAACCAGGAATGATGTCTTTGTTTCGTGAAATTTTGACCATTATTGGGGATGATCTATTGATGAACGTACAGAACATTGCCAATTTGTTGATGAATGAATTTCTCTCACTTCTACACATCAAGAATTTGTCTGTGGATGAAAGGTAATTTATTGGTCCTATTCTATGGGATTATATTTTTTTTAGAATTAAACCAAATTTGGCTCATTAACATATTCATGAAGAATTCTATGAGAAACAAACTCATTGCCATTGTAGCGATTGTCATCCCATGCTGGGATGGACATGAGTTCAAAAGGGTTATCTTTCCTTGCCGCCAGGTTTTCGCCTATAGGTGGCTAGAGTATTTAAGCAGCAGCCCAGGAAAATTCACTCTCTTTCTCTCGGTCCAGTAACCACTACACATGGGTTAGATGGTTGGTGTCTGTCCCATATGGGGAGGGGCTTTGCCTCCCTACTTACCAGCAGTAAGTGACATTCCTTCAGGAACTTTTTATCACTTCTTTAGGACTTAGTCCTATCTGCCTCTTCATGTTGCTTTTTATCTGTGTATCGTCATATATCTGTTTCTGTATCTATACTGTACCTTGTCATGTATGTATGTTCCTCTCCTTGTGCTCAAACAAATAAAGTCTGCATTTGTTATCTATTATTATACTAAAGTTGAGTTAATCAACTTTTGTTTCCTAAAGGCTTTTTACTCTTAAGTTTAATGACATGAAAATTATACTAAATTATTCCTTACTTTTAGGATTGAATTATGTTTGAAAAAAATTATATTTTAATTGGTTCTAATTAGTCGTAATTTACAATTAAGTCAAAAACCGACCAATCTCTTACTTTACTCTCTGTCTATCACTTTCTGCCCCTCTATGTATCTCTTGATTACCTCCTTGTTATATAATGTTAGTTTCTCTGGAGAGTAGAGAGAGAGAGATGGGAGAAATTGAAATGTATTTCTATGTTAAATTTCACAACCAGCAACCTGTAGCTTAAATGTATCTTACAGTTGTTGAATACATTTCAATTCCCAGTTCCCAAGTTAAAGAAGATCTTATTTAGTTTTAGGTTACTTGATAGCAATTTTATAAAGACTTAAAAAAATCTAAAGTCATCATTTTTCTTTTTCTTTTTTTTTTTGGGGGGGGTACTTTTTGTGGAGAACCGTCCCGGTCTCCTGCCTCAAAAACCGCTAGCCGGTGGCTGCTGAAAAAAAACCCCCAGCTGCACTTGAAGTCCGTAGCCAAAGCGGTGTCACTTGAAAAAAAAAACTGGGTTTGGGGTTTAGGGTTAGTTTAATGAGAAAATAAATAAATAATTTGGCCTGTTTTTTTTTGGTCACCCTGTATACAGGGTGACCCAGAAAAAACAGAACCCACAAATTTTGTAATAAAACAGTTAATTTTAACTAGGGGATTTATGGTTAGGGTTGGGGTGGGGTTTTTGGGAAAAACGCCCTGAGTTGGTTGTTGTCTATGAAACTCGATTTAAAAAAAAATTTTTCTACTTAGTCTTATGATTTTAAAATATTTATTTCTGTTTAGGGCTGGTTTAGCTCAGTCGGTAGAGTGTTCGGCTAGGAATCACAAGGTCCTTGGTTCAATACCGGCCCTCACCAACTCAGTGTATGAGTAACACAGGGATCTGTGCAGTAAAGTGAGGAGCTGATGGTAGGTAGGTGTGGCGCTCCACCTCAGATGCTAAAATAATCTCCTTGGTCTAGCGCTAGTGAAAAGGGGATAGACTCCCTCACTGTCTAGCTGATACTGACATAAGGCCACCCTGACGACTGTTTTTTTTTTTACTTACTTTATTTCTGTTTATATCTCACTCTTCATTAAAAAAAAGATTGCTATTACCACCCTCAACAACCACCGCAATTAAACAATTGTCTTCCTCCTTTAAAAGTTTATTGATTTAAATTCTTTTTAACTTTTTCAGTTCCATACCAGCCTCTGCACTTGTTGACATTTGCATGATGGTAGCCAAAGATGAGATCTCCAAGGCAACAGTCAAAAATGTAATTAATAATTTCTAATGTTAGAATGTACACTACCCTCACCACCACCACTACTATGACAGTCATTGGCTCCTAAAATTCATGTTCAACAGCTTTTTCAGCTCTCTGGAAAGATCTAGGTGTTTGTCCAGCTTTTTGCCTTCTTTTATTTGTATTCTATGGACCGCTGGAATGGCGCTATCCACTAGATTACGAATTACTTTTTTCTCATTAATTGATACTAGTATTATTTGGATTATTGTCCTCATCTTTATTGTTATCTGTACAATGTTATGGACAATGTGCCCTCCCGCCTTCTTCAGGTATTTTTTGTCTTCTTTTCGTAATTGGGAGCCATCACGGAACTTTGAACCCAACTCTTTATTCAATCCACAGGGGTATCCTGTTCTCATTCTGCTAACCATAGCTGGGGTGGTTAAATCAAACTCAATGGATCTAAATTCCACTGTCATATGTCACCCCGCTGAAAGAAAAAAAAAACCCCCAAAAATCAAGGAATTAACCGAATTTAATGAAATATATTAATGAATAAAAGATATAATGCACTAGTTATTTTATTTAAAAACTTTTACATTTTTTCAGGTCAGTTAACTTTGAACCATGTATCTTTAAGAATCAATTATGCCAGTTTTTTTTTCTTTTGGTGGGGTGACATATGATGGTGGAATTTAGGTCCATTAAGTTCGATTTTTGCTGGTTGGTATACACTAGTGTATCTATGTGCAAGTGTCCACAGGAGAACATCCCTAATGAGTTTATCGTTGTTTCTCCAGCAGTGTCCAAAATGTCTTGTTCATCTTACTTTGATGGTTTGTGTTATAAGAGACAGGTGGCTGTCCAGCTGCATTTTTTGTCAGGTGCTGTTTCTAAGATTTGTTCAGGACAGCACACAGCATCTTTGTGTAGTTCTCATCTAGCTTTTTCTCAAACATTTCGTTTGAGTCCAAGTGGTGCAGCCATAAAGTAGTACTGACATTTTATCTCATCAGAGAATGAATACTAATTGTCAGGGATTTTATATAATAGTATTAAGAGCTGAAAACAGTCTGTTATTCTAACGGAAATTTAGCCAAATTCTACAGATAGCTCAACTTACAGCCAAGTAACACTGAAAGCACCAGTTCCTGCTAGGTCCCAAAATTAAGCAGCGTTCAATACTTAAATGGGTGACCATTTCAGTGACAGCAGGTACTGTAAGTAACCTCATATCAAAATGACTTTATTTGGCATTAAATTACCCAAAAAGGGTTGATATGCCATAAAACAAAACAACCAACCAACAAATAGTTCAAAATGAGATTTATCCATGTAAAAATTTCTCATATAAAATATCTTAACTTACACAACACCATCTAACTAATAATTTGATGTATTAATAGAAATTTCTCATATGAAAAAAATCTTGAGTTTTGTAATTATGTTTTACAGGTTATGACAGAACTGTTCAATAATCCATCCGAGTCGGTCAAAAATATCGTTGAATCAAACAAATGGTACCAAATCAACGATATTGATCAGCTGAAAAATCTCTGTGAAGAAGCTATTTCTCAGAATGCATCGGCCGTGAGTATTTCACTACTTTGTTCCATACTCTCATTCTCTCTCTCTCATTCTAAAATACTTGCATAATTCCTATAAAAATGATGGAATTATTTAAGGATCAGCACTTCTGCTTCAAATAAGAGTGTTTGGATTACATCTCTTGACAAATAGAAGGCATGTGTCTGCCAGTAGGCACTAGGTGGCGTAGCGAGCAACATTATAAAAGTGGAAGCCAAAACCTCTTTTACTTTCTAACCTTGAGAGAAAAAGATGCACAAGTTGTGTTTTATAATTGGTGGGTTGCCTATCAATTATGTACTATAGTGTAGCTTAAATCAAAGTAACGGTTTTGTGGAAAAACACAGGGAAATTGATTTGCAGATTTTGACCTTTGTTTTGACCTCTTCTCTCATTGGACGAGCCAATGTGAAAAAGTTAATTTAGAAAATGAGTTTTTAGCTGGGTGCTGAATGGACAGGAAGCAAGATGGCTGTCTCCTGTTCAAATTACTATTTACTCATAGCTGGATGGAGAGTAGTTGGATTCATACTTTTCTCAAGGGTATTTGCGCCATGTGAACTGTAGTTTTGTCCAGAATTTGAACTTGGGTCGACAAGTCCATTTCCTACAACTCTAACCATTAGACCACACACCTCCAACTAAATCCATGATACTGTTACAGTAATGACTTATTGCACCAGTTTAGCTTAGTCGGTAAAGCATCTGCATGTAGCGCATTAGAGGATGATCATCTCTGAGGGGGGTATTATGTTGGAAGACCCTACCCCCCAATGAAATTAATAACACTACAGCGCTGTTATCAGGCGTATCTTCTTGTCTTCTTCTGCAATGTTTATAGCATTTTAAATGTCATTGAGATTGAGCCATTAAATTAGGTAAGTCTCTGTAAAACTCTTTGTTTTGTTTCTTTACAGGTAAAGAAATTCAAGAAAGGCAGGAAGAAAGCCATCAATCCGATCATTGTACACGTCTTGAATGCCACTGATGGTTGTGCAAATGCTCAAATTGTGACAGAAAATTTTAAAGAAAATGTTAAGTTAATGACTGGATGAATTAATGTTTTTATTTATGAATAAATCAGGTTTTTTATATTTGTATCAATGTGTGATTTTGTAAATTCTTTATGGCCTATGAGTGTTACATAATGAATAGGCATAGCCTATCATTTTTGTAATGAAAGTGTAGGATTTGAATTTAATGGTAACTGGAAAATCCCACAGTACCATATAAAAGTTCATAGAGTTTGATTTGCAGCAGCCTTCACCCTGGGTTCATCTGACTGAACATCCCTGATTGGCTTGGAGGACCCTGGGAAAGTTAAACATTAAAGTTAGTTGATTGAGAATGGAGCAAGCAGCCATAGTGGACAGATACATTGTTGTGAGTGAGTTTCTCAATAAACAACATCCGGAAAAAGTTAACAAATAGATTTATTATCTTTTGGTACAAAGGGATATAATAAATAGAATCAAATGTGCACTTCTTCAAATAACAGTAATGAATACTCTATTATGTTAAAAAAAACCAAAAAAAAAAACCCTGATACTACTCCATCATCTCTCATAGACAGAAGGCTGCCAACTAATATTTTTTTACATTAAAACTTAAAATACTTGCAACCGAAAGGTGCATATTTTTGCTAGTTTATATCTAAAACGTTTTACTAGACTTTGTAGCAAGTAAAAATGGAGAGAGTTAAAACAGCATGCTATATTTCTTTTCTTTTTCTTTTTTTTTTTTTGAGTCATCAATTTTATTTTTAACAATTTTAAAATAGAAAACTGTTATGTATTGGAAATACATTAACGAGAAGGTTGAGTGGTTGTAATAATAGTTTATTACAAATAATACAAATAACAAAAAAAAACGGCTTCCGGACGGCAAGGTAAAAAAGTCTCTGCGCGCAAAAGAAGGATTGGTAAGATTACTTATCTTCAAAAAGTTGTAGTACGTGTGTTTGCAATCTGAGAATACGAAACAACGTTCGTGGTTAGAGATCAACTCGCATCATGCTGAGCCAATCTTCTGTTGTTCCTTTATACGTATCTCATTTGCATACGTGAGGGTTACTTCCCTTTACAACAAAAACATCTCCACACTTGTATGAATTTAAAATTTATCCTTTATTATGTACTAATTAAGCTAGCTCAACAATGACACTTCATGCATTAAATACAAATGGTATATGTTGGGCTATGGCATCTTGGAATAAAGTTGAAAAAAAAATGTGACCCATTTACTATTTTAGAAGAAAAGAAAATTCTGACAAACTTTATTTGAAGAAACAATATCCAACTGGAGATATTTTTGTTGTATACTCTCTTTCCTTACTTTCTTACTTCTATTCTTCTTCTGTTCATCTTTTCTATCTTAGGTTCTTCTTCTAGCGTCTGGACTTCGTCTTGGGGACTTTGTGTCTGGTCTTCCATTGGGGATTTCTCTTTATCAGAAACCCTGTGTCATTGGTAGTTTTTAGATAATAACACAAGACTTTGATTTAACTTAGATCATATTTTATTCTGAAATCCCCACCAGACTACCTGCGCAGATTGAGTCGGCAGCGTACATAACACGACTTACCACCGTCGTGGTCTTGGCCGATCTGACTAAAACTCTCTCTAATCTAAAACCGGAAGAGGGTCTTCTCCACCGATTCTCACGGTATCCACCGGAAGGAGGATCAGGACTGAGGTCAAGCCTTGTCATTCAATCCTTCAAGGCCGCCGGATGAACTTATAACAGCCATTTTGGTTTCTACACTACTGTACATAAGTATTAGGAATCTAATAATTATGTAACATTTTGTTTAAAAAGTTCTAAATACATATTAAATAAATATTGCATTGCAAAGCTCTTACATATGAAACACATTAATTTAGAAAAAAAAACTCTCAGAAATTAACTATCATTAAATTTTCACTACGGTTTAGCTAAGCTGGTAGTGTGTCTGCTTAGGAACCTCAAGGTTCTGAGTTCAATACCAGCCCTTGCCAACTCAATGTATGTGGTAAAATAAGGGGGCTGACGGTAGGTGTGGCACTCCACCTTAAATGCAAACGCTATCTCCTTGGTCTAGTGCTAGTGAAAAGGGGATAGACTCTTGCTATCTGGTTAATGACAACATAGCCCACTCCACACCCGTTTTTTTACAATTATCAGATAAAGGGCAAAAATTTTTGTATAAAGATATTTATAATCCAAATTTCTGAGAAAAATGTTTTTAATTGGGATTAGAGCTGGTTTAGCTCAGTCGATAGAGCATTCGACTAGGAACCACAAGGTTCCAGGTTCGATACCGGCCCTTGCCAACTCAGCGCATGAGTAACACAGGGATCTGTGCGGTAAAGTGAGGAGCTGATGATAGGTGTAGCACTCCATCTCAGATGCTAAAATAATTTCCTTGGTCTAGCGCTAATGTGAAAAGGGGATAGACTCCCTTGCTGTCTGGCTGATAGCGACTTTAGGCCACCCCAACGACTTTACTTTTTTTTTTTTATAACCACCTTCAAATAATTTTTGGCTGATCACGTCAATCCCTAGCACCTATATGATTTTCCCAACCCTATTTGCCCTTATGGCAAGCCCAACCCTTTTTTATCATATGGGTGCTAGAAGGCGGTGGCTGCGGGTCTACATGTCCTGGGAATGACGTTAAACTCTATCTGATGGTGAGGTTCCAGTTTTGGAGGTTTGGGGAATGTGGAGCACCCCTTCATCACCATTGCTCCCTGGTCCACTCTGACCCGGAGTGGTAGTACCTGTTAGGGTCCCATCTATGGGTTAAATAGAAAAATGTATTTAAAAAAAAAATTGTATTATCCATTAAGAATTGATTTATTTCGAAACTTTATCGGCATTAAATGACCCACTGAGGTTGATATGCCGTAAAACAAAACAAACCAAATCAATTAATTTGATGATTTTATCTATAGAATTTTGCATGAACACAGACTTTTAAAATGTCTTTGACACATGAGAAAACACATCCTCCAAACTTGTATAAAGTTTGATTTTATTGAAAATTAACGAGGGACTCTATCCCCTTTTCACTAGTGCTAGACCAAGGAGGTTGTTTTGGCGTTTGAGGTAAAGCACCACACCTACCATCAGCTCTGTACTTTTCCCCGCACAGATCTATGTGCTACTCATATGCTGAGGTGGCAAGGGCCAGTATCGGACCAGGAACCTTGTGGTTCCTTGTTGGAAGCTCTACTGACTGAACTAAAACGGCTGGTTTAGCTTATTGTCATATAAAGTCGTCAGGGCGGCTTAATGTCGGTATCAACTATGCAGCAAGGGAGTCTATCCCCTTTTCACTAGCGCTAGACCAAGGAGATTATTTTAGCATCTGAGGTGGAGCACCACACCTACCATCAGCTCCTTACTTTACCGCACAGATCCCTGTGCTACTCATACGCTGAGTTGGTGAGGGCGGATATTGAACTAGGAACCTTGTGATTTCTAGCCGAACGCTCTACCGACTGAGCTAACCCAGCCCTAGGAAGTCATTATCCTCTCCTCCACAAGCAACACTGGATATCCCTGCTAGTTTTTTTTAATTTTTTATTTATAACACTGAAGCAAATTTAAGAAATTTTATATGATGAAAAATATACTAAAATCGACCATCTAGTTTTTAAAATATTTTACATGCACACGGGTTGATTGATAAATAAGGTCTCTTGTGGCATAGCATATAATGGGATAGAAACATGTTTGAACATGTATTCAGTAGTATATAAAGTCCTGTTTTAACTTGTTTAGTATTACTTTGCTGCGTGACAGCATTGCAGGACTGGCCTTTCACCTGCTGAGACTCAAAGTTATATGAAATTTGAGGTCCATCTCTAAAACAATGTTGTTAATGTTATATATAGGTTTTGATAAATTGATGTTAAAGAATAAAAACTAATGATAAAATAAAAAATATCTTATTATAATGGAGATTGTGTGTTTTTCTGTCTGTAACCGAAACTATATTACTACTAAAGTCACAATTCCCTTCATTATTTACATCACATTCTCCATGATTTTATTTATATTTAAACCTCAATTATTAATAAAATTGCTTCACCTTTTTATTAGTGTTGTCCATATCTACATACAAATAATATGCAATTGTATTTATATATACAACAAAATAGCGGTTTACAGTGTGAACGGGAAGGCTAATTTGCATATTGATATTAAAAATGTGATTTTATTAAATATGTGCTGAGTATTATTGATTTCTAATTGTTTGGTTTTATTTTAATGAATATAAGCAAAAATCTCTTCAATGAATCTTAAATGAAATCCATTAATAAGAAAAAATAACTGTCATTTTATTCTTTATTTCCTAATTTAACTAAATAGTTAAATAAGTAAAATTCAGCAATGAAAGACGGGAGTGATGGAAGAGTAAGTTTCATATCTATTTTTCTATTATACCCCCACTCTGTTACATATCTTTTTATCTGCCTTCTTATTAGACTTTCTAATTTAATACGATATTTAATTACATTAAGACTTAAATACTTGCACCTGGAGGGTGCATATATTTGCTAGTATTTTTAAAAGATGAGGTGCCAAGGTTGTGTAGCCCTAACCTATAGCTTATTAAATAGACTAGAAAAAAAAATGACCTCCAGGTGGTATAAAAACTAATTTTTGTGGTTATTTCATATAAGTCTAACATAAACAAAGGGGAACCACTCTTGACTGATAAATTATTTATTTATTTTCCCATTAAACTAACCCTAAACCCTAACCCCATCTTCTTTTTTCCTAGTAGATCAATAAATAAATAAATAATCAGTCAAGAGTGGTTCCCCTTTGTTTATGTTAGATTTATAGGAAATAACCATTTTTGTCTCGCTCTTTCATAAAAAAATGTAAACAGATATCTTGAAATTTTATATTTTTAAAATAATAGATATAAAAAAAAATAGTTTTACAGTCAAAATTTAAATAGATATGCTTTGTTCTAATAAATCAAATTTCTAACAGTTTAATTCAAATATTTTTTTTGGGGGGGGGGGGCTGTCAAAATTATTCTGTTTTGATTATTGTCTGTTGTAAAACAAAATTTTACAACAGTTGATAATCAAAACAGATAAGTTTCTTTCACCACATAATAGGATATAAAATTTAATGTAGAAAAACCTTATATGACGATTTCTTGTTTGTAGATAATTTTCTCGTAAAACTCTTAGATATTAGATAACCTTAAACATATTTAAAAAAATAAAACAAACTATATATAAATCAATAAGGCCAGGCATGTATTTATTAAAACTTGTTTTAACAATGTGGACTGTTTAATGTCGCATACTTAATGTCTGAGTGTATATAATACAGGGTTGTTCTTTATTCTATGTATTAATGATTTTGATTATAAATTAGATACTCATTTCTGAACTTCCTGAGGGTAGTGTAATGTAAGCAGTGACGTAGTTTCAGTTACAGACGCAGAATCTCCATTATATATAGATATATATATATATAATATGTGTGAAGATAATTATGACATCTTCTTCAAAAATGTAATTTTATTTCACAAAAAAGAAATCTACTTGTGAGAAAGGGGATATACCCCACTTGTATGGGCTGGGTACAAGGCCTCGTTTTAACGTGGGCCCACCCACAAGCCGAAGCTCATGGGTGGGAATTTATTTGTCTCACCCCACCTGTATGGACTGGGCACAAGGCCTCGTTTTAACGTGGGCCCACCCACAAGCCGAAGCTCATGGGTGGGAACTTTGTCTCATACCCCACCTGTATGGACTGGGCACAAGGCCTCGTTTTAACGTGGGCCCACCCACAAGCCGAAGCTCATGGGTGGAATTTATTTGTCTCATACCCCACCTGTATGGACTGGGCACAAGGCCTCGTTTTAACGTGGTCCCACCCACAAGCCAAAGCTCATGGGTGGGAATTTATTTGTCTCATACCCCACCTGTATGGACTGGGCACAAGGCCTTGTTTTAATGTGGTCCCACCCACAAGCCGAAGCTCATGGGTGGGAATTTATTTGTCTCATACCCCACCTGTATGGACTGGGCACAAGGTCTCGTGGACCACCCACAAGCTGAAGCTAATGGGTGGGAGAGAACAAAAATTGCGTCGATCCCTTCAGCATTCCCCCTCAAGGGGGGCGCCTCAGGCGCTGGGTAATAAACTCAGCCCTGCCCCTTTAAATCGAGGGGGCAGGTATTGCCTGGGAGGATCGACGCTGTCAATTTAACACGACCGGTCCAGTGGCCGAAGCCCACCGGACCCCCGCTTCGAGGGACGGGTTGGAAATGCCTTGTGAGAAAGGGGATATTGGTTGATTCTTAATGGTATATCATCCCGTTTAATGTTATTTCATGCCAAGAGGTACATTGTACATTTATATTTACATTTTTTGTGTAGTTGTTAAAAGTTTTTATGTGCATATGAAATTAAGTATTCCGATCTAATCTTATTATAATGGAGATTATGTAACTGTCTGTAACCAAAACTATGTCATCACTGACATCACAATTTCGTTAGTTTCTTTAAGTTATATTATCAATGATTATGAAAGAGTCATTATTCAATCTTAATTAGCATCTTATTGATTAATGATGTCTCTATTAAAGTCTAGCTGGGTTCCCGTGGCTTTCGGAAACATTTTTTCACGCTCAGAATTGTGGAGACATGGAATAAACTGCCCGCATCTGTTGTAGGCTGCTGAAGCACTGAGTCTTTCAAAGCCTCCATGCTTCCTGTGGTCCGCCGACACTATACCTGATGCCACTCTCCACATGCATATGCACACACGTGCAAACATATATGCATATTACTACTGTAAACTGTTCATGTTCCTGACACTACATTATTCTGTGTACTTGACATGAGACTTTGATGAGTTGTGGTGCACCTGAGCACTGTACACAATAAATTTCATTATCTATTATAAATTTGCCACAAAACTGCCCATATTATTAATGCATTTAAAATCCTGAAATATGTGTTATATATCTCTAAGAAATAAAGATTTACATGGAATAATTTGCATAATGATTTTAACAAAACTGGGTTTAATAAATAATTATTTGCTGTTACTGATTTCTATTAATATCATATTATTCTCAAATGTATTAAAAGTAATCCCATTAATCCCATAAGGTGTGTGCCAAACGGCTACTTTTACTTATAGACTCGCCGATAAACATGTGACCAACCTATTGTCCAATCACTGGCAGTGCTCTGCTGCTGTTATTATTATTTATACTGGCTGATTCTGATCTTAGCTCACTACTACTTGGATCTTCTTGGACGACGGACCAAAGGATTCTATACCACAGGACTTATCGACTTACCAAAGGATTCTATACCACAGGACTTATTGACTTACCAAAGGATTCTATATCACAGGACTTATTCACTTACCAAAGAATTCTATGACTCGGGACTTACTTACTTATTTACTTTAAGTTCTTAACAACTGGCCAAGGATGGCGGCCAGATACTTAACAATAATTTTATATAGAAATTAATTAAGTTAAGTGTAATATTTTTACATTAGTTCTTATTTAGTACCGTTAATTTTTCTAATTTAATATAAAATTTTATTACATTAAAACTTAATAATTTTATATAGAAATCTATTAAGATAAGTGTAATATTTTTACATTAGTTCTTATTTAGTACCGTTAATTTTCCTAATTTAATATAAAATTTTATTACATTAAAACTAAGATACTTGCACCCAGTGGCACATACTTTTACTAGTACAAGTAATTTGTATACAGTTGTATGGTTTCAAGCATTCCTATTTAATACTAAGAATTTATACACAAATTACATGGTATTGTATGACAGTAAAAACGTTCATCACCGTTCTGAGAACAATCTTATCATAGTAAAGTCTTGATGAATATTTTTTTTTAAATAAAAAAATATAATATGTTAAAACCTTGACACCATCATCAAGAATAAATTCATCTTTTTTGGAATACTTTGTTTTTCTATTTCCTACACACGGTAGTGTATATATCAAATATTCTTGTATGTGTAATTGAGTTTTTTTTTTTTTTTTTTTTTGTCTTTCATTCCGTTTTATTCAGTTTTAGTATATCACGGATATAAGTAAAAAGTCGTCGGGGCGGCCTAAAGTCGGTATCAGCCAATCAGCGAGGGAGTCTATCCCCCTTTCACTTGTGCAAGACCAAGGAGATTATTTTAGCATCTGAGGTGGAGTGTTAGCTCCTTACTTTACCGCACAGATCCCTGTGCTACTCATATGCTGAGTTGGTGAGGACTGGTATCGAACTAGGAACCTTGTAGTTTCTAGCCGAACGCTCTACCGACTGAGCTAACCCGGAATGCTGATATTACTCTTTGGAGTGTGGGGATTCGACTATTGTCATGTCACTGCAGCATTGACGACTAATAATAAGAATACAAATTTAAAAGAAAATACTGGGCTTCGTTGATTGTCGAGGGAAGCTATTCTTGATTTAAATATATCTCTCTCT
>CM042137.1:103187684-103224283 GCA_023376005.1 Doryteuthis pealeii | reverse complement strand
TATACAATAAGATAATAAGAAAGAAATTATCCCTAGCTGTTAGGCCCAATGGAAGTCAGAATGCTATTGATATGGTGGCACTACTTGAACTCTAATGAAATGCTAGAGAAAAACCCTAGATGTGAACTAACTACAGGAAATGCTATCATGCATGTGTTGATGTCATTGAAAATCCGAGGAGCAGCACCCCATGACAGCTACATGCAGTCACCTATACCTCCTATCACACCAAACCATCCAAGTTAACGATGAAATAAGACATGCTGCGAGTAGAGACGAAGGACACATCAGTCAGTCTGTGTGGGATACTTGCAGATGACTGTGGCGAAGACTTGCCCAGACAGTGATGTCTTTGATAGGGACAGGTTGCCAACGAGAAGGAGTCAATTGCTGGTATCGCTGCTTGTCAGACACCACCTGGATGATGATGAATATACTTTCCGAGGGTCAATTTTTCTTGGTTTAGCCACTGATAGAACCATGTGTTAGGCTAAGATTATCTGTATTGTTTGGTGTTTTTTTTTTTCTTCACACTATCTATCGTACTAATTATATAATATAATAGTATAATATGATATATATATATGTTTTTGAAACTCGATGGACAATTCTTCTGACAAGTTCTTTCTATCCTTTCCAATTGTAATGGCCATTTCTTTTTTATTTATATCAGGGTGGAATTGCATCAGGTGAATGAATCCACCGAAGGTTCTCCTCCATTTACAGCCTAAGCCTTCTCGATTCTCTTTCCCTTCCTGTAACATTCTTATAAACTTTGTGAGCCCTCCTACTATTTTATTCCACTGCGTGACTGTTCTCTGTCTTAAAAAAGGACCACTTCCACTGCTTAATGATGTACTAGTGTAAGACCTTGGGGATTCATTCAGCCAAATTTTCCCACTCTGATATAAAAAAAGCATGGCCCCACGATTTGAGAGGATAGAAAAAGGAAACTTGTCAGACAGGAAATGCTTTTTTTCTTTTTTTGAAAGAAGTTATAACTGCAAATCCAAACTAATTTTATTGAAGATAATTGGGTATGTTTGATACATAAAAGACTAATTATGCCCCTCTTGTTAGATATTTGATATTGAATGCATAATTTAGCTGGCTATTATATATAAAAGGTATAAATCTGATAGTCGCCCTTATTAGGAATAATTTAATAAAGAACGAAGAAAACATGCCTGTTTTCAATTGAAGATATAGTAAATAATAAGAAATAGTGCCGTGCATGATAGGAAAATAATAGCTATATAAATGAAGTAAATTATGCCTGTATTTTTCATATTGAAGATAATTTTGGTATTTTTAATTAAAAGATAATTTTGCACTGTATTTTTTCATATTGAAGCATAATTTACATTGTATTTTTTTCATATTGAGATAATTTTGGTATTCTTAAGTTAAAAGGAAATTATGCACTGTATTTTTTTTCATATTAAATGATAATTTACATTGAAATCTTTTCATATTTTGAAGATAATTTTGTGTTCTTAATTAAAAGCCACCATATTTTTTCTCTTTTAGTTCAACCCAAAGAAATGGCTGTGGGGTCGGTCTGGCCTTGAGATTCGTATGCTCAGATTTTGCAAAAAGCAAAATTGTTCTCAGGGTATCTGTTACTTTCTTATGGGTGCACCAACTAATACACAAGTGGCTTATTTTTGATTTGCTGCCTTAGCAGAAAATTACCAGTAAGTCATATACATTTTATTTATTTTGGCTGCGAGTGTACCAATATTTTGACGCTGCTTGTTATATATAGAAAGTTGGCTACTTCTTGACAACATGTTTAGAGAAGATGGGCTTAATATATTGTGGAAGAACCTGTGCTGCACTCTGCTCTTTCGATGTACTTGTCTAGACCCCAACGTTGTGGAATATGTGCTGGCCGAATTTAAGGTACGAGTCAGAAAAAACAGGCTTTCACAAGGATTAAAACAAAACAACAACTACAAGTGTAACAAGACACGGATAGAAGAAGAGGTGTGTGTGATGCTTTCGCTGTTCTATCTAACTGCTATACTTGCTATCCCTACTGGCAAACTTAACCCTTCGATCCCTGGGTTCTAACTGCCTTAGTACTCGAGTTTAGTTGATATTTATGTCAAATTCCCCTTTCCCCAACCATCTTTCTCCGGACCACACAAAGGACCAGCACTTAATAAATCACAGACTTCTAGTCATTAAACCCTTAATTAAAGTACTTAAATATTTTTTCAGACACTACTGCTTCAATACGTTGACCATTATTTTTTTTCAAAAGAGATTTCTCCTAAAAATCCTTTTTGCTTTTAATACATGGGTGCCTAAGATATTATCATCAAGTGGTCCCATTTCATGGTGGTCGTACAAGTCTCTTTTAAACTTTACGACCTAATCTCTGGATTCGTAAAAATGTCAACCACCCACCCCTTTTACTTATGCTTGGCTTTAACCTATTCCCTTTCTTATTCATTTATTTATGTATTTATTCTGACCATGTTCGTCTTCAACCATAGTATCACACTATCATGGTGGACTGATTTTACAGAGATAACTATACATTTATCTGGTGGTCAAAGACAAAAGAATCAATAAGATAACAACCTTTTTAAACATAGGAACTTTGGTTATTTACTCTCTTTGCATGTTCAACCTGTCAGTGGGTCTTAGAATAAATATGCCAGTATCCTTGGTATGACGCTAAACTGTATCTTGGTTAATAGCGTCGATCCCAGGCGCCCCCCCCCTTGAGGGGGAATGCCAACGGGATCGACGCAATTTTTCTACCTACCACCCATGAGCCTCGGCTTGTGGGTGGTGCCCACATAAAACGGCCTTGTGCCATATTGTGTAAAAGTGAGAAACATGTAAATACCACAAGCAACGCGAATTGCGACTAAGCTTACTCGTGTAGGCTTGCTGGTCCAGTGTGCTTCGGCCACTGGACCGGTTGCGTTTGGTTAATAGGCCCAGTTTTAGAGCTCTGGAGAATGTGAAGTCCTCCTTCATGGTCATTACTCCCAGGTCCTTTGCTGACCTGGAGTGGTGTACCTATTATGGTCTGATCTATGGGTCAAATAAATTTTCTATGAACCCCCTCATCCTCCTAGTTATGAGTTAAATAGTTTGACTACTGTTTTTCTACAAGGATGGTTTTGGCATTAAATAACCCACAAAGGTTGATAAGCCATTGTTGGGTCAGTAAAATGGTAATTCTGGGTGGACATAAGTCCAAATGTGTTATCTTCCCTTGCTGTGGTTGTTCGCCAATAGGTGCCGAGAGTTAGAGCCAGGAATTCTGAATTCTTTTCTCTCGGGCCAGCAACGAATACACATGACATAAACGCGTGTTGTCTATATCCATTGAGTGGGGGATTTTGCCCCCCCCCGACTAGCTACCAGTAAGTGACATTCCTTACAACACCAAATCCTACACCTACTTTCGTTATGCATGTTCATATATTTGTCCTGAATGTATTTTCTCTCTGCTCACAGATTAAAGTCTGTTATTGTTTTACAACTTTGTCGGAATATTTTATGTACACACATGTACCCCCACTGGAAGGTTACTTCAAGCCTTCCCATTTTAAATATAAGAACTTTACATCTTATACCATAAAACAAGAAACTAAACCAAATAGATCTCTTTGCAAATTATTAGTATTAAGCTGGTTAGTTGGTTTTTATGTCAACCCTTTCTGGATTATTTTATGCTGAAGACATTTTGTTTTATTCATTCTTGATTGGTATTCAATATTTTCTTTTAAACTCAATTTTTTATAAACATTTTTTCTATCTAACCCATAGATGGGACCCTAACAGTTACTACCACTCCTATTAGTATCAGATAGGAATACTTGATATCATATGTGTGCACCCCCCCCCAAAAAAAAATAACTCTTAAAGATGTGTAGAAGCAGGGGTTATTTTGTTTAATATATGAAATTCAGTTTTCATTTATCATGGAAGTCAGTCTTTAATTTGTTGCTTACAGGCAAATCATGTTAAAACCACTGGTTCCCACTAGATCACCAACGTTAAGCAGTGATGAGCCTGTTCAGTACAAGAAATGTAAATATAAACCTTCAATGTACACAACTCAACCTCTAGGCATAAAATAATCCCAACTGGGTTGAAATGCCATTAAAATCACTCAATCAATCAATCAGTTATCTTTGCATGAGTGTAATGCGATGACTAATGACTCCACATGAGGGATCATCTGCCGTAATGGGAACTCACTGGGTTCATAAGTAAACACTAGTAAACACTAATAGTCACTGTTGGTCAGAAAGATCCTAAAACCAACATTAAATATCAAATATTTGTATTTCTCTGAATTTTTGTGATGGGGCTTGATAATTAGTATTATTTGTATTATTCGGACTATTGTCCTCATTTTTATTGTTATCTGTACAACGTTTCGGGCAATGTGCCCACCGGCCTTCTTCAGGAATTTTTTGTCAGACTCGGGAACCTTCTTTTCAAACTCAGGAACTTTCTTCTTGTAATCGGGAACCTTCTTGTAGTAATCGAGAACCATCACAGAACTTTGAACCTGACCCTTTATTCAATCTACAGGGGTATCCTGTTCTCATTCCGCTAACCATAGTCAGGGTACAGGTGTTAATCTGTGTTAATTATTATTCCATACTACTACCCCCCCTGACCAGGATTGAACCTGCAGCCTAGGGATAACTGTCACTTAGAACTGTCTTAACCCAATGCCTTTTATCCACTGTGCTCGGTGTCATATTTGTAGTTTCTAAGAATTTCTTTTGTTTAATTGTGAAAGGTTAGAGATTACTTAGAATGCAGATGTATGCATTCTCTAGTTTTATGAAATTCTATATTCATTTATCATGGAAGTCTGTCTTTATAGCTCTACTCATTTGTTATATGACAATAGATCTGTTTAAGAATTATTTGTATTCGATAGGACAGTGGGAAAAAAACCTCTTAAGATACAAATACAGAAAAAATATGACACTACAATGATTACAATTCCCTAGCATAGTAGCCTTTAAACTATGTAACCAAAAATAAAATTCTATAAATATATATAAAGAGTGTACTTATTTTGGACTGCTACTTGATGGTATTTTTGGTTACTGAGCATCAATGCTGTAGAGTTTGGTAATAAATAGTACCTAATGATATCCGTTCTTATTGTATCATGTTCCATTAGAAATAATGGATCTGTTTAAAAACTATTTGTATTCAATAGGACAGTGTGAAAAAAAAACCCTTAGGAAACAAATACACAAAAGATGTAAACATGAAAGTACAATAAATGCAATTCCCTAACTTTTAGACATAAAATAACCCGAGACAGGTTGACATGTCAGTAAAAGAAGGGGGGAAAATATATGGGGTGAAATAGACCTTCGAATCAACAAGCTCCCACCGAGAGGGAACCAAAAACAAGCGAGTTCTCCGTCTTCTCATAAGCCAGACCCTCTGTTGGTCAACACATTCTTCGTCTAGCAGCTGGAAAATCCGTCGTCGTAGTTGAAATAATCTTTAGCAATTCAAAATCACATTTCCTATTTAGTTTTGTTCGACTAAAATCCATTTCTTTACTGAAAAAAGCTTCATCGTTGACTGCTGCTGCTGACTGCCCAGCGCTCAACTCACTTGTTATTTTATGGGCATATTAGCCAAACATCCGGGCACATCAGTCGAACCCTCGCGTCCGTCCAGTGCCCAAAACGCATTTGTTTTGCATGCGGGAGGACACAAGTTCGATCCCGGCAGGCAAGACAATGTCTTGCTCTTTTTCCTTTCTTTTCTCCGTCACAGAAGCAGGGGTTATTTTGTTTAATATATGAAATTCAGTTTTTTATTTATCATGGAAGTCAGTCTTTAATTTGTTGCTTACAGGCAAATCATGTTAAAACCACTGGTTCCCACTAGATCACCAAAGTTAAGCAGCGATGAGTCTGTTCAGTACTTAGATGGGTAACCATTTAAGCAAAAGCAGGTACTGTAAGCAACTTGATATCAAAATGACTTGATTCAACATTAAATGACTCCAAGAGGGTTGATATGTCGTAAAACAAAAACAACAACCAACTTTAATTTGTTAATTGGTAAATGTAGCTCCATTCATTTGATATATGACATTTAAAATTTAAAATTTTCAGGTACTTAATCAAAGATGTGTAGAAGCCCTGTCTGTGGGGCTTAGAATATGCTTATTGTATCCCCTGCAGTGGGGTATCCCCCCCACACGCACACACACACTATTTTTGATAAATAAAGAACTCAGGTTGCTTACATTACTTTAAAAAATTTTTATTTCAGGTACTTAATCAAAGATGTGTAGAAGCCCTGTCAGTGGGGCTTAGAATATGCTTATTATATCCCCTGCATAAAGGTACCATTGTATCCCCTGCATAAAGGTACAATTTTTGATAAACAAAGAACTCAGGTTGCTTATAGTACTTTTAAAAATTTTTATTTCAGGTACTTAATCAAAGATGCATAGAAGCCCTGTCAGTGAGGCTTAGAATGTGCTTATTGTATCCCCTGCATAAAGGTACCCCCAACCATTTTTTTATAAACAAAGAACTCAAAGTTGCTTACAGTACTTTTTTTAATTTCATTTCAGGTACTTAATCAAAGATGCGTAGAAGCAGGAGTTATGACCGCCTTAGCTCTCAACTGCCAGATCAACAGAATATCAACATTTGATCGTAAACATTATTTCTATGCTGATATGCCAGTAAGTCCATTGTATTTTGAATTAGCATTCTGATAAAGATATCATTTTGGACAAAATTGATTTCACTAAAACTTCAAAACATTCTTTTCAAAAATACTCAGAAAAAAAAAAATCTCTGCAGTCTTACATTGCATACATATATTACTGCTCATAAATAAGTACACCCCTAACAAAATTTAATAAAACTTAATTTACTTTTAAACCAAAAGAGACCAAGATTTTATTATTTTTAGTGTAGCATAGAAGCATTTAAACTATGTAACCAAAAATAAGATTGTATAAATATATATAAAGAGTGTACTTATTTTGACCAACTTATTTAAATCTGTGCATGCGCATGAATCACATTACAAATGGCCATTTACATGAAAGACATGAAGCAGCATGTTCTTTTTGCATATAAGTGAAAGTTGTCACAAATATATCATCAGATTTGTCAATATTAAAAAAAAAAACAGTTTTTTTTTCTTAAATAGTCAAGTTGCATTTAAATTTTGATAATTATTTTTCCAAATTTCTTTTGTTTGAAAGAACATATTCGTTTGTCATATCTATTAATAATGGAGATTCAGTCTTTATTTGTTTGTAACCAAAACTATGTCACTGTTTACGTCACAATTACCAAAATCGTCAATACATGGAATAAAGAACAATTAATATTAATAAAATAAATAAAAGCTATTCCTTATAATTCAATGTTTAAATCCTTTCCATTGTAATAAATAAACTATATAAACTATGAAATTAATTAAAAAATTATATTACTTTAAATGCAAAATATTATTTGCAAAATGTTTAAAATCATTTTTTACTCTCGCCGTTTTTTTTTCAGTCACAAGATGTTAACTAAAAGTTTACACAAAAATACTTACAATTTTGTGTAAAATTTATGGGTAAAATATTTAAAATAATTATTTAATTCATAATTAATAGATGTGCGCAAAATTTTATTTTAGGGGGACAGAATTAAGTTTGATTTAAAATTGTTTTATTTATTTTTTCTCTTTTAATAAATTTGATGATTTTACTTATGATAAAAAACCCTCTGACATTGAATTTTTAGCTCCCACCCCACTCAGTAACTATCATTAAAAAATAGATTTTTACACTGCCCAGAGGGTGTTTTTTTTTTTTGTTTTTTTGCTAGTTCATGTAATATTATAGGCACTTCTAAAAAAACCTGATTTTGAAGCCACATTCTCATATTTCTTCCTTGATTACAGGCTGGCTTCCAGATTACTCAGTATCGCAAACCACTGGCCTTTGCTGGTAAGTTAGAATATGTTGTTCCAGCAATGTCCAAGAAAAAGTTACCAATAAAAAAAGTGGCAGGTATTACTCAGATTCAACTTGAAGTGGACAGTGGCAAAAGTCTACATGATCATGAAGACCAACAGAGTCTCATAGACTTAAATCGAGCAGGTAATTTTATTCCTTGTTTAATTTATGTATACGATTAGATGTTTCTGCAATTCATGTTATTGTTAGGTTCAGGCCTAACGAAAATAGAGTTACTCCCCTTGATCAGTAGGGGGCTGATGGGAATCTGGAAGTGGGGTTTCCGCCATGACATTTTTGGATTGGGGTTTTGTATTGAGTGGACGCACGTGCACAGCACGGTTAAGCTTGTTTAGTCACTTTTAGGGTAAAAGCATTTCTCTACCCTGTGTTAAATAAAACCTTGTTAATTTCCAACAACCTGGTCTAGCATTTTCATTCAGTGTTCCTCTAGTATGAAAAAGAAAAGAAAATAGAGGGGGAAAATAAATTTGACTTGTTCAAGAGAGGGTGGGTCAACAGTGTCGTCGCCGTCACAAAATCTATAGCACAAAAAATCCGTCGTCGTCGTAAAATCACCAACTCAAATATCTTCAGCAGCTGAAAATTCGCAACTGCTTGCTGTCGTCACCCCACTTCTACTTATACAAGTTTTTCCTCCAACATCCGGGTGTCTGCACCCCATGCACGAGATTCCCGAACCAATCCCGGCTGCCGGAATCCTCGTAGCCATCATCCGGGCACCTGGCGCTTACATCTGGGACAGTAGTATCGCGGTTCAATTCCACATGCCAGGCAAAGCCTAGCCCGCTTCCTTCGAGAATACGGCGGGCCACTCACCTCGTGTTCTCTGTCACAGTTCCGTATTCTAAATGTATGTAAAAACATAATTTATCATAAATGGGATTTATTGATCAAATGTGTCAAAACTTTGTTTAACTCTAATCTTCTCTAATGATAAATGCCAATATCAGTGTGTCACATTGCTATGATTTTTTGGGGGTCATTTTTAGGCTGGATGTGAGAGCACTTTACAGTGGAGATCCCTTGTGTTCCTTAGTGAAGAATCCTTGCTTGTTCCTTAGTGTTAGGCAGAGTCCTTGGTTGTTCCTCGATGTTCCTTAGTGTTAGGCAGAGTCCTTGGTTGTTCCTCGATGTTCCTTAGTGTTAGGCAAAGTCCTTGGTTGTTCCTCGATGTTCCTTAGTGTTAGGCAGAGTCCTTGGTTGTTCCTCAATGTTCCTTAGTGTTAGGTAGAATCCTTGGGTTAAGCAAAGTCCTTGGTTGCTGATCCATTCGTCCGTAGTGAATATGAGCAAATGAACGGCTTTCAAGATCGGCGATTAAATAGTTAACTAACCACGTATTCGAGCGTGTTGATTGGCTGGCTTTAATCCATGTGCCTATGCAGAGTCTATAAGTTTAAGTGGTGGGCCACAGCACACCTTATATGTGAAAACATTCCAACACACATTTTTTCAACTTTACTCTTAGAGGGCATTGCCCAATATATCTGATATTTGTAAACTGATCTCACAATTGCTTTCACAACAATAACACAGCAGTCGCAGTCTCCAATGTAAAAACTCAATAAAGTAAATAAAGAGCGATGTTAATGCACACATAAGAAAGGTATGGTCCGCTATAAATAGATTATCAGTCATATGGAAATCCCAACTCACAGACAAGCTAAAGAGATAATTCTTTCAAGCTGTTGTATCAGTGCTGCTGTACAGCTGCACCACTTGGACCCTAACAAAGCGCCTAGAGAATAAACTAGATGGAAGCTGCACAAGAATGCTGCATGCAATCCTAGACAAAACGTGGAAACAACACACCACGAGAAAACAGTTGTACAGTCACCTGCCCTATATCATCCAAATCATCCGAGTAAGATGAACAAGACATGCAGGACACTGCTGGAGGAAGCAAAGATGAACTCATAAGTGATGTGCTCCTGTGGAAGCCAGCACATGGGTACGCCAGTGTGGGCCATCCAGCAAAGACATACATTGACCAGCTCTGCGCGGATACTGGATGCTGTGCAGAGGACCTCCCGAGAACAATGAGGTATAGAGACAGTTAGAGAGAGATTGTCATGGATATCTGTGCTAATAGTGCTACATGATGATGATGATGATGAAATCTTGAATAACCAAAAAAACACTGAACTCTTTTTTTTTTCTTTTTTTTTCCAGGAATGGGATTAATGGAAATTGTTACCGATCCTGATTTTATGAATGGAGATGAAGCTGCAGCATTTCTAAAAGAACTTCAGTTAATTTTGGTGACTTTAACAACTTGTGATGGGAAAATGTCAGGTATTGTCAAAAAAAAAATATTCAAAAGCTTCATTTGTGAAAGATAGGTGCCACCAAAATCACGTCACGTGATCTGTTGAGGCAATATTGAAAGAAGAAGCATAAATATTCTTGAACTTTTTTTTTTTTAAATCTCGTAAGAACAAAAAAATGATTATAAAGTGTTGTTACAAAGAAAAAGTTAATTCAAAGATCAAATTATCCGATTGCGAAAAAATTACTCACCGTTATCTTGAAAAATAAGTAAAACTTTTTTAAAAATTAAAAATCGTTTTTATCGGTTCATTTTTTCAGATTTCATAAAATAAAATAGGAGGGGGGAAAACCTTGTAAAAAAATATTTCCCCAAATATATTTTAGGAAAAACTTATTTTAAACATAATTTCATCAACAGGTAGATAATTACTGAAATTTTCATAAAAATTTGACAGTTGATTTTTCATAGAATTTTTAAAAAGGCTGGTAGTCATAACTTGTTTTTGGCTACATTAAATTTCAATTGATTTAACGGTGTGAAAATGTAAACATTGTTTTCGTTCATAATTTTCATTATTTTCATAAGCTGAAAAAAATTTTAAAAAATCATCAGGAGATTTTTTTTATGTTTCTTCTTTTGAATGGTCCAAAATTTTTCAAGAATTAAAAAATATTAACCTTTATGCAAGTTTCACTTTTTGAAATATAGGAGGGGGGGGGGTAAATTTGACATGTCAAATTGGAGGTCCCCAGTGAAAGAATAATGAAATGTTGAAAAAGTAGACGATTATCTAGGAAGAATTTAGGGTGTAAACTTTAGAGACAATAAAATTTGATTGGCCCAATACAAAAAAAAAAACATTTTAAGGGAGATATAAATGTGTGGCAGTATCATCCACAGAGCACCCAGTTTCACCTGCTAAATAACCTCAATCCCATGTAGTGTTTTTTTTTTTTTAAGAAAGATCATTTGGCCACAGGTTTTGTCTAACAAACAAAATAAAATGATGAAAGTAAACTCAGTGGGGGGCACAGTCAAGTCTGACATATATGTTCTCCCAACTGACAAAGTCCTCAGTCTGCAACAATCTCTCACAAAAATACGAGTCTCTTCTTAACAGCAAAACTCCTACCATCGTTCTTTCTCAGTCTGGGAGGACAGGCTTTTAAATACACAGTTAATATGTACATCCGGGCTCCTTACTCTGGTCTGGCATTGCCTGTTTAGAACTTCGATATTCACCAGCATTTTGAGTACGCATCAATACTGTTTACATCCGGGTTACTGCCAACAGCATTTCAGTGACGAGGAGATAGTGAGTTCAAATATTCGTAGCCACTTGCCACACTCCTCCCCATTGCACAGGCCAAACATATCCGGACGGGCTTTGTTCGTGGGGGTTGTGAATCTGCTCGTCCACAGTTCTGCCTTTCAATTTTGCAACATTTTGTTAGAAACTGTATAAGGCACAGATAATCAAATGAGTCTCTCCCAATTAGTTTAACAATGAAAATTCAGAACACCAGTCCTTAGGAGACAAATTCACATCCAACTCCAAAAATCATTTTCAAACACACTATTTGTCATATTTGTGCACCCTTGACCAACCCACTATGTGAAGTGCAGAGATGCTGATAGGTATGTGTCCTGCTTCCCTGACGCACAAAAATCTAAAAGGATGCAGTAAAATCATATCCATGTGTCCCAGTGTTTTTCGTTTTTCTTCCCTCACCATTTAAAACTAACTGTAAATACATTTCAATAGTTTCTTAGAAATGAATTACACAGGATGGGCTACAAGTTAGACAATTTTAGTTGGGACCCATAAATTTTCCCAGGGACTCATTCAAAACAAATATGTGTGTCCCAGGATGCACTAAATCAAAAAGCTATTAGCATCACTGGAAGTGTGAAAAAGAGCGCTCCTCCTCAAAATTTCCTCTAGTTTTTATTATGGCAAGTGATCAATGCATGTGCCTTCCTTTACAAAAGAAAGATGGATTATTCTAGCATTTCTTTGACAAAAAATGCTGCTGCTACATGTGATTGTGTTTTGAGGTTAACTCTTTGCCAACCAAATTTCCCCTAAGATGAAAGCAGAGAGATACAATACCCGATAAGAAGATGTCCCCAACACAAGGAGAACACAACACAGACAACAGAAGCATGTAGCAAACATAGAAAACATGAAAATAAATTTTCTTGGTATTTATTACCTATATGATGGAATATTTCAAAGTTCACTATCTATTCACCTCAGAACTCATTCTATTCAAATAAAGTCCTATTTTTATTGCAATCTGAGTCCTTCTTGTCAGTTATAACAAACTAACTATCAGTTTTTGTACTTTGCGGTGGTGGGAGAACCAATGTGAGCAGATTAAAGTAGGCAAAGAGTTAATGGCATGTCAACCTTCATAGGTTATTTAATGCCAAAATCATCCTTGTAGAAGGACAGCAGTGGTACTATTTATTAAAATAACCCATAGCTGGAAGCATTAAATAAAGTCCTATTTTTATTGCAATTCGAGTCATCCTGCTCAATTATAATGAACCAAACAACAGTTTTTGTATAGTAAGATCAAAGTGGTGGGAGAGCTGCTGTGAGTGGCTTGGTAAGGTTGATATGCCATTAAAGAAAGAAGCCAAACTCATTATTTATACATTTCTTGTCTTTGTAAATAAAGTGTCAGTTTGTTATACTTTTTAAACACACTTCGAATTCTTGTAAATATTATTTATTTCTAGTATTATTTGGATTATTGTCCTCATCTTTATTGTTATCTGTACAATGCTTTGGGCTGATGTGCCCTCCAGCCTTCAGGTATTTCTTGTCGGACTCGGGAACCTTGTTTTTGAACTCGGGAACCTTCTTGTACAGATAACAATAAAGATGAGGACAATAGTCTGAATAATCTAAATAATACTAATTATCAAGCCTCATTTAAAAAATTCAGTGAAATGATTATTTGTTTCTGTTTTCCCTTTTTAAAAAACTTTTTAGAGGGATCCTTTCGAGTTGATGCCAACATCTCTGTCCATCAACGTGGAGAACCTTATGGAATTAGGACAGAAGTCAAGAATATTAATAGTATCAGAAATGTCTCCAAGGCGATTGGTAAGAAAACTTTTCTGCTATGTTTTTCCTTGTAAAAAAAAGAAAGATGAATTCACAATGCAGTGATGCTGATAGCTTTTTGATTTAGTGCATCCTGGGACGCACATATGTGGTGCTCCATCTGTTGTAACCTAACAAAAGTTATTAAATGAGAAATAACCAAACGGAGGCTGGAAATGAAATGGAATCTTTATAACATTAACAAAATAAAATACTCCCCAACAGCATGAAGAAGGTAAACCACTGCTAGTGGTATAAGACTACACAGTTAGCATAATACTCCCATATTTTTTAAGGATTGGGACATACCCATTAATGTTCATAGGTCTGGTATATAACGCACCTGAGCAAAAACATAATCTCCCTGGTCTAGTGCTAGCGAAAAGAGGATAGACTCCGTTGCTGTCCGGCTGATACCAACAATAGGCAATTCCACCAACTTTACTGTTGTTAATGTGTTCCTAATAATCATTTTTTTAATTTTTTTTATTGAATTTAATTTTCTTTTCCAGACTTTGAGATAAAGAGACAGATTGAAGACTTGGAAGCCGGGAACAAAATTCAAAATGAGACTCGATCATTCGATCCAGAAACAGGGTAAGATTTTGGAGGAATAGAAAGTTGTTGAATAAACATCAGAAATTTGATAAGAATAAACCAGATTTCTTCCCTGACTCTAATTGACAGGAGGGGGGCGGTAAAATAAGTATCCCGCCAGGTCAGGGTCAGTCCAAAAAAAGAGCTGACCAATTTTTGTTCCTATCTAGTTGTTGCTAGTATGGAAAAACAATTATAATATCTTTTTTTTTTCATGAAGGAAACTCATGTTTTTCTTATATTAAAAAAAAAGGAATTAAATAGGCTATTTTTCATAGAGGTGCATGAAGAACTGACAGTAGGTGTGGCACTCCAACTCAGCAAAAACAATCTCCTTGGTCTAGCACTAGCAAAAAGGGGATAGACTCCCTTGCTGATACTGACAATAGGCCACTCTGCCAATTTTAATCCTTTTTATATATATACACAAACACTCAGGCACAAATATAATAAGAATTTTAGTGATATGTATATTTACCAACCCCTCCGCATGAGCAGAATGTGACACAAGGTCAATTTCTTAAGCGGAGTTTA
Source organism: Doryteuthis pealeii (assembly GCA_023376005.1). Classification (NCBI taxonomy): domain Eukaryota; kingdom Metazoa; phylum Mollusca; class Cephalopoda; order Myopsida; family Loliginidae; genus Doryteuthis; species Doryteuthis pealeii. The sequence goes on along the minus strand of CM042137.1, from coordinate 103,209,745 downwards.
ACAGGTTTGAATTTGTAGTTTTCCTTCTTCTAGACAAGTGACCTAACCAAGGTTAAAGAGCCCAGTCTGTACTACTATTTTACCCATAGCTGGAGGGAGAGTAGTTGGATGCATACCTTTCCCAAGGGTATTAGTGCTATATGAAATGCTGTTATGTTTTTAACATACAGATGAAATTATATGGAGGATAGGAATGATAATGCAAGACCAGGTTTGTTATAAAATTAACATGGATTTATTAAAACACAGGGTAGAAAATGCTTCTAACTCTCAAGCGAACTTAACCAGGCACTGAACGGTGTGTTCAATACATCAAATGTAAACAAAACGATTTTGACAAAACAAAGGGAAGCAACTCTATTTTTATTTAAGTCTATTTAGGTGTACCTGACAAATGCAAACAGCCTCATCCAGGATTTGAACTTGGGTCGACAAGTCCATTTCCTATGACTCTAACTATTACACCATGCACCTCCATCTATACATATATAAAGGGCAGTTGTGTGTATGTATGTCCGGAGGAAATTACGAGAATAAAACAATTAACGACAAAGTAAATATATATATATATACACATTCACTGTTACTGAGTCAAGCTTTTTGTGCAAAAATTATAAAGATTTCATTAATATTCGCAAAGATATTTAAAAATTAAAATAGCATTAAAATTTCTACTTAAAAATGTCCGTGAATCTCAAAGTTAAACAAAACAATAGGGAAGCATAAAACAATCATTTTTTTTTTTTTTGAGGATGGATTAATATAAGGTCTTTTTACGTGGGGATTTTTATGGGGCATCCAGCAAGGATTAAACTCACGATTCAGGAGTAACGGATCTGCAAGACTAGCTTGCTAACTATTATACCACTTTTCTTCTTTTTTTGTTTGTTTGTTTGTTTGTTTTTCTCCTCTACCCAGGTGACACCGGGTAGTTGCTTCTTTTTTTAATATTATATATTAGCATTTCAGTCTTGGAAAACTATAATATAGTTTTTGTGCCCCTGAAGTTACAGCACCTCCTGTGACTGTGAAGTCCAATGTTTGAAAAACATTCTCAACCACAGATGTTGAATGTGAAAGCTGTCCCTGAAGATGTTGATGTGTCGGTGCTTTGTTGCCGCTGCTTTCTTCTGGACCTCTTAACTTCATGATGTTGCGCCAGGGTGACTTCAGACATGAACAGTGTTCATGTCTGTACATGATGCAACATCAACAGTTCTCCGTAGAGGACTGTTCATTGAACAGTCCTCTATGGAGAACTGTTCATGTCTGAAGTCACCTTGTTTGTTTCTTTTTCTCCTCTACCCAGGTGACGCTGGGTAGTCACTTCTAGTTTAGTAATATATGTATATGTATAATAGTATCAAGAGGCTTGATAATGCTTTTTCTTTTTCTTTTAAATCTCTTGTATATCCAGAGAAACAGTGCCTATGCGTGACAAAGAAGACTTTCAAGATTACCGTTTCATGCCAGAACCAAATCTTCCACCTGTATATGTGTATGATGATGAATCGTTGCCAGTGTCCAGTTCTAATGGTGTTAATATGAATGCCATTCAATCCCAAATGCCTGTGTTACCAAACCAACAAAGAGAAAGGTTACAGCAGGATTATAACCTTCCCCTTGACACAATCAATGTACTCTTGGTAAGTTCATAGATCTCTAGTATCATTCATTTCTCGGAATTTTTGAGATGAGTCTTGGCAATTAGTATTTTTGGATTAAACTTAAAAGAAGCCCCACAAACCTGAGAAAACTTGCTGTCACTCCACCACTTACAACTGGTGTGAAAACTTGTAAAGTGAATGATACTAGTATTATTTGGATTATTCGGACTATTGTCCTCATCTTCATTGTTATCTGTACAACGTTTCGGCCGATGTGTCTTCCTGCCTTCCTCAGGTATTTCTTGTCTGTCTGAAAAGAAAGTTCCCGACTTCGACAAGAAATACCTGAAGAAGGCTGGTGGGCACATTGTCCGAAACGTTGTACAGATAACAATGAAGATGAGGACAATAGTCCGAATAATCCAAATAATACTAGTATCATTCACTTTACAAGTTTTCACACCAGTTGTAAGTGGTGGAGTGACAGCAAGTTTTCTCAGGTTTGTGGGGCTTCTTTTAAGTTTTCTGATCATTGTTCTGGTCAGTTGGTTTGGTTTGTTTTATGGCATATCAACCTCAATGGGTCATTTAATGCCGGCAAATTTTTGAAATAAATTCATTCTTAATGGATACTTAATTTTTTTTTATAAACTCATGTTTTACTATTTAACCCATAGATACGACCCTAACATGTACTACCACTCCAGATCAGAGTGAACCAGGGATCAATGGTGATGAAGGGATGCTCCACATTCCCCAAACCTCCAAAACTGGAACCTCACCATCAGATAAAGTTTAACGTCATTCCCAGGACATGAAGACCCTCAGCCACCGCCTTCTAGTACCCATATGTTAAAGAGGGTTGGGGCAATCATATAGGTGCTAGGGCTTGATGTGATCAGCCGATTGATCAGAGGGGGTCTCTCCGACCGACTGTTTAGCCCAAGTAAGGGCCAAAGTGGAGTGCTGCATGTCATGGACTGCTCAGCCACCGGGGTTTCATTATTAAGCATCACAGATCGCCACCCACTGCCAACAAGCGGCACCATTGGAGGAGTCTTACCCCTCTGCAGAGGTGTAGTCTGTGTATTTTAATGCCCCAGCCAACATGGCAGTGCTCTGATCTGGACAGTCTTTGTCCTTTTCTGGTTCTTGGGATCGTTTCAAAGGCTGACTATGATTGGTATTAACATCAAAATATAGGAAGTTAGTAGAAAATATTAACTTTTTAAAGTTCAATTCCTTGTGGGGTGCTGTTTCCATGACTTGTTCAAGATTGCATGCAGCATTCTTGTGCAGCTTCCATCTATCTTATTCTCAAGGCGCCTCGTCAGGGTCCATGTGGTGCAGCCATACAGCAGCACTGATACAACCACCGCTTGGAAGAATTGTCGTTTAGCTTGTCAGTGAGATCGGATTTCCATATGACTGCTGCCCCCTATCTCACAGATATATTCATATTTGCTTTTTAATTATAGTTAACTTCTATAAGATTAAAATTTTTCAAATATTTCTGGAAAAACCGAGATATGTTGCTATGGCAACTAACTCTGTCACCTCCTTGAGATCATTGAAAAAGTCATCCTGTAAACAAGGGCAAGTAATAATATTGGTGCACATATTTCTTTGTTATGAAGTTCTAAGATGAAGCATTAGCATTATTCCATGAAATACTATTGGAAAAATTAGGGATTAATTATCTGCCCTTGGCACTAGGGGCTGAATCAGCCAGTACTGTAGACTGGCACCCAAATTGATTTCCATGACTAGTCTTGTAGTGTTGAGCACATGGCAGCAAGACATATAAATCCAGTCTCTCCAAGAACTTAAAGGAACTCAGCAGATGAGTCTGGCAGCAAATCCCATTAAGTTTGCAATTTGTACCTTTCTGAATATATGTTTTTATTTTCATTTGTTATTGTCTTCTTCACCCGAATTTAATTGCCTACATTTTAACTTAGGAAAATATATGGTGCCTGGCAAAATTCTTGGACTAATATCCATATCTTTATTTGTTTGGGCCTTTTTTGAGATTCATTATCATTCATTCATTGGCATTGCAGTCTCGGAAGACAATATAGTTTTTGTGCCCCTGAAGTTACAGCGCCTCCTGTGACTGTGAAGTCCAATGTTCGAAAAACATTCTTGACCACAGATGTCGCATGTGAAGGGTGTCCCTGAAGATGTGCATGTGCTGTCTTCTGGACTTCTTAGCTTCATGGTGTTGCACCAGGGTGGCTTCAGTCAAACTATAGGGATTTGAAATAACAGAAATGCTTCCAGCTATGGGTTAAATAGTACCACTGCTGTCCTTCTACTAGGATGATTTTGGCATTAAATAACCTATGACGGTTGACATGCCATTAAATCTTTGCCTACTTTAATCTGCTCACATTGGTTCTCCCACCACCACAAAGTACAAAAACTGATAGTTATTTCTCTGAATGTTTGAGATGAGGCTTGAAGATTAGTATTATCTGCATTATTCGGACTATTGTCCCCATCTTCATTGTCATTTGTACAACGTTTCGGACGATATGCCCTCCGGCCTTCTTCAGGTATTTCTTGTCGGACTCGGGAACCTTCTTTTCGAACTTTGAACCTATATTTGGAATAAATAAAGGGTTAGGTTCAAAGTTCCGTGATGGTTCCCGATTACGACAAGAAAGTTCCCGAGTTCAAAAAGAAGGTTACCAAGTCCGAGAAGGTTCCCGAGTCTGACAAGAAATACCTGATGAAGGCCGGAGGGTATATCGTCCGAAACGTTGTACAAATAATAATGAAGATGGGGGACAATAGTCTGAATAACACAGATAATACTAACTGATAGTTTGTTATAACTGACCAGAAGGACTCAGATTGCAATAAAAATAGGACTTTATTTGAATAAAATGAGTTCTGAGGTGAATAGATAGGGAACTTTGGAATATCCCATCATACAGGTAAAAAATACCAAGAAAATTTGGTAGGCAAAGAGTTAAACAAAGAAACCAATCCAAACCAGAAACCAATCCAAATTTGCATAATTTATGAAATGTGACATTACTGTTCAAAACGTCATAAACTTTTTTTTTTCTTTTTATTCTTTTTTTTTTTTTAAATGTAGATTTAAATTGTATTAAGGTGTTGCTGTTTATACTTTGATTTTAAATAATTACATTTTTAAAAAAATTTTTTTTTTTCAGTTTGAACCAGGAATGATGTCTTTGTTTCGTGAAATTTTGACCATTATTGGGGATGATCAATTGATGAACGTACAGAACATTGCCAATTTGTTGATGAATGAATTTCTCTCACTTCTACACATCAAGAATTTGTCTGTGGATGAAAGGTAATTTATTGGTCCTATTCTATGGGATTATATTTTTTTAGAATTAAACCAAATTTGGCTCATTAACATATTCATGAAGAATTCTATGAGAAACAAACTCATTACCATTGTAGCGATTGTCATCCCATGCTGGGATGGACATGAGTTCAAAAGGGTTATCTTCCCTTGCCACCAGGTTTTCGCCTATAGGTGGCTAGAGTATTTAAGCAGCAGCCTGGGAAAATTCACTCTCTTTCTCTCGGTCCAGTAACCACTACACATGGGTTAGATGCTTGGTGTCTGTCCCATGTGGGGGAGGGGCTTTGCCTCCCAACTTACCAGCAGTAAGTGACATTCCTTCAGGAACTTTTTATCACTTCTTTAGGACTTAGTCCTATCTGCCTCTTCATGTTGCTTTTTATCTGTGTATCTTCATATATCTGTTTCTGTATCTATACTGTACCTTGTCATGTATGTATATTCCTCTCCTTGTGCTCAAACAAATAAAGTCTGCATTTGTTATCTATTATTATACTAAAGCTGAGTTAATCAACTTTTGTTTCCTAAAGGCTTTTTACTCTTAAGTTTAATGACATGAAAATTATACTAAATTATTCCTTACTTTTAGGATTGAATTATGTTTGAAAAAAATTAATTTTTAATTGGTTCTAATTAGTCGTAATTTACAATTAAGTCAAAAACCGACCAATCTCTTACTTTACTCTCTGTCTATCACTTTCTTCCCTCTATGTATCTCTTGATTACCTCCTTGTATATAATGTTAGTTTCTCTGGAGAGTGAGAGAGAGAGATGGGAGAAATTGAAATGTATTTCTATGTTAAATTTCACAACCAGCAACCTGTAGCTTAAATGTATCTTACAGTTGTTGAATACATTTCAATTCCCAGTTCCCAAGTTAAAGAAGATCTTATTTAGTTTTAGGTTACTTGATAGCAATTTTATAAAGACTTAAAAAAATCTAAAGTCATCATTTTTCTTTTCTTTTTTTTTTGGGAGGGGTACTCTTTGTGGAGAACCGTCCCGGTCTCCTGCCTCAAAAACCGCTAGCCAGTGGCTGCTGAAAAAAAAAACACCAGCTGCACTTGAAGTCCGTAGCCAAAGCGGTGTCACTTGAAAAAAAAAACTGAGGTTGGGGTTTAGGGTTAGTTTAATGAGAAAATAAATAAATAATTTGGCCTCTGTTTTTTTTTGGTCACCCTGTATACAGGGTGACCCAGAAAAAACAGAACCCACAAATTTTGTAATAAAACAGTTAATTTTAACTAAGGGATTTATGGTTAGGGTTGGGGTGGGGTTTTCGGGAAAAACGCCCTAAGTTGGTTGTTGTCTATGAAACACAATTTAAAATTATTTTTTTTTTACTTAGTCTTATGATTTTAAAATATTTATTTCCGTTTAGGGCTCAGTCGGTAGAGTGTTCGGCTAGGAATCACAAGGTTCTTGGTTCAATACCGGCCCTCACCAACTCAGTGTATGAGTAACACAGGGATCTGTGCAGTAAAGTGAGGAGCTGATGGTAGGTAGGTGTGGCGCTCCACCTCAGATGCTAAAATAATCTCCTTGGTCTAGCGCTAGTGAAAAGGGGATAGACTCCCTTGCTGTCTAGCTGATACTGACATTAGGCCACCCTGACGACTGTTTTTTTTTTATTTACTTTATTTCTGTTTATATCTCACTCTTCATTAAAAAAAGATTGCTATTACCACCCTCAACAACCACCGCAATTAAACAATTGTCTTCCTCCTTTAAAAGTTTATTGATTTAAATTCTTTTTAACTTTTTCAGTTCCATACCAGCCTCTGCACTTGTTGACATTTGCATGATGGTAGCCAAAGATGAGATCTCCAAGGCAACAGTCAAAAATGTAATTAATAATTTCTAATGTTAGAATGTACACATACCCTCACCACCACCACTACTATGACAGTCATTGGCTCCTAAAATTCATGTTCAACAGCTTTTTCAGCTCTCTGGAAAGATCTAGGTGTTTGTCCAGCTTTTTGCCTTCTTTTATTTGTATTCTATGGACCGCTGGAATGGCGCTATCCACTAGATGACGAATTACTTTTTTCTCATTAATTGATACTAGTATTATTTGGATTATTGTCCTCATCTTTATTGTTATCTGTACAATGTTATGGACAATGTGCCCTCCCGCCTTCTTCAGGTATTTTTTGTCTGACTCGGGAACCTTCTTTTCGTAATTGGGAGCCATCACGGAACTTTGAACCCAACTCTTTATTCAATCCACAGTGGTATCCTGTTCTCATTCTGCTAACCATAGCTGGGGTGGTTAAATCAAACTCAATGGATCTAAATTCCACTGTCATATGTCACCCCGCTGAAAGAAAAAAAAAAACCCAAAAATCAAGGAATTAACCGAATTTAATGAAATATATTAATGAATAAAAGATATAATGCACTAGTTATTTTATTTAAAAACTTTTACATTTTTTCAGGTCAGTTAACTTTGAACCATGTATCTTTAAGAATCAATTATGCCAGTTTTTTTTTCTTTTGGTGGGGTGACATATGATGGTGGAATTTAGGTCCATTAAGTTCGATTTTTGCTGGTTGGTATACACTAGTGTATCTATGTGCAAGTGTCCACAGGAGAACATCCCTAATGAGTTTATCGTTGTTTCTCCAGCAGTGTCCAAAATGTCTTGTTCATCTTACTTTGATGGTTTGTGTTATAAGAGACAGGTGGCTGTCCAGCTGCATTTTTTGTCAGGTGCTGTTTCTAAGATTTGTTCAGGACAGCACACAGCATCTTTGTGTAGTTCTCATCTAGCTTTTTCTCAAACATTTCGTTTGAGTCCAAGTGGTGCAGCCATAAAGTAGTACTGACATTTTATCTCATCAGAGAATGAATACTAATTGTCAGGGATTTATATAATAGTATTAAGAGCTGAAAACAGTCTGTTATTCTAACGGAAATTTAGCCAAATTCTACAGATAGCTCAACTTACAGCCAAGTAACACTGAAAGCACCAGTTCCTGCTAGGTCCCAAAGTTAAGCAGCGTTCAATACTTAAATGGGTGACCATTTCAGTGACAGCAGGTACTGTAAGTAACCTCATATCAAAATGACTTTATTTGGCATTAAATTACCCAAAAAGGGTTGATATGCCATAAAACAAAACAACCAACCAACAAATAGTTCAAAATGAGATTTATCCATGTAAAAATTTCTCATATAAAATATCTTAACTTACACAACACCATCTAACTAATAATTTGATGTATTAATAGAAATTTCTCATATGAAAAAAATCTTGAGTTTTGTAATTATGTTTTACAGGTTATGACAGAACTGTTCAATAATCCATCCGAGTCGGTCAAAAATATCGTTGAATCAAACAAAATGGTACCAAATCAACGTTATTGATCAGCTGAAAAATCTCTGTGAAGAAGCTATTTCTCAGAATGCATCGGCCGTGAGTATTTCACTACTTTGTTCCATACTCTCATTCTCTCTCTCTCATTCTAAAATACTTGCATAATTCCCATAAAAATGATGGAATTATTTAAGGATCAGCACTTCTGCTTCAAATAAGAGTGTTTGGATTACATCTCTTGACAAATAGAAGGCATGTGTCTGCCAGTAGGCACTAGGTGGCGTAGCGAGCAACATTAAAAAGTGGAAGCCAAAACCTCTTTTACTTTCTAACCTTGAGAGAAGAAGAGATGCACAAGTTGTGTTTTATAATTGTGGGTTGCCTATCAATTATGTACTATAGTGTAGCTTAAATCAAAGTAACGGTTTTGTGGAAAAACACAGGGAAATTGATTTGCAGATTTTGACCTTTGTTTTGACCTCTTCTCTCATTGGACGAGCCAATGTGAGAAAGTTAATTTAGAAAATGAGTTTTTAGCTGGGTGCTGAATGGACAGGAAGCAAGATGGCTGTCTCCTGTTCAAATTACTATTTACTCATAGCTGGATGGAGAGTAGTTGGATTCATACTTTTCTCAAGGGTATTTGCGCCATGTGAACTGTAGTTTTGTCCAGAATTTGAACTTGGGTCGACAAGTCCATTTCCTACAACTCTAACCATTAGACCACACACCTCCAACTAAATCCATGATACTATTACAGTAATGACTTATTGCACCAGTTTAGCTTAGTCGGTAAAGCATCTGCATGTAGCGCATTAGAGGATGATCATCTCTGAGGGGGGTATTATGTTGGAAGACCCCCCCCCCCAATGAAACCAGTTAATAACATAACTAATGACACTACCCAGCGCTGTTTATCAGGCGTATCTCAAACATCTTGTCTTCTTCTGCAATGTTTATAGTATTTTAAATGTCATTGAGATTGAGCCATTAAATTAGGTAAGTCTCTGTAAAACTCTTTGTTTTGTTTCTTTACAGGTAAAGAAATTCAAGAAAGGCAGGAAGAAAGCCATCAATCCGATCATTGTACACGTCTTGAATGCCACTGATGGTTGTGCAAATGCTCAAATTGTGACAGAAATTTTAAAGAAAATGTTAAGTTAATGACTGGATGAATTAATGTTTTTATTTATGAATAAATCAGGTTTTTTATATTTGTATCAATGTGTGATTTTGTAAATTCTTTATGGCCTATGAGTGTTACATAATGAATAGGCATAGCCTATCATTTTTGTAATGAAGTGTAGGATTTGAATTTAATGGTAACTGGAAAATCCCACAGTACCATATAAAAGTTCATAGAGTTTGATTTGCAGCAGCCTTCACCCTGGGGTCATCTGACTGAACATCCCTGATTGGCTTGGGAGGACCCTGGGAAAGTTAAACATTAAAGTTAGTTGATTGAGAATGGAGCAAGCAGCCATAGTGGACAGATACATTGTTGTGAGTGAGTTTCTCAATAAACAACATCCGGAAAAAGTTAACAAATAGATTTATTATCTTTTGGTACAAAGGGATATAATAAATAGAATCAAATGTGTACTTCTTCAAATAACAGTAATGAATACTCTATTATGTTAAAAAAAAAAACCCAAAAAACCCTGATACTACTCCATCGTCTCTCATAGACGGAAGGCTGCCAACTAACATTTTTTTACATTAAAACTTAAATACTTGCAACCAAAAGGTGTATATTTTTGCTAGTTTATATCTAAAACGTTTTACTAGACTTTGTAGCAAGTAAAAATGGAGAGAGTTAAAACAGCATGCTATATTTCTTTTCTTTTTCATCAATTTTCTTTTTAACAATTTTAAAATAGAAAACTGTTATGTATTGGAAATACATTAATGAGAAGGTTGAGTGGTTGTAATAATAGTTTATTACAAATAATACAAATAACAAAAAAAACGGCTTCCAGCCGGCAAGGTAAAAAAGTCTCTGTGCGCAAAAGAAGGATTGGTAAGATTACTTATCTTCAAAAAGTTGTAGTACGTGTGTTTGCAATCTGAGAATACGAAACAACGTTCGTGGTTGGAGATCAACTCGCATCATGCTGAGCCAATCTTCTGTTGTTCCTTTATACGTATCTCATTCGCATACGTGAGGGTTACTTCCCTTTACAACAAAAACATCTCCACACTTGTATGAATTTAAAATTTACCCTTTATTATGTACTAGCTTAAAAGTGGCAATTAAGCTAGCTCAACAATGGCACTTCATGCATTAAATACAAATGGTATATGTTGGGCTATGGCATCTTGGAATAAAGTTGAAAAAAAAAATGTGACCCATTTACTATTTTAGAAGAAAAGAAAATTCTGACAAACTTTATTTGAAGAAACAATATCCAACTGGAGATATTTTTGTTGTATACTCTCTTTCCTTACTTTCTTACTTCTATTCTTCTTCTGTTCATCTTTTCTATCTTAGGTTCTTTTTCTAGCGTCTGGACTTCGTCTTGGGGACTTTGTGTCTGGTCTTCCATTGGGGATTTCTCTTTATCAGAAGCCCTGTGTCATTGGTAGTTTTTAGATAATAACACAAGACTTCGATTTAACTTAGATCATATTTTATTCTGAAATCCCCACCAGACTACCTGCGCAGATTGAGTCGGCAGCGTACATAACACGACTTACCACCATTGTGGTCTTGGCCGATCTGACTAAAACTCTCTCTAATCTAAAAACGGAAGAGTGTCTTCTCCACCGATTCTCACGGTATCCACCGGAAGGAGGATCAGGACTGAGGTCAAGCCTTGTCATTCAATCCTTCAAGGCCGCCAGCTGAACTTATAACAGCCATTTTGGTTTCTACACTACTGTACATAAGTATTAGGAATCTAATAATTATGTAACATTTTGTTTAAAAAGTTCTAAATACATATTAAATAAATATTGCATTGCAAAGCTCTTACATATGAAACACATTAATTTAGAAAAAAAACTCTAAAAAATTAACTATCATTGAATTTTATTAAATTTTCACTATGGTTTAGCTAAGCTGGTAATGCGTCTGCTTAGGAACCTCAAGGTTCTGGGTTCAATACCAGCCCTTGCCAACTCAATGTATGTGGTAAAATAAGGGGGCTGACGGTAGGTGTGGCGCTCCACCTTAAATGCAAACACTATCTCCTTGGTCTAGCGCTAGTGAAAAGGGGATAGACTCTTGCTATCTGGTTAATAACAACATAGCCCACTCCACACCCTTTTTTTTTTACAATTATCAGATAAAGGGCAAACATTTTTATATAAAGATATCTACATTCCAAATTTCTGAGAAAAATGTTTTTAATTGGGATTAGAGCTGGTTTAGCTCAGTCGATAGAGCATTCGACTAGGAACCACAAGGTTCCAGGTTCAATACCGGCCCTTGCCAACTCAGCGCATGAGTAACACAGGGATCTGTGCAGTAAAGAGAGGAGCTGATGATAGGTGTGGCACTCCATCTCAGATGCCAAAATAATCTCCTTGGTCTAGCGCTAATGTGAAAAGGGGATAGACTCCCTTGCTGTCTGGCTGATAGCGACTTTAGGCCACCCCAACGACTTTACTTTTTTTTTTTATAACCACCTTCAAATAATTTTCGGCTGATCACGTCAAGCCCTAGCACCTATATGATTTTCCCAACCCTATTGCCCTTATGGCAAGTCCAACCCCTTTTTATCATATGGGTGCTAGAAGGCGGTGGCTGCGGGTCTACATGTCCTGGGAATGACGTTAAACTCTATCTGATGGTGAGGTTCCAGTTTTGGAGGTTTGGGGAATGTGGAGCACCCCTTCATCACCATTGCTCCCTGGTCCACTCTGACCCGGAGTGGTAGTACCTGTTAGGGTCCCAGCTATGGGTTAAATAGAAAAATGTATTTAAAAAAAAAAATTGGATTATCCATTAAGAATTGATTTATTTTGAAACTTTATCGGCATTAAATGACCCACTGAGGTTGATATGCCGTAAAACAAAACAAACCAAATCAATTAATTTGATGATTTTATCTATAGAATTTTGCATGAACACAGACTTTTAAAATGTCTTTGACACATGAGAAAACACATCCTCCAAAATTGTATAAAGTTTGATTTTATTGAAAATTAATGAGGGACTCTATCTCCTTTTCACTAGTGCTATATCAAGGAGATTGTTTTGGCGTTTGAGGTAAAGCACCACACCTACCATCAGCTCTGCCCTTTTTCCTGCACAGATCCATGTGCTACTCATACGCTGACGTGGCAAGGGCCGGTATTGCACCAGGAACCTTGTGGTTCCTTGTTGGAAGCTCTACCGACTGAACTAAACTGTCCGGTTTAGCTTATTGTCATATAAAGTCGTTGGGGCGGCCTAATGTCGGTATCAGCTATGCAGCGAGGGGGTCTATCCCCTTTTCACTAGCGCTAGACCAAGGAGATTATTTTAGCATCTGAGGTGGAGCGCCACACCTACCATCAGCTCCTTACTTTACCGCACAGATCCCTGTGCTACTCATAACGCTGAGTTGGCGAGGGCCGGAATCGAACTAGGAACCTTGTGGTTTCTAGCCGAACGCTCTACCGACTGAGCTAACTCGGCCCTAGGAAGTCATTATCCTCTCCCCCACAAGCAACACTGGATATCCCTGCTAGTTTTTTTTGTTTTTTTTTATAACACTGAAGCAAATTTAAGAAATTTTATATGATGAAAAATATACTAAAATGGACCATCTAGTTTTTTAAATATTTTACATGCACACGGGTTGATTGATAAATAAGGTCTCTTGTGGCGTAGCATATAATGGGATAGAAACATGTTTGAACATGTATTCAGTAGTATATAAAGTCCTGTTTTAACTTGTTTAGTATTACTTTGCTGCGTGACAGCATTGCAGGACTGGCCTTTCACCTGCTGAGACTCAAAGTCATATAAAATTTGAGGTCCATCTCTAAAAAAATGTGTTAATGTTATATATAGGTTTTGATGAATTAATGTTAAAGAATAAAAACTAATGATAAAATAAAAAATATATTTTTAAAGAAGAGGTGCCAAGGTTGTGTAGCCCTAACCTATAGCTTATTAAATAGACTAGGAAAAAAAATGACCTCCAGGTGGTGTAAAAATTAATTTTTGTGGTTATTTCCTATAAGTCTAACATAAACAAAGGGGAACCACTCTTGACTGATAAATTATTTATTTATTTTCCCATCAAACTAACCCTAAACCCTAACCCTAACCCCATCTTCTTTTTTCATAGTAGATCAATAAATAAATAAATAATCAGTCAAGAGTGGTTCCCCTTTGTTTATGTTAGACTTATAGGAAATAACCATTTTTGTCTCGCTCTTTCATAAAAAAATGTAAACAGATATCTTGAAATCTTGTATTTTTTAAATAATAGATATATATAAAAAAATAGTTTTACAGTCAAAATTTAAATAGATATGCTTTGTTTCTAATAAAACCAAATTTCTAACAGTTTAATTCAAATATTTAATTTTTTTTTTGGGGGGGGGGCTGTCAAAATTATTCTGTTTTGATTATTGTCTGTTGTAAAACAAAATTTTACAACAGTTGATAATCAAAACAGATCAGTTTCTTTCACCAGATAATAGGATGTAAAATTTAATGTAGAAAAACCTTATGTGACGATTTCTTGTTTGTAGATAATTTTCTCGTAAAACTCTTAGATATTAGATAACCTTAAACATATAAAAAAAAAACAAAAAAACTGTATATAAATCAATAAGGCCAGGCATGAATTTATTAAAACTTGTTTTAACAATGTGGACTGTTTAATGTCGCATACTTAATGTCTGAGTGTATATAATACAGGGTTGTTCTTTATTCTATGTATTAATGATTTTGATTATAAATTAGATACTCATTTCTGAACTTCCTGAGGGTAGTGTGATGTAAGCAGTGACGTAGTTTCAGTTACAGATGCAGAATCTCCATTATATATAGATATATATATAATATGTGTGAAGATTTACATGGAATAATTTGCATAATGATTTTAACAAAATTGGGTTTAATAAATAATTATTTGCTGTTACTGATTTCTATTACTATCATGTTATTCTCAAATGTATTAAAAGTAATCCCATTAATCCCATATATAATTTTATATAGAAATCAATTAAGATAAGTGTAATATTTTTACATTAGTTCTTATTTAGTACCGTTAATTTTTCTAATTTAATATAAAATTTTATTACATTAAAACTAAAATACTTGCACCCAGTGGCACATACTTTTACTAGTACAAGTAATTTGTATACAGTTGTATGGTTTCAAGCATTCCTATTTAATACTAAAAATTTATACACAAATTACATGGTATTGTATGACAGTAAAAACGTTCATCACCGTCCAGAGAACAATCTTACCATAGTACAGTCCAGATGAATATTTAAAAAAAAAAAAAAATTATATGTTACAACCTTGACACCATCATCAAGAATAAATTAATCTTTTTTGGAATACTTTTTTTTTCTATTCCTACACACGGTAGTGTATATATAATATTCTTGTATGTGTAATTGAGTTTGTTTTTTTTTTTTTTTGTCTTTCATTCCGTTTTATTCATTGTTAGTATATCACGGATATAAGTAAAAAGTCGTCGGGGCGGCCTAAAGTTGGTATCAGCCAATCAGCGAGGGAGTCTATCCCCTTTTCACTTGCGCAAGACCAAGGAGATTATTTTAGCATCTGAGGTGGAGTGTTAGCTCCTTACTTTACCGCACAGATCCCTGTGCTACTCATATGCTGAGTTGGTGAGGACTGGTATCGAACTAGGAACCTTGTAGTTTCTAGCTGAACGCTCTACCGACTGAGCTAACCCGGAATGCTGATATTACTCTTTGGAGTGTGGGGATTCGACTATTGTCATGTCACTGCAGCATTGACGACTAATAATAAGAATACAAATTTAAAAGAAAATACTGGGCTTCGTTGATTGTCGAGGGAAGCTATTCTTGATTTAAATATCTGAGTTATCTCCCTTGTAACACTGCAAGTTTTTCTTTACAATTTTTCTTTCCTTAATTTGGCAAGCTTTTGTAATCGAATCACGATTGGTTGATGTGATTTCCCTGATTAAAGTTATGATTAATCAATAATTCACGCCATTGGTGGATATACGTGTCTGATCGAAGAAAGCCAACAAGGAAACAGACTTACATCTTTTGACATGTGTAAATCGTTTCATTCAAATAACTTACACATTAGATTCACTGACTGATAAGCAGTTACCTTGCTTCTCCTCTATTGGCAGATTTCGACAAAAGGTCATTTTTAATATGGAGAACCTTCTACATATGGATGAGCAGGCCAAAAATAGTACATTGGGCATCAGGAAATGAATACCGACTGCACCTCTGCAGAGGGGTAAAATCCCCCAATAGAGCCACCTGTTGGTTGTAGGTGACAACCCAGATAATTTTCACCTTTAGTTAGCTAAATTCCTAGCATAAAATTGTGCGTGCGCATTATCTGAAATGAACTTAATTTTTATTAAGAACACATCTTATGATATTTTTGTGTTAAAGCAAGCAGTTATATTGTTTTCAAAAAGTTTCTAAGATTTGTATATTTCAGACGGAGACTTTTAAAATGGCTACTGGCTTGTTTCAAAATGAAAGTCAGTTAGCTAAATTCCTAGCATAAAATTATCTGAAATGAACTTAATTGTTATTAAGAACACATTTGATGATATTTTTGTGTTAAAGCATGCAGTTGTATTGTTTTCAAAAAAGTTTCTAAGATTTATTTATTTTGCACGGAGACTTTCAAAATATCTGCCGGCTTGTTTCAAAGTGAAAATCAAGGGAGGTTACTCTAATTGCCTTATTTGCTGGAATTTAGCCAACTAAAGGTGAAAATTACCACGACCTATGATGCTGAAGGACAATCTTGGTGTCTAAACAGTTCATGACATCTAACACTCCACTTTGGCCATTACTTAGGCTAGACAGGTGGTCAGAGAGGCTCCCTCCAATCAATTGGCTGGTCACATTAGCCTTAGCACCTATATCATTGTCCCAGCCCTATTGCTCTTATGGCAAGCCCCAACTCTTTTTATCATATATGTGCTAGAAGATGCTGCCTGAGGGTCTTGGTAAATTAGGTATGACATTAAACTGCATCTCATGGTGAGGTTCCAATTCTGGAGCTCTGGGTAGTTTGTACCCCTCCATCACCATTACTCCTAGGTCCACTTTGACCCAAAGTGTTATTACCTTTTAGGGTTCCATCTATGGATTAAATAGATCAAAATATGAGTTTTATAAAATTTGTTTAAAAAAATTTGAATAACCAACAAGAATTAATAAAACAAAAGGTACTATTCACAGAGTTCCATCCCAGCCTCCTGCCTTAATAAACACTAGGCAGTGATAGGTCAAAAAACAAACCCACCTATGAATGAATTTCCTAGCTGAAGCGGTGCCTGCTGTATATGAAAAATAATTTGTCGATTGAAGGCGTTTTTATCGACAAATGATTTTTTTAGTGGTTTGAAGTAAGCCATATTTTTGAAAATATTGAAGAAAAAAAAAAAAAAGAACAACCAGCGCTTAAGGCATTTTTCCCAAAAAGTTAATGTGATATTTTACTACCTCCTGTCTTTTTTCGACAAGTAAATGTAAATTTTTAACCTTTTAAAAATATGGCTTACTTTTAATGCCTTCAACCCGCCCCCAAAAAAAAAGTTGTCGTTAAAAACACCTTCAATTGACAAATTATTTTTTCATATATACAGTAGGCACCGCTTCAGCTAGGTATTTCATTCATAGGTGGGTTTGTTTTTTGATCACTTATTGTTTTTTAAGGCAGGAGGCCAGGACGGAACTCTGCAAATAGTACCAAACAAAACATCTTCAGCAAAAAATAACCCGATAAGGGTTGACATACCGTAAAATCCAACCAACCAAATAACCTGACTCCTCCAATGGGTCCACCTGTTGGTCGTGGGTGGTGATCTATGATGCTTAAGAACGGAATCTTGGTTAGATGAGCAGTCCATGACATGAAACACTCCACTTAGCCCTTTACTTAGGCTAGACGGACGGTCGGAGAGACCCCTCCAATCAATCGGCTAGTCATGTCAAGCCCTAGCACCTATATGATTGCCCAACTCTATTGCCCTTATGGCAAGCCCCAATCCTTTTTATCATATATGTGCTAGAAGGCGGTGGCTGTGGGTCTACATGTCCTGGGAATGGCGTTAAACTCTATCTGATGGTGATGTTCCAGTTCTGGAGGTTTGGGGAATATGGAGCACCCCTTCATCACCATTACTCCCTGGTCCACTCTGACCTGGAGTGGTAGAACCTGTTAGGGTCCCATCTATGGGTTAAATAGAAAAATGTTTATAAAAAAAATTTGAGTCTCCATTAAGAATGAATTTATTTCAAAACTTTGTCAGCATTAAATGACCCACTGTGGTTGATATGCCATAAAACAAAACAAAACAAACCAACAGACCAGAGCAATAGTTGAGAAAACTTAAAAGGAACCACACAAACCTGAGAAGACTTACTGTCACTCCACCATTTACAACTGGTGGGAAAACATGTTGGCACCTTTCCGTCCACTAAGGACGATGGCGTAGTGTCCAAATAAATAAATAAATAAATTATCTGCATCTTGTCAAGTGACTCTGCAGGTCAATTCCTAAGTGACAGTCTTTGGTGCACTGAATGCACACAAACTGTAATGCTTTCAGGGGCTGCTGTTTTTCTCCCACTTTCTGGCTCTCTTTGCTGTCGAGGCTACTCTCCTTCCACCTCACCCCTCTCTGTGCCTCATCGGCAGATTTCAACATAAGGTCATTTTTAATACAGAGAACCTTCTATGTATGGATGGGTAGGCCAAAAGTTCCTCTTTTAAGGATACCTTGGGCATCAGAAAATGAATTTGACCTTACCCTTATTAGATGATGGCTAAATGCTGTAGAAGAAAGTTGGTTGCACATATTTCCTCATGTGGTACAAATGTGAGAACAATTTGGTGCATATTGCATTTGTGCGTCCTGGCCTCCTGCCCTAAAAAATGCTAAGCGGTGCCTGCTGAAAAATGGAATCGTGCTAGTTATGAACCACTTAGCTGTTAGAATTGTTTAATATATAGATTGTTTTTATTTCCGAATTTGGTGTATTTATTTAAGAATACATGACAGTTGTTTTGAATTTTAAAAAATTAAAATACGTAAAAAAAATATATATTAAAGAGGGGGTAAAATATTTACAATTATCTGCTGCTAAAAACTTGGGGGGGGGTTGAAATATCGCTTTCATTTCGCATTAACTTGTCATTAAAAACGCCTTTAAACCACTAAAAAAAAGATATTTGTCGATAAAAAAAATGGAACTATTTTTCAGCAGGCACCGCTTAGCATTTTTTAGGGCTGAAGGCCAGAATGCACTAATGTGATATGCACCAACAATTCACAACAAACTGATAACAAGGGTCATATGGTCCTTTAAATCTAGCAGGATTACATACTGTAAAAAATAAATAAAATAAAAGATGTCATCATGTATTTAGGACAACTTCTAATCAATAACAATATTTAAAAAATCAATATTTGTATGTGTACCCAGAAAAATCTTATTTGTTTTTAAATCAATGAAGTTCAATGCCTGGATAATCTGACCTGTGATTTGTGAGATAAAATGACCCAAAAATAATGCACTAAGGAAAATATGAAATAAAATATACATTTTTTTTATCATCATCATCATCATCATCATCATGTTGCGCTATTAGCATGGATATCCATGACAATCTCTCTTCAACCATCCCTATCACTCATTGACCCCGGAGGTCCTCTGCACAGCTGGTCAATGTATGTCTTTGCTGGCCGGCCCACACTGGTGTGCCCATGTGCTGGTTTCCACAGGAGGAGTCACTTATGAGTTCGTATTTGCATTCTCCAGCAGTGTCCTGTGTGTCTTGTCTGTCTTACTTGGATGGTTTGGGTGATATAATCAGGCAAACTTTATGCACTTGTATTAAACCATTATTAACTGATATATCGGACTGTTGTCCCCATCTTTAATGTGTATAAACACAATGTCCAGCCACTGTAACCTTCGGCTCTGTTTTAGGTATTTTTATTTATTCGTGGGTAATCATGTGAAGATGACTTTCATCTTTAGATGATTACCCATGAATTGTTACTGCTCACTAAAGGGCAATCTAAACAGCATGAATGCCACCAGACTTATAACAAAATTATGATTAAATATAGAAAAAATAGAATGGTAGAAGTTACTTATGCTAAAAAATGAAATTTCAAAACATCGTTAAGAAATATTATCACTTACCTAACCTCTTTATCTGACCAAGAATATAAAATGAGAAGGTTAAAAAAAATGCAACAATTGCATCCGATCACCTCCTGCTAAGCATTTCATAAAACGCAACCATTAAAATTTTCAAAGTAAATAGGTTGAACATTTGAATTATACTATTGATTGAACAGATATTTAATGTTTATAAAAATAAATAAAAAATTTTTTTTTTTACAAATTGAAATAGATCACTTTAGTAGGCCTGAGTCTATTCTAGTAGTGACTACCCCAAGTGGAGGTTTAAGAGGTTTGAATTCAGAGTTTTTTTCTCCTAGACTGGTTGCCTAACTAAGGTTAAAGAGCTGAGTCTTCCTACTATTTACCCATAGCTGGAAGGAAAATAGTTGGATTCATACTTATTTCTCAAGGGTATTAGTGCTATGTGAACTGTGGCTTCGTCCAGGATTTGAACTCGGGTCAACGAGTCCATTTCCTACAACTCTAACCAGTACACCACATGCCTCCCTAATACCTAAATATAATTTTTTTAAATTAAAGTTATAAACAAGAAAATCAGATTAAATCATATGGAAGTTGGTGGAACCAAAGCAAATCTCAAGAAATGCAAAATCGACACCAAAACCTGGGAGACTGCAAAAGACAGAACACGCTGGAGAACCATTCTCAGGAATGGCACTGGTACTTTTGAATGCAAAGTAACTGCAGAGCTGAAGGAAAGGCGACAAATATTGAAGGAGTAAAGACAGCAGTCTCGAACAGCATTGTCCCAAGGAACAACATATCCAGACTACAACCAAAGTTGTTGTATGTTGGTTGGAGGTAAATTTTATGTGAAATGTAACATTAAAGAAACAAGTAAAACAGTACAAATAATCACAAAGAAGTTTCAGTCGTAATAAAAATTGTCCTTTATATGTGTATTATAAATTGAATCAAATGAACGAGTTACAAAACTGTGTTTTGGTTAATGAATTGTCTTTTTTACAAATTCTTATTAATGTTAAAGCTTACTTGTATTTGTTCACTTGGTTCAGAGAGGATTGGTATTCATGAACTTGTCTGTTTGCTGGCCACTGCCTTTCTGCTCTCTACTACTATAAATCTTCCCTTCCCTCCACTCTCAGAATTTCTGTTAATTGGTGGGAGTTTTGAATTTTTGGCATTGGTCAGTCTGACTTTGTCTATTTTAGAATATGATTTTTTTTTCTTTGTTCCTCCAGACTTGGTTTAACAAGAATCTACAGCTTATGAGCCATTACAAAGTTTCAGAGCTAAGATCAACCTCAACAGCCATTTTTGAAGGACCCATGGACAGGATTCTTTTTTTTTTGTTCCTCCAAACTTGGTCTAACAAGAATCTACAGGCTTATGAGCCATTACAAAGTCTTCAGAGCTACACATAAGCCTCAATCACAGTGATTTCTTGAAGGACTGGACAGCGGATCGAGACTAGCGACAGATGCATCATCCTTGGCCTCAAGGAATTGCACAACATCACATCATATATATATTATATTGTATGTTTGTGTATATGAAGACAATAATGGATAAATTAAATGACATGTTTGCAGAGATATTAGGATAAGTCCTCAGAAATGAATTTGATTTTCACCCAAAAAAGAAATCAAACTTGTACGCAAGGGGAGATTGATTTTAATGGTTGGGTTCTTTGTCAATGGCCATATGCAACCTTCCACAATGGCACTTATTTAATGCCCATCCTCAATAAGAATGGTGTGGTACAATTTTGCCCGTGTAACTTGCAGTACCCAGAGTCTATGTCTTCAATTCTATTTCTTCAAAAGCTCTTCTTCAAACGGTAGCACAACATGTGCTCACACCTTTATCTTTCTCGATTATGATGCTTAAGATCTTTTCCAGACACTCAGCCCGTCAATATTCGAGGCATTTAGGATTGTCCTTAATCTGTCATTATAGTCAAAGGACATCTAAATGGAACAACATTTGGTAGTTTGTTTGCATAATAAAATCTTTTTTTTTTGAGCCTGGTTCTCATTCATTCTGACAATGTGACTGCCATCTAAGCTGAACCTCTATATATATATACCTATATAATTATATATATATATACTGAGCGTGTTGACGTGGTCACTAATTTCAGCATTTTATGCTGGATGGTGTGGTACCAAAGGCAATATTCATTGGGTTTAGAGTGCTCAATATAATAATAGAGCTTTATATAAGTCATAATAAGATAATATTATAGGTTTTACAGTATCTATTTATAGGACAAAGGAACACTTCACAAACCATATGAGTGTTATGGTGTCAAGCTGGCTTCATGAAAAAAGATGAAAGTTGGGTGTCCCATTGAATTGCAGTCATGTATTGTGGCTGATAAGGCTTATGTGACAGAGATTAGAACGCGTTGTAGTGGCTGCATTCTAAAGGTCTGGTCCGTTATGGTATTTGATG